>LUCM01003298.1:207459-554900 GCA_008360955.1 Fasciolopsis buskii | reverse complement strand
TATCATTCACAATAAAAACCAATACATGGCGCATCGATTTTTCGATACACTCTTTGCGTCATTTGGTCATAATATTTACAAACGAGGTCCTGCGGCGATGAGTTTGAAAGAAATTTTCATGATGGAAATTTGCAGCAACTATCTAAGATACATCAGAAAGCCGGGAGATAAAACCACCGGCCAGTGGTTGCTGTTGAACGAATCCGGTAAGTCTAGTATTGTAAGGTCTTCTCCATTTTTTATTCGTCATTTTACACGAGTCCATTAGTGGATCGATATATTACTGATTGTCAACGACCTGTTTACACGGTTTTATTGTATTTTTCACTAATAAACTTAGACATCAAATTAGCTAGGACAACTACGGTTAATGGACCAAGGTTCCGTCTAACTTTTCTATTTTCATGTGCATCATCATCAGCCGCGTCGTAATAACTTAACTGGACAATTTTGCTAAATTGCCCAAATTTATAAGTTGTCGACTGACTCGTTTATTATCACAATTTAATGCTCAGTGTGCTCTGCATTTGCATAATGTCCTACTTAGCGGTTCACTATTCTTAATTTATTCTATTTTAAAAACCAACAGACAAATTGTTGCTTGCTAACATACACTGATTTATCAATTCTGTCGTTTCATTATTTTCACTTAACTGGGAGAGAAGTGGAGGGACTTTGGTCCGTTCGTGATCGAGACGGAAGCGGTTTTTCTGTAATGCTATTTGTGTTATATGTATGCGTTTTATATGATGTCTTGCCGATAGAAATCGATTTACGTTGGCCAAGAAACAGGAAAATAAGAAAGTCGGTCATGATGGAAGGGAAAAGATAAGTAAAGCGTTCTAATTTTATATTTGAAACTGCGAATCCAGCGCTTCAGCTGAGCACAAATCGTGAAACTTGAAAACCTGTGAAGGGATATGTAGAATCTTGGTCATGAATCAGTTGAAACCTAGGTGATCAGTGCGTTGTTATCTACTGGACTAAACAGGTTTGCAGAGGACTGTATTCTGAGTGGTCCCATTTTGTTTAACTAAGGGTTACTCAGGGAAACGGTAAATCGAATTAAAACGGTATACTTATGGGGACAGTTGTGCTGCCGGGGACCAAACCCAGAACGCGTTGTTGCATGGTTAATAGTTGTACAATTTAAACTTTATTCAAAATTCGTTTTCGTCAGTTGCTATTGGTATCATTAGTCGGTGTGGTTTGGAACGAGATGCAAAAACGGCGTTAAAAACAGCAGTAATGTGCGACGGAACTATTCTGCCATGTGAACTTTGGTTTATTTTATCCAGTTCTACACTGCTATAGAACTCCCTAATATGCACTTCCTTTTGGCATGCCAGTAACATTTCATGATTTATGATAGATCGACCTTTGCTGAATTATTTTAGACGTCCGCCCTTGTGGAGTCAACTATCGACAACACTATAGTTATGGTTTAGCGTAACTGGATAATCGGTAGTGACAGATTTCGCTTGATAAAAATAACATCTAGTCAGCTGGTCAGAAAGGTAAACAAGGAGTTGATACTTAACACCAATGTGCACTAGTTGGTCGGTGGTCTGCTATAAGCTTCTCAATTATTTCAAAAAAATGGGACGATGTATGCAATCGCCAGCAGTTGACACAGAATTAACTGAAAATTTTCTCGGGATACCACTTACCAAAAGAAAAGGTTTGAAAAACGAAAAATGGGTCTTCATGAGAACTACCATGAACACCCTTTGAATAAATACCATGATTTGGTTAAAGTTGAATCATAGACCACGCATCCAGGAGTATATTTCTCTATGCCGACTACCTTGGATTTCACTGTTGCTGCACTTTGCAAGGCAGTTCCACATTTTCCGGTCGCGAATAACGGCAGTCATTTCAATGCTCAGTGCAAGGATGGTTGGCTGAAATTCATAGACTGTCCCCATGTGTTGAAACTTCTACGACACACTCAATCTAAAGGCACAACTGAGACTTTTGTGCACATACTTAAAATTGACACGAAGACAGTCAGTTGTTCTACACCTCATGAGCTTGATTGGCGAGTGGACAACTTCCTAATGCAATACTGTAATTTGGTGTACGCCTGGTGGACTACTGCGAGCAGCCCAAAATTGTTTTTCAAGGACCATCTACTTCCGACGAATTTGCCATAGCTGCCGTCCCCGAAGTCATCCACTATCAAGGTAATGAACTTAGATGGCCAAACGGCAACGTACTTTCAGTTAGGCAAAAGATTCTGGTAAATTATTGAGCTTGCCGATTATTCATTACATTATAGATATATTCACCAAGTTGTTTTTAACCCCACGTCACATTTCCCATGTGTCCATACTACTTCTGATGTTTGCGTGTCTCGCTCATATTTCGGCCATCCCTTACCAGCAGAACCAGTTCAAAGGTCTGAAGAGCCATCCAACAAATGATGCCTGGATTCATGGTGTGACGGGTGTGATGAGCATAAATAACCATACTGTTTCAATAAATTGACGACCAGTTGTATCCAGTATTGCGTAGAATACAGTTCCGTCTGTGTTCCTCGATGACTTCTTCTTTTTGTTGGAATCTCTGGATCGTAGTTCGTTTATCAGTGCTACTATTTCCCGACCTATCTTTGTACCAGGGTGCTAAACAGTTTCTGCGACACATTTCCGCCTTAAAAAAAGACAGAAATCACTCGTATTTCTAGTAGGTCCCAATAGCTTTGAGTGTCTCACAAGAAGAAAAGGGGCCTGTGAAATGTCTTCCGGATCTCGTCATCTTTAATGAAGCTTCCATCCATCCTTCTAACTGTGCATCAGTCGCAGTAGCACAAGTCGATGATGGCAGTCACCAATTTCTTTCTGGGAAGAGGTATTTAAGCTTCTCCACGCCACTAGCGTTAGCGCAGTCGTTGGTTCTGACAGTCTATCATTACGTGTTCTGGGCATTGTTTTGTGGCTCTAACTGATGCATCCATTTCTCTAGTCAACACATAATTAAGCTTATCCTCTTTTCCTAACTGTTGGAGACCCAGCCCTAAGTGTAGTCATTTTACAGTCTTAATATCTTCTGGTCTTAAACTGGCAAAGCTTATTGTGCTTGAGCACCTACGTTCTACGAATCCTCCTGATGGCCGCCTTCAATTCACCTTTAGATCCATCGAGTCCATTTTGGATGCCTTCTTCTCCCCTATCCATCATTCTGGAGGTCCTTGGGCGTGCCAATGGAATACGCACGTTGCGCTTTCTTAGACTACTTTTCTCCATTCGATTCTATTCCACGGCTTCTCCTACTTTACACATTGGAAACATTTTGTTGTTCCAAGCCCTTATTAGAAGGACTACCGGATTACTTTGCCAACGGAACCCGGCTGTGTTAAGACTTAAAAACAATACGATAACGACTGAGACCTGGTCCAAGATGCTCTTCTTTCACCGCAACTCTTATCCACGCACATCACTGAACTATCGGCTTATTCGCCCTTTCACCTTTTTAAGTATGCTGATGCTGTTCATCTTTCCCAAACCGTTTCCAGCTACGATGACTTTCAAAATGTTTCCATCTTATATCTATTATTTCTTTGTACAAGCCCGTTTAAATCTTAACACATCCAGACGTTTCGAATGTCTGTCCTCTCTCTCCAGGTCAGACTACCAGTCCGGACGATCGTTTATCGGTTTCAAAACGCTCTCCAATTTTGATTCCGTGAAGTATCTAAAGGTTATTATTGGCAAAGATCTGGAGCGGAATTCTCACATTTCTACCTGCCTAAAGAATCTTCGACGGTTGTCATTTCAAATCAGGAGGTTTCGACACTACCAGGTGAAACGAAGCACCATCTGCAGCTTTGTAAACCAATCCCTATCTGAACTAAATGATGTAAGGAGTGTATCGAAAAATCGATGCGCCATGTGTTGGTTTTTATTGTGAATGATATAATGTTAATAACTCAGCGTTGTTGGTAGATGAAATGTGTCCACGTTTCGACTACCGTGGGTAATCTTTCTCGAGGCAAGTTCAAGTTGGTATTCTGCACAGCCATCGCAACTTGGGCAAGATCCAAAGTTAGATTGCGAGTAGTGCTTAGCTGTAAAACTTGCCCTGAGAAAGACTAAACACGGTGGTCGAAACGTTGGCGCGTTACATCTACCAACAACAATGTGTTATTGACGTTATATCATTCTAAATTTCAGTTCCTGTCTGCTGTTCTCCCGTTGTTTTCATAGGTTCGCTTTGTAAATTCTCCTCCGGGGAAGATCAGCGATTAGCAGTCTGTTTATCATACCTTTAGGCGAGTAGCTCATTTAACTATGTGCTCAGCACCTTTCAGCAAGTGAAAAATTCGGACATAAATTGCTTTCAGATCTCACACCTCTTCTGTTTAACGACCTTTCAAAGTATCGTTCTCACAGTTCAACAAAATTCGTTTTTCCTCTAATATGCAGTACAATCAATATTTATAGGAACTTCACTGTTCCATAATTCGCACGCATCTTGACAAATCGGGAATTCGTTTCAGCAGACTTCAAGAGCAGCCTATTCTTATTGTTAGGCATCCATTTGAGGAGTTTGTTTTCTTCATTTTTACAAGGTAGTGAGTGTAACTGTTTTTTTGTTTTCCACTAGTTTTGACTGAAATGCGATGTTTATGTACGTAAAAGGTCAAGCAATGCAATACAGCACAGCAGATCAGAGTGTAAATCTGCCAAACCTTGCAAACCAGTGTACTCTGAAAATAGTTTAATAGCATTCCTTATAACTCTAGCCACTTGCATAAGTCGATTTCAACTGCTAATGGCAATGCACACGATGTATTGTTGATACTGACAGTGTTGAGCTCATTATTTCAAAGCACCATTTAACCGACTGTCACCCTGAATAAACTATCCATCTTAGTTCACCCACTTTAAGTGGTAAAACAGCTTCTTTTTTTATGGGGTCTGGTCGCTGAGCTTGGCGTTAAGATCGCAAGCTTTTCATCACCATCCATTGAGGATTTTCCATTCCTGTCCTTGACATAACCACTATTTCCATTTCAGATTCTTGAAACATGGCATTTCATTGTGGTTATGTCCTGACAGGTTCAAATCCCTCACCTTTGGGATTGAGCCCTGAAGTCATTTCGCATTCTGTTACCGTTACTTGCGAAATATCAATAGTTATTTTGCTTTGAATTATCTAATTCCTAAATGTCCTCCAGCGACTGACCATCTGAATGTTCCCTTGACAACGGTTTCAGACCAAATTCTAGGTAGAAGCACCGTCATACAAAAATGTCAGAGGTGCGCTCTTTATTGGATGCTCTTCAGAATTATTCTGGTTTCACTCCAAATTTTTCCCGAGATTCTTGTTTATTTCAGTTGGTTTCTGTAATGCTCGTGCATGGCTGTGTTGGTAACTCCTTGCATTTTCATTGTATTTCGGTATTCTGATATACACAACTTCAAGCTCACCGTGCATGAATGCTCTGTAATGCATTCCGCACAATATTCACACTAGACTGCACCCTAGTTCCACGTTGCAAAAGTTACGTTGATTTGCTCGAAAATTTAGTCTGTTCTAGGTTGCATCCTCAAACTTCAGGCACAGACCTCGAAATGTGATTAAGGCCCGCAGCTGGATGATCAACTTCGATACCGTTTAACTGCGGGAAAAAATGTCAACAAAGATAATTGCTTTTTTAAGGTCAGTCTTTTTAGAACATTCAAAATATTTGCGAGCAATAACAAGATGCCCAAGCAACGACAACTTCAGCAGCTAACCAGATTTTATTCACTTTTTCCAGATCGGAAGAACGACTCCGAGCGGTGACTCTGCATCTGTTAGAAGCTATAGACAGATGTCGTACAGATTCCGTTAAACCAAAGGTGGTAGTTATTTCTGACATTTCAGACCAGAGGCAATTTGCCTACTGTGCTTTATGTGGGCGATTGCACCGGGAGCGGTGGTGCATCGCATTTTCGGCCTACAATTACCATATTCACTATCCCAGTGCCAAGCAGATTTCGCACTTTGCTGGTCTTTCCCAATGCGCTATCCTTGTATAATTGTGATGCCCATTGTTTTATTTTACCACCTCTAAGATTTTATCGTCGGGGCGTAATTCGTGAGTGACGTCGACATATTGGAACCCATTTTATCAGCTGTCAAGTGGGGATGGAACGCGAATGCCAAACGACATTTTTCCAAATACTAAAGGAAGCATGTGTTTAAACGACTGTGTCGTAATTCACGACATTTGCGTTCCGGCCATCCAGGAATTGATAGGATAAAGTTATTGGCAGGTCTTACTCGCTGGTGACGGGGAAATGGTGATAATTTTTGCGATTTTCCAGGAGCCGTGAAATGTAAACAAAAGATAATTCTGGGCTTCGAAATGGACTCCTTGGCCTGAGTCATGTGAGAGTTGGAAAACAATTCATGCCGATCAATTTGCCTCATTTCTGATTAGATACTGGGCTCCGATTGTCAGTGACTATAATTTCTTTTGAGCTGAAGTGTGCTCACTACCTATGCTGCTGCCGAATTCACCCTTACCACAGGGCGGAAAATTTCCAGTCGTGCTAGTGTATATCAGGCACTGGTTACTGATAATGGAAGCCAATTTGCTGTTGAGAAGATTACGTCCTGGTTCTCGGGAGTAGGATGTGTTCACTTGGTGACTGCACCAAGAAATGCACAATCCAACGTGTTAGCAGAGAAATGTTTTGAAACCCTAAAATGCGCTGTCGAATCATTTGGCTAACCATTTTTCTAAGAGTTTGAGCCAGGTGTGGGTAACTTTTGCTTAAATACAGAAATGTATCTCAAGGTAGACACCAGCAAGCTCAAGTTCATAAACTGATTAGTTGTCCATTCGCTTACATGATTCTACTTGCAAAACAAGGTGAGTATACGACCTTGAATTGAAAAAATATGCGGATCTGGTCCATATTCTTTCTACATCCTCTCTGATTCATTCCTTAATGCGTTCGGATGTTTCTGTTCACACTGTTGGGCAGTTTAGAAACTGTAACCCAATCTACCACTACAATCATAAGAAAAACACGGGCAATTTGACCATAAACAGTGGGAGGTTTAGTCAATAGTTGTTCATTAGAGCTCAAAGCAGGATTCAATTGATGCTAACTTTCCTTTACTCGCTTCACCTGTTCTACTCGAAAAGTCATCTCAATCCACATAGGCACTGCTACTCATACTGGCACTCCTGACTCTATTAATGTTGGTATAGGAAGTGCCCAGTTCACTATTTCCAAGACTAAATAGATGTTCGTTCATTTTAAATCTCGTTTTCGGTCAGCATGAATAACTATTTGCGGAATAACAGGTCACTCTCTGCCTGTTCTTGGTGCATGTTTGGTTCCTGTTTGTGTGCTTGGTTCTTCCCTTATAGACCGTGAGTTTTTGAATTCAGAGTTGGCACATCTGCACTTGCACTGGATGTTATACTAGCATTACGTTTAAACAATTCCCTGCTTTCTGTCTAGCATGATATATGACATTCGCAGGCTAATTCTTAATTGCTCCAAAATTCATAGCTGAATTCACAGAACCCGTCAAATTGATAGTATCTGAGAGTATTATATTTCTCAAGCGGCTTATTATACCATTTGCTTCGTGTGAACCAGCCTATCAGGCTGCTCAAACCATGTGCGAAAAGGGACCGATAGGCCCGGCGAATACGGACACTGGGATAAGCCTATCGTAAAGTCACTGAAAGCAGATAACAAAACTCCAAGGGGTCTGTGGTGATTACTGGTAAACTTTAAACAAGAAATGACTTTAGTAAACATGTATTATTAAGGAACTAGAAGACCATTTTTTAGTTAAAAAGCGCTTCAAAGATTGATCTAAAACATGCCTATTTACACATTCCACTGGAAAATGCATCCATTTTTTTGACAGGTACAATTCTAGAAAGGTCCATTTAATTTGATATTGATGTCAATCTCCGAAAATGATTCCAATATTGATCTGATCTTTCATTTTCGATGTAAAATCAGCTCTGCTAGAATTTGGCTGGCGTTCCTTCCCCGTTTACTTCTAAGGAATTCATTCCATTTCGTGTGCTTTACAGTATTTTTTTCGACTTATCCCAAAATTATCCAAAATGCCAGTGGCATTCTTTGTGATAAATGTTCTTCATGGTCTTCATTTCATGAGAAGACGCTGGGATCTTTTGTTCTTTTTTCTGTCGGATGCTGTTCTTAGATCGTTTTTCATCGAGTGAACCCTCCGTCGTAATTACAGATGTCTTTCCTAGTATTGAGGCGATTCCGAAACAAAATTGTCAATCTGTTGTTTGCACTTCTATGAGCCTCACAGAAGTGAAAATGGGATATTCTCAAATACAGAGGGAAGCGCTGACGGTGAATGGGCAACTAAACCCCAGCACAAGTTTCTACACGGGATGAAGTTCACTATCACCTCCAATTATGGGGCGCTCGATTTCCAGTACCGTCCCACGCATTCCCCAGCAAAACCGTCAGCAACGGTTCAACGTTGGAACATTGAATTAAGCTCCTACGACCACAATATCACTTATCAAAGTGCCAAAAACATCTGGAATGCAAACTTCTCTTTATGATGCGCTCAGTCTTACCTAATGGACCAAACGTCATCTTTTCTATCGTAACAGCCACTTCGTATACAGCGAGAAGACTAGATTCATGATACACGTTAGTGATATGAAGCTTTTATTTTGTTACTGCTTCGACGGTTGACCAATAGTGAAAAACAATGATCTCCAGCTTACTTCACTCATCGACACAACCCTTCCGTTACCTAAGAGAGTCTATAGGGTTTTAATAATTGCACTGTAGTTTCTTAAGGTTACAGTCACCCATGCTTCATGGGCCTTTGTATTTAGCAAAACGAAACCGTTGACACAGTTGACAAGTTGCTGGCCCAAACGGGAACCGGACATTATCAGAGATGCTAACTTATGGAAAACAAAATTTTTACAAATATGTCATTTGAAGCCTAGCAGTTTGATTTCCTTGGTCAGTTTCATGTAAACCGCATCAGGGTGTACATACGACTTGCTGTGGTCTCTTTTTCAGTAATTACTATGTACTGGAGGAGACCGATGCTTTTTCACATCAACCAAAATTATGATGGATAGTTTCGCCCACATCACAAAGGGCTTTGCTTAAGATATTTAGCAAGAAAGATGCACCTATTGTGTTTGTAACTGATAATTGGTTAAGGAATTTGCCTTTCGCTATTTGCACACTACACCCGTAATTGCCAATTTAATGGACTAGTAAATAATTCCATGCCTACCCTCAAAAGTGCTTTTCGTTCTGTTAATCCTCCAACACCATTTGAACTATATCTTGCCTTGGATAATTTCTTATTAAGAAAGGGCAAAACCAACCACTGTGTCTGTGGCAAAAGGTCAGCACCATTATTCCAGTCTCATTGTGTGTTCCAGTTTCTTCTGCACTTCTTCTACGTATTTTAGCTTTTCAGGGACGATGAAATTCGGCCTCCCGGTAGGCTAAATTTGGCATGCAGTAGGAGCAGAAAGGTCATAAAAATTGACCGTCTTGTATGGATAGGGCACAAAGGACATGCAGACCAAACACAGTTCAAAACGTAGGAAAAGTCTAAATATATGCTATCGCGAAAAAGTAAATTTTATCAGTTGCGTATTCCCTGTAACCCTACCGATTACCATAAGACGAGTCATGGCAAGTGAAGGTTTTCGCTCTCTATACCATGGATTCTGACCATTTTGGACTTAATGCTGGAGAAGTGGAGGAATTTACTGAGAGATTTGGAAATTAGTGCTTGTGATAGAAAGGATTGTGTTCTGGAAACTTAATTATCCAAGGTGCATATTGTTCGATCACAAATTTTGATGCCCGAATCATTTGGTAAAGCAACGTTTTCTACTTATACATTTTGAGGCTGCCCCCCACTGTGAAATCCCACTCTGACGCGAAAGCTTAATAAATGCACTAGGAAATTCACTTTACGATTAAAAATAGGTTCCCAAGTGCAATTTTGGATATCTGTAACGGCATCGAACTTTCAGAGAAAATTTGTAATTTTCGGACTCCATTTTTCTATGATCTACTTTGAAACTTGATTTCTATTCTGAGACATTCATTTCGTTGTGATTGTTCACTCGCACACTAGATCCGTACGTTTCCTGTCGGGCGAAAGTTCTCAATTTCGAATCGCTTCGACCACATGGCACTTATCTGTTGTGGTTTGTAATCTCGCATATTGTTGTTTCGATGATGCGTCGGCAAAACGACATATGTAATATAATTCACCTATCCGATTTTTGTCTCTGGTATTTTCTATTCTGTCGACTGAAAGGCGTAGACAATTGCGGAATCGAAATCAGATAACACGTTAGGTGTTAAATTACCGATGTCTTACGAGTATGCATGCCTTATCGCTTCAGCCATTTGTTCATTTTATACAGGACAGAACAGGTCCTAAAAGGCAAACGGGAGTCTGGAATTTTCTCAGTTGTATGCACTGCTAATGATGCCCACATCTGATCATGTTATCTTTTTAGCGATACTTCTGCAGCTCCAGCAACTCCGTATTCGTTGTCAAGGATTTTTAAAGAAGAAAGCGCATCCCGTTCTCAAGGTAGGAGAAGGATTACTCCGGATTAAGCAATTTGAAAATCTATGCATGCATCTCTTAAGTGCAAACGTCCTAACTCATTTCATCCCGCATACAGTCGTATTTCACCTTGAAAAACTTGACAACGCCATCCTCTGTGGTCACTCGCACGGGATTTTTTGATTCATTTACCACTCAATCACAGAACAAGTGCCCTCTATCTGTCAGCGAGGGCGGTGCTTTATCAATTTCTTTAACAGAATGCTAGTTCTGGAGTGTAGATCATCATGCAGAAGGTTCTCTAGATAAAATTCTACTTATACCTTTAGTTATCTTGAACGACTCTGTCAGACCTCCCAACCCCTTCGGTTTTCCATTGAGAACCAGACCACGTTGTAATAGTGAATAAGTTATCGTTGTTCTTGTATTACGTTTGTTTGCCCTCCACAATCGCTAATACTTGTACGTTACTCACTAGACGCTGTACAACTGGAATGCTGGTGACTCAGACACAAGCCCGCTGTACGGAAAAAAGAGTGGAGAGCAGTGAGGGATTGAGTATACTTGACAATAGTATATTGGCCGCCAGCTTTCAGAGGAAATCAATTGGTTTCATACATTATTTTCTCTAAGATCTATTTCGGTGCCTGATAACAATTTTCGGACCTTTGTTAAGTTTCGTTTGTTTTATGGTATATAACACCTGTCGGTTTCCGCTCCTGTTGCGCTTTTTGAGAGTTCTCACTTTCTAATCTCTCCGGCCAGTTGGCATCCCCCTTCCACCACTTGCCTGCGCGTGTATTGCCGTGTTTCCGCACTCCCATGTATACACGACATGTCTCGCATCTGATTACTGACTCCATTCTTCTCTGTTCTGCCTACCGCGCGATCAGAATCCGAAAGAAGACAAGTTCCGAATCGCACTCCGGACGTCTTCGAAAAGAGTGGTCTAGCCAAATGTGTACAAACAACGTGCAAATCGCAGGCGTTCCGGGCGGTCAACATTTGGTTAGCGATAATATTACTAGTACTTTGGTTGTTCCTCGGGCATCATGATGCAGGCTCGATGACATCACATTTATGCTCACATGAAACAGGTGAAAAGGAACGGACATAATAAAGCGTACTAAGTAATGTAAGACCGACTGTCTTAACGCGGATCTCGTATTACGTTTGCTTGCCCTTCACCCTAGTGACTACTTGGGCGCCACAATTACTTGGCTCTGTACGGTTGTAATGCTGACAACCCTAACACCTGATCGGTACAACGAAGAGACAGCAGGAAGTGGTAGCAGGTTGAGTAAATTTTAACTGGAGCATGGGAGCGCATCGCATGTGAGCAACGCACAAGTGGCGATCGCACAGGGCGGTCAACGTCCGGTTAAACAAGTGATCCGAAGGAACGACTCCTTGTTCCGCTACAGTAAGTATGTGATAATTAATCTATAGCAGAGGCAATGCAGTGACAATAAGTTATCGGTCAGTGTCATTTTTTGAGACACCCATTCTGCAATGAACATTTACAGATGTCTATGACATTGTTCGTTCGGGAGCATCGTTTAGTTTCACACCAAAGAAATATGGAGTTGGGTGAAAGGGAAAAAGTCTAGGTTGAGTCGGAATAATGTAGCGCATTGCAATGAGAGCGGAAAGTATGCGGCAAAATAGGAAAAAAATTTGAAAGCAAATGACGACCACACAATGTTAGAAGAAGTGAAAGAGATAAGGTTATCCTTGACAGGTCGCAAAGGTTAAGGTATGGTTGAGAAGACCCCTCACGTAGCAGATCGAAAGAAAAACGAAAACGGATGACGAATTTAGTGTTTCCCATTTTTCGGATCCTGGAGGTGCAAAATATATGACGGACTGGATGAGGGTGCAATGGTAAAAAGCCAACGTTTTTATGGGTGAAAACTGGCCTAAATTTATTATAAGTAAACAGTCAGCGTGATTTTTCTTTAAACCTGTAAAGTGTAGTTTGTTAGCCGTAGACACTAACTTGAAGAAGAAGCAGTGCCTGTTAAGAATATGCGGGATCATCGGCGATATATGACTGAATACTGTTAATGCCTGAGCCCAGGGTGCCTTGCATATAGGCACCATCCCCAGTGGTACGTTAAGCTTCGCTATCTGCAAATCGTTGGCGAACGAGGCCAAGCAATTCATAGGTTACTGGGAGGATGAAAACAAGTGTGGATCAGTTTGGCTGGCGACCCACACTTGCAGCGTGTTGGCAAAACACGTGAAATGCTATATTCGTGAATGTCATGACATTCTCGGACGTGGCCGTTTTCAAGCAAGTCCAATGCATCCAGAGTTCTGCCAGTTTTTTGCTGCAAAGATGTGGCCATTATGGGCATTGGAGGCTGAAATTTTTGCATGTCTTTCCGGCGGTAATATTAACACCGTGTTTTTTATTCACTCTTGAACATACCTCGGGTTAGGGATATACAGATGGATCGGTGACGGGGTTTTCTAGTAGACTTGGTAAACTGGACAGGTAGCCATGTGTGAGAGTAAGGTCAAAAAGATGTAACAGGTAACCCTGTAGTCTATAAGCGACCGCCTTGAATTACCAAAGCCGGGGGGAAAGGCTGGATATATGTCGTGTTGAGCGGATGGTTGAGGTGGCAGTTGCTGCTTTACGACTACAATTGAAGATTAGGTGGTGATTTTAGCTGAGCTTGTGGAATGGGTCCTCCAATTACCAATGCATGGAATAGTGTGGTAAGGTGCCTCGGGTTTACCAACTCTTCGTAATAAAGACAATGTATCTTCACAGGCTTATTTTTATTGAGGCTAACTTAGATGCGTTTTGCTTGCACAAATATGAGCAGGTAGTCCGCACCTATTTAGTGAGGATTTTGGAGAATTTGAAGGTTGATTGTTATCAGGATCAGCCTGTTCAGGGCTGCTGATCCAAAGAAAATAAAACAGCATGAAAAGGGGGGACGTTTAAAACCGCATACGTTGCAAGCATGCAATGGAAAATGTCTATTGATGCCGGTGGATGCCAAGCAAATTCTTAGACAGAAAGTATCAATCCAGACAAACCATCTGCGAGCATGTGATTCTTAAGATTTAGGTAAAAGAAGAGAAGCCACGGACCATAGCTGCATGCAGCTACTGGGCACGTTTGACAGCAGAAAATAAAATAATAGGCCAGCTAGTAGGTAAGGGGTGGGTTCATTCGGAATAATCCGTTGAACTGACGGATTGTCAAGGGAGCAAAAAATAACTCAACGGCTCCCATGACACTTATCCTGTATTTTGGCGAGTGAGCAAGCATAAACAAATTTGATCCTTGTAGAATTGACTGTCCTGACACCATTCTCGCATTACGTTTGCTTGCCCTTAACCATTGTGACTACTTGTGCGTCACTCTTACTCGGCTCGGTACGATTGCAGTACTGGCAATCCTGACTCTTGCTCGGTACAAGGAAAAGACAGTCGAGACCGATATCAGGTGGAGCATATTTTGACAGCAGCGTACGAGCGAAGCGTGCGTGAGTTATGCGTAAATGGCGACCGCGTTTGGTGGTCAACGTTCGGTTAAACAAGCTATCTGGAGGAACAAATCCAAGTTCTTCCACGGAGGCCTCCTCCAAGAAGACCGTCAGAGGAGGGCTTCGGTTGGGACCATACGGAACAAGCCTGAAATTGATGGACGTTTTGGGACTCGGCACTGATCGACAATCGGAAAATTTCCCGTTCTGCTGGTGGTCCCGTGTGTGTTAGTTGTTGGAAGCTGACCGTGCGCTGGACACCCAACCTGAAAAACACCGTAGGAGGTGAACGCAGCAGGTGCAATCCCCCGGCCTAACTGCGCCCGCGCACCGCTGCGGCCTAGCTGCCCGCCCGAGGTGCGTCGGTCAAAACGGTGGATCTGACCGCGTCCCACACACACGGGCCTCACTCTCCTCCAGAATCTTCGTCTGGCGGTGTTGAATATGAGTGTCTGACCTCGGATTTTCCTCGGTCTTTGATGCGTAAATGATGTTGAACATGGGACCGATGACTGTCTCGCCGGAGCCCGCGGAATCGCCTCGGCCCTGAGATTCTTTTGAAGGAGGGTAAGACGAAGACAAACCAGTGGAAACGGCGCGCGTGAGCACTGGTGGATGTTGGACTTGGTAGCTCGCACTTAACATCGATCGGTGCTGACCTTGTCGGTTTAATGTGGGGGCGGCATGTACATCGGCGCATAAATTATCGCGACAAACATGTCACCTTATTAAGCACCGATATGCACTTACGAAAAGAGAGTATTCGGCCATCTGATGCAAACATGGTAACAAAATCAGAGAAACGAACGGGTTTTCTTACCTTGCGGCCGCTACGGCTACTTCGCATATCCGGAACCTCGGGTGCGATTGATGGTGTAGTGGCCTCAGCCGCGCCAGCTGTCTCAACGGGCAGTGTTGGTAATTGCAGGGCTCGGCCAGGTTGCTGCGGCTCATCAGATAAAAGGAGTCCGTCGTTAGGCCTGCATTCCATGATGGCAGGTTTACCATGATAGACACCGTGGTGTGTCGGCCGGCAATGCCCAAAATGGACGTGTTAGGTCCGCTTCTTACCAAGCAAAACGGTCCGGTATACGACGGTTGCAGTGGTGGTGGGACACCATCAACAGGCGTGAAAACGTGAGTTGAAGTACCCAATGCGGTTGAAATGCAGCCCGAAGGTCGCTGGTCCCGCGATGGATTGGCATGAAGCGTTCACATGTGTTGTGCGAGACGTTTCGCTTAGTCACCCTAGCGGAAGTGCGTTGGTCTCGAAGGGGACACCATCTCCCTAGTGAGGCGGACCGTGCAACCAAACACAAGCTCGTTTGGTGTATTACGCATTTTTTCCTTAACGGAACTACTGAGTAATAAAAGAGTTAAAGGCATTGTTTTGCTTCAGAGCGGGTTGGCCCCGACTCGCAGGTCAGCTTTTAGCTGCGGTGAAATCTTTCCACCAGAACGTTAGCTTTCGGGTGGCAGGCGGTTGTTCTAATATGCTTAAACACAAGTGTTTTATTCACATTTGAAAACGCCCCGTCAGAGAGTGAGTCGCGGCCAGTGGTCACTGCAGCGGGGCAACCAAGTATGTTCACCCAACAAAACAAGAAGACTTTCGCGACCTCTTCTGAATTAGGGCAGGGAATTGGTATGTCCTGTGGCCAGCGAGCAAAGTGGTCTACGCATGTGAGTATGTAGACGTAGCCGTGAGACGGTGGGAGGGGGCCTACGTAGTTAACGTGTACATGGTGAAAGCGTGTCTCGTGTTCGGGAAAAGTAGGGAGAGAGCTTTGAAATGCCGACGGACTATCGCTCTCTGACATTGGAGGCAAGCCCGGAACCATGGGCGCACGTCACGTTTAACGTAGTACCATGAAAACGCTCTGCCACTAGCCTCATCAATGCAGCCACGCCCGGGTGGGCGGGGTAAGTAATACCAGAAATGTGGTATAACGGTGAGCTGCCGGAACCACCAGCCTTGGACGACCTTGCAATACGTCGCAAAGAATTGCATCCTGCGACTTTGTGATAGGTAGTAATAATAATAATACTGTATATTTCTGGATTTGCGAAAGACATGAGCAAGTCAAGATCAACGTTTTACAAAGATAATGCACAGGAAATGTAAATGATATAAGTCAAATGGGATAATGGCGTGGAAGCAGTATTGATTTATTGCAGAAGCTCACTGGAAAGTGAAATGAGATGCTGCAAAGCAATGGGGAAAGTACAAGTATGCCAGTGAAAAGCAAAAGTAAAAAAATTAATTTTCAAGACCAAAAAGAGTTTACTGGAACTGTCTGCAAGCAGCGGACTACGATTCATTTCGTGTTTGATTGCACGAAACGTGCTCACTGCTGGCGCACAACATGGACGGAGCTCAACGGTGGATATCGATATATGGCCACAGACACCATACGTCGGGAGCGTCACGTAATGGACGAAAACGTTAAGCTGAAGAGACGACAAGCAGTGGTAGTGCGGTAATTGGATGGGATTGGTGGAAACCAGGCGGAACGTCAGGCGAATTGGATGGGACATGTAGCTGATAAGAAACGGCCAAAAAATGCTGAGAGCGGAGGAAGGTTGTCTCAAAGTATCTGGAGGAAATTTGTGAAGCTTCGGATATGGAACTCCAAGGATAGTAGTTATATTTGCAAACGGATGGCGGTAAGCTGTACCGGGAGGCGCGTCAGATAAGAGAAACTATGTGTATGAACACTCCTTAAATACGCTAGCGAGGAATGTTTTCTATGCTGTCATTTACGCCGTCGCATCTTTCGATCTTATTCAGCAGTACGGGTGGGCAATATGAGGCGCGCAAGCTGTTCCGGAGACAGCAACAGTCGCGGTTTTGCTCGATCGCAAAGATGTGAGCTGAAATATCCAGTACAATAATCCGCGTAGTTACCGTTGACCGGGCCACAACACGAGCGCCAGTTCTAGCTAACAGGCTCCTAACAGGAATGATAGGGTAGCAGATTTAGAATCGCCATTACAAGGACGAAAGCGTTAGCAGCGCTTCGGCTGCGGATACGAGATCTGAGAAGAGTAGTCTGGCTTGGGTGCCAGTTTGGGATTATGATTATTGGATCTCGGCAAATTCCCAGCAACATAGTTCACCTATTCCGTAAAATGTGATAACTAGAAGTGCGCTATGGCAGCACTTTTAGGCATAGTTGAAGGTTAAGGGCTACCAAGAACGACCTATTCAGCCCTGCCAAGCCAGTAGAGAGGATAATATGACATGAGGGGCGAGGAGTACACAGGATGTGATGTAAGCATGGATCCAACAATAAGTACGTTGACATTTTCGTCAGCCCACATTGAGAGAATTTCGAGAGGTAGTTGCTCAAGCCACTGGTGAAGAGGGTAAATCACTACAAGGGAGGTCAAAATGTGCATTAGTGGGGACTTGTGATAAAGTGAGGAATTTGGAGGTGAAGCCGAATCCCAGATGGTGATCTCAGCAAAGATTCGGTCGCGAACCAAAATTCTATCCCATGTTCGTGAGCCTCGTCTAGTCCAAGGTTAGCTCGTGTCAGGTTAATTAAGAACTGGACATCCAGTAACTTTGCCAGACGGGCTTTGAACTGAGCTAAATTTGGGCACGACCGCCGGGAACTAGGGAGTTGGTTCCACAATTTAGAGTAGGCAACTGTGAAGAATTTAGACCTGCTAGATAGTCGAGTCAGGGGTATTCTTAACGAGTAGTGTGTACTGCAAAGTGGACAAGGGGGTCTACCGGCGTCGCGTGTGACGTTTGTGGTAGAGTGGACATTAATATGGCAAAGATTAAAGAGAAATGCAAGGTTTAATTCAACTCGGCGAAGCCACAAATGTTGAAGTCCAAGCAGCTCACATCTGGCTCTGTAGATTAGGCTAGATGAAGCACCTAGAAGATTCCTGGTGAACGCCCGCTGTACGTTCTTGATTGCGATTCGATCGACTTTGCGCATATGCTTGAAGATAATCGGGCAGTACTCAAGGGGGGCCAAGCATTGTGCTTGAAGATGAAAATTCTGCAGTCGTGAGTGCGGAATATCCTTAAGATCATTGTGGCGGTTCTTTTAGCTACAGCGGTCTGATGATGGGCTTGCCCATGGAAGTTGAAAGGGAAGCAGTATTGTAACCCTAACTCCTTAACTGTGTGGGATGCAAGAACTGACATGCCGCCTATGGAGAGGGAGCCCGTAGGAACATGGCATTTTTGTTATTAGAGAACTTTTGTCAGCAGAAAACTTCATAAGCCACTTGGAGAACCAGTTATCAAGAGACTCTAGGTCTTCATTGATAAGTGCAAGAGTGGAGCTAAATGAAGCAGCCCCAAAAGAGTAGACTATTTTAATGTCATCGGCAAACACGAACGGTGTCATGACGAATAAATTTAAAGATATCAATAATGTATAGCAGGAACAAGAGAGGACCTAGGACGCTCCCCTGAATGACCCCACTGGTAGTAGCAGAGGGCTGGTAAAAACAACCGTTAATATAGATTTCCTGAAAGCGATCGGAAAGGTAGGATGATAGCCGAGATAAGAGGGGATTTCTTATTCCATAAGTCCTAATTTTGGCCAGAATTCGGGAATGGGAAACGTGGTCCAACGCTATTGACATGTCTAAAATGATCATGAGCATCAACAGGTGGGAATCAGCACTTTGGGTAAGCAAGTTTAAGAAGTCAAACTGACAGGTGAGACATGATCGGCCCCTGAGGAAGCCGTGTAGAAAGGAGCTAATAACATTGTGATTAGTGAGGAAGTTAACCAGTTGTTCTTTTCCATAAGCCTGGATAGAACTAGAGTGTGGGTAATGAGACGAAATTTCTCAGGTTCAAGCACAACCCCTTTTGTGGTGTGGAACAATAATAATTTTCCATTGTGAAGGAAATGCAGCGCCGGACATGGAGAGCGAGAACAGATTTAGAAGGAGCAGTGGAAGATCTGGACTAGCGGTGTGAAATAGGAATGGTGGAATGCCATCATGGCCAGGCCTGTGAGACGGCCTGGCATATTTCATCACATTGGTGATGCCAGCAACGTCGAAGGAGATGGAGGATAATCTAAGCAAAGTTAACATAGGGTGGACTTCAGAGTGTGTCGGATTGTCATTTTTGAAGTAGAAGAAAAATATGTATTGGATGCTTCTGCGATTTCTACAGGGTACTCGATGCGTAAGCTATTAAATATGATGAAGTTCGGAATAGTTGAGGATTGGGGTTGCGAGCGAGCTTTGAAAATATGGGAAGTCTTCCGAACTGGGTTGGGCGACCCAAGAGCTAGATTCTCCTGCCTTTTTAACCTTAGTTCGGACTCCATAAAAAATTCTTGTTGCAAGCGATTGACTTGTACTAAAAGCGGGAAGTCTCCCGTTTTGTTGAAGATTTTTTGAGCCTTCAAAAGTTTCGTCTGGAGCCGACAAACCCTTTTAGGCCTCTTGGGTTTATGTTGAGTGGTCGGAGTGGACAGACGATTAATAGCAAAAAGAAGTTTTGCGTAAAGGTCGTCAGCCGCTCTCTGTGGGTCAGGTGACAAAAAGGAGCTGGACTAGTCCAGGGTTCACCGAGCGTCAGAGATTTCGTCCCAACGAGTCAACATATAGGAAGAGGCAGAATGATGGGTACACATGGGTGTGGAAGATTTGTTATGGAGAGGGAAGCTACACGTGACCATCTTGTGGTCACTTCCAGGGAAAGGTTTTAGCACTGAAACCTTAACATTAGGAGTGGTATGCGTAAAAACAGGTCTAAGATATTATGGAACCTTGTGGGCGTAGTCACATGCTGAGTCCATCCTTCAGCGTGCGTTTCAGAACCAAAGTTGTGTAGGGTAGGTAGAGCCGATACAGAGGGCCAACAAATTTTAGAGGCATTGAAGTCACCTGCAATTATCTTACGGCTAGGGGGGAGACCGGAAAGATAAATGAAGGCTTGGGTTAGACGAGAAATATCAGAACCATTCGAGTTTGGTGGTCGGTATACACATCCTATGTAGATTGGGAGCTCGGGTAATTGTACCAGAAGCCAAATGGTGTCAGGGATAGAATCAAGAAGTGGGTGATGAAGAACAAAAGCTTTGTGTGGCTGCTTTACGTAGGCTAGGCAACCACCTCCTTTACGATTTGATCTATTGGTTTGTAAGGGCTTCTAACCCGCCATTGAAAAAGACAGAGTGGAACTGTGGTCTGTTAGCCAAATCACTGTTACCAAAATAAAATCTTAAGAGTCAGTGAGCGGGAGTTCAGGGGGAGTAGGGAATATTTACTGAAACATTGAAGTCCACGTGATATCCAAGAGGTGGGTTCGATGGTGGTCATATAATCAAGAGATATATTAGAGGTTCGGATAGTGCATAGCTGTGATAAGGGAGTAAATTCAGTAGAGTTAGGTATACTGGTCGGCGAGGGACCGCTTTGTTAAGAGATTTGCAGGCTGAAGACCAAGGTGATAGAAGAAACTTGTGAGGTGATGAGCCGGTTGTTAGAGATTGCCAGTGTGGTGGAAGTGGTATCACTGGGGTGGGACCGTGTTAGGTGGCCAAATTGTTGCCTTGTCTCTGCGAGACTGGCAATCTACGGGGTTAGTGGGGAGGGGCTTTGAAAAGTGCCAGAGAAAAAGCCGGTTAGCAGGTATGCGCATGAATTTTTGGGGATAAGTGTTACTTTTGGAATTTGCGGGAGTCAGGAGAGCAGCGCTTTCTAGCTGAGGTAATTGGGGTAAGCGCTGGACAAGAGTGGGTTGGTAAAGGGATCTCATGATAGGTTTTGGCTCAATGGGCGAAATACAGTTACGTAAAGTTACCCAGGTAGCCTGGGAGGATCCAGTGGTAAATCGTGCAAAATTGTGAGGATACTGATAGTTGGGGTGAGGAGTTGGCCGTGCAGTAGTAGGAAAAGTGGCACTGGAGTGGTGGAAATGCATCTAAATAGGGTTGACTGGTAACCGTATGGAAGTAGCGAGGATAAGCGGCAGGCCCTAGATAAGTAAAGGCATTAGTATCATCCTGGAATGCGACGGTTAGTAGGCCTTCGTGTGTTTGTGGACCTCCCGGTTTGGCAGAGCTCATGCCGGGATGGCTTGCCCGAGTCGAGTGTGCCGAGAGTGCCAGACAGTCGAGGTGCACAGACAGGTTGACCCACTGAATTAGCAGAATTCAACTGATTTTGGTTGGGTACCATGCTGTTGTTTGACGGAAGGACGAGGAAGTGCTAGAGGGCGTATCTGGGATGGGGTATATGCAAGGCGGTTGATATTAGCCCGAGAAGACATCGGTGAGACGGCAGTCATCTGCGTGATTATACCGTCGACGCTCCTAGCTTCGGGTAAGAGTTGGTAGGTTCAGACGAGCGCATTTGCTGTGTGACTGGAGGGGAGAAGGGGATTGAGTTTCATACAAATCTACCGGTATTGGTTGCGACCAAGGGAGACGATGTCCCGTGATTACCATTTTCGCAGCAGGTATACGCGAAGGTGGGATGCCACTGCCATCAATAGGTTTATTTTCAGACAGACTAGCAACAGATCTGTGTGGTGAAGAGATTGGACAGGAAAGTGGGCGGCTCAAGTACGGGAAACGCCGATCGTGCAAATTGATTGAAGGTGTAGTTTTGGAGGTGTTTTGTATGTTGCTCCAGGTAGTGGTGACCGGACACTGGATAGCCGGAGATGCGAGTCGATGAAGACTGTCACAAGAAGAAGATACGTTAGTTGAAACCTTGGTAGTAGGCTCAGAATTTGGCCCATCAGGAGGAACCTGCACTGCCAACGCACTGGTCAGAGGGGGAGCGCCCGATACAACGGAAGCCCTGCCAACTTGAGAAGTTGCGGTCAACTTCTGTGACCGCAATATATCTCTCTGGAACGGAGCTTTATCCGTAAAGATCTTGATATTTTTATTAGGATTATAGTAAGCAATGTTCGCCTTGTTTGCTACAAACTCCTTAGCTGAAATTTCATTACGAAATTGAAATAAAATTGGACACTTATTCTTGGGGGATTTTTTGGAGCCTAGAACATAGACAGGAGTGGTGGGCCATGCTATAAACATTGTGAATGGTAGATTAGACCAGTAGCAGTGGAAGGCGGTCGAGTACATCAAAGACAACGGCGTTCTTCGCATTCGCAATACACTTGTGAGCTGCCCTAGTTACTGAGTGAAAAAGGCATCCTGTGGCAGCCAGATTGCTGGCAATATTGCCATTGGAAGGGTCAATTAAGCTGACTAATGGGGACAATTTCAATGACAAGTCCTTGATCTGTTGTAATTCGATTTCTAGGTCCCTCAGGTGTTTTGAGACATCAAGAGTTTTGGGACCAGACTCACTAAATATGTCAATAAGCGGGATTGAGCATGTTTTAGTGGGAATCAGGGGTTTTAGGGTTTCTTAGAATTGCGGTGCGGCGCTGACGTCGTTTTGTTTCGGCTGGTGAAGACATCGTACCGGTTGTAGAAAGTCAAGGACGTCTGAAATGCCTGTGAGAGGCCATAAACGTTTAGTAACAGACAACGGGATGGTGTCAAGAAGTGCGGGAGCGTAAAGTTGAGAAGATAAATAGACAGGCTAACTGGCAGAATCTGCCTTAAAGGTAGATTGACCTACGGGTATAATATGTGGTTAGCAGCATAAAGACATTCAATATAGGTCCAGGCGGGAGTTGAACATGTGACGGTCCAGGCCTGAAACAAATATTGACGGAAGGGTCAGCGAGGGATGAGGCCGGAGGTTAATAGTCGAAAAAATTTAGTTTAATAAACGGTTGAGTCGAAGTTTCTCGATATCAGGATCCATGACTTGGACCAATGCCATCGCATCGGGGACGAAGTTTGCTGTTGGAGACAAAAGGATCTGGTGTATACGAGAAATTGCATCAGCGGCGGAGTTACCTGTCCCAGAGGCATTCCGCATGTCCACAGTGAACTGTGAAGCAAAATTGAAGTGGCGGATTTCGCGTGTCGAGCGACGTTTAGAGGCTGAATGTAGCGCGTATACCAGCGGTTTTTCATCTGTGAACACCTTTAATGTGCAACCTTCTAATGCGTGCCTTAAGTGTCGGACAGCTAGGTAGACTGCAAGCAACTCCCTGCCAAACGTGCTATATCTGGAATCTGCCTGCTGCAGCCGCTTGGAAAACAACGCTAAGGGCTTCCAAGGACCGTCGGTGTACTGCTGAAGCACGGCTTCCACTGCAGTGTTTAAGGCATCGGATAACAAAGATATGAGTGCTGCATGGCCGGGATATATGGGTAGCGCCATTTTGGTGAGAGCGTCCCTGATGCACGTGAACGCCTGTTTTGCAGCCCCGGGGAACGCAAACTTACGCCTAACTCCCGTAACTGATCTGTAAGGCACGTAATTGTTCCTGGATAATTAGGAATAAAACACTGATAGAAGTTACCTAGACCTACTAATCGCCGTAACTGCGGATGCGAATGGGGCTCTGGGCAGTCATGAAGAGCGGTGACCTTATCCAGCAAGGGTGCTATACCCGAGGACGAAACGATATGCCCTAGGAATGTGACGCTGGGTTTTCCAAGCTCGCATTTTGAAGCTTCAATCGTTACACCATGTTTGTTGAGGCGGTCGAACAGAGAATGCAGGTGAGCGAAGTGTTGCTTCTCCGAGTGGCTAGCTAGTATGTCGTCCAGGTACACATGAATATTCTCTAACCCGCTTTGACCTCGTGCATAAGCCTTTGGAAGGTTTGGTATGCATTGCTGAGCCCGAAGGGCATCCTTAAAAATTCGAACAGTCCAAAAGATTTGGTCACCGCCGTTTTCGGTATGTATTTCTCTTCTAAGGGGATCTGATTGCATGCTCAAACTAAAACTATGTGGCTGAAGATCTTGCAACCGGAGAGCGACGAAAAGAGGTCCTGCATGCAGAAAATCGGGTACCTATCGAGAACGGTGACCCTGTTGGGTGCCCTGTAGTCTCCATATGGTCGCCAGAAGCCATTAGCCTTAGGGACCATGTGAAGCGGAGAGGTCCAAAGACTACTGGAAGGTCAAATGATTCCTGGTTCCAGCATGTGGTCGAATTCCGCCTTGGCCAGGCGCTACTTGTCAGGAGCTGGGCGACGAGGCCTGCTAAATGTTTGGGTCGTGTGGTTTCTATACGGTGAGTTACCCAGTATTAACGGGGGAAGCGGGCCGGCTTGTCGCAGTATGCCCGAGTAGTCGCGAAGCAGCCCACTGTCTGGATGTTGGGCTGGCGGTTTAGTGTACTGTGGCGTAATTTTATTAAAAACGGCGTACGAGCCGGTCACAGACAGCGAAGTTTTAAGACCTACTATTTTCCTGTGCCAAGTGTCGAATAGTAGGTCGAAATGCTGAAGGAATTCTATGCCAGCAATGGGGTATGGGACGTCTGCGACGATTAACACCCAACGAAGTTTATGATTCAGACCTAGATTGAGGGTGAGGGAATAATGTCCGTACGTGTGGATGTCGGTGCAGTTCGCAGCCCGTAACGTCTCTTCCTGCGCAGCGGTCAAGTTGCTCGAGTCTCGGGGTATTACGCTAACCTCTGCACCTGCATCTACCAGGACTGGCCTGTTGGTCGTCAAGTCTTTGACGTTAAGGAGGTGACAGTTAGTAGCTAGCTCGGTGTCGGGTACCGCGATCACGAACCGGGAGCCTAGTTTCCCCGTTGCCTGCTCAGAAATGTGCAACCGGGGTCACACTGCCTTGCTAAGCATCCAGAGCGGTTAATTTACTTATAGTAACCTGTCGCGGATGGCAGGAAATGTTGCTGCTGCTCCCGCCGCAACGCGGGCTGAACCGCTCTCGTCGCCGGTTTCTATCGGCTGTGAGCCACTGTAACGATGCGTCGATCCTTGTCAGAATGGTTGTTGATTCGTCCTGCGAGGATGAAAATGCGGTTTTGATGGATGAAAAGGTTTCCGATGTTGGGGCATCCGGACTATAGCGCGACATGACATCACCAGCAATTTTGGCCGTCTTTTCTAATGAACACTTGAGTGCAGTACTAAGAAAGGGAGGTAGATGTGGCGGGAGCCGTTAAAGCCACAGCTCTCTTAGCATCGGGCCGTCGCCGGACGTTGCGCCCCTAAGACGCCGCATTTCCCGCAATAGTTCTGAGGGCCTTTTATTTCCCAGTTCCATTCCTTAAAGTAGTTGTCGGATGCGCTGATATTCCTCAGGGGCAGTCCGAGTTATATTCGCCTCTTTCAACGTGTCTTAACTACGCAAAGATACGAAGATGTCCCTTACCTGTAGGGTTACCTTTGGAGGGTGACGGCCAGCCGTCCATCTGAAACGGCTGAAGTCGCCATCTGGTCTGTAATCCTCGAAATCAAATTCAACTAAAATAAATCACAGTTGAAGATCAGACGACGTGAACGATGATATATAGAGAGTTATCGATCCTATTTTGGGTCTGGCGACGTTTTTCACTCTGTGGGCATGACACCATATGTTTAAAAACAAAAGTGGCAATAAGAACGAAACGTGCAGAAAACCACCTATGGAAAACCGCAGCCAGTAAGTATCATCACGTAAAAGCTATTTGAAAATACGGTAAAAAACAGCGGTGATATTCAACCTTAAAAACCAAACCGGTAGTCACCAAAATGGAATAGAGACTCACGTGACCAGTCATTCGCGTCGGGCTCGCTAGTCTGTATAACCCATTGTCCTAACACCAATCGCGCATTACGTTTGCTTGCCCTTAACCATTGTGACTACTTGTGCGTCACTCTTACTCGGCTCGGTACGATTGCAGTACTGGCAATCCTGACTCTTGCTCGGTACAAGGAAAAGACAGTCGAGACCGATATCAGGTGGAGCATATTTTGACAGCAGCGTACGAGCGAAGCGTGCGTGAGTTATGCGTAAATGGCGACCGCGTTTGGTGGTCAACGTTCGGTTAAACAAGCTATCTGGAGGAACAACTCTGTGTTCCTGTACACCCTTTGAGAGGTGCAAAATGCTCTTCAGTGTCGTTAGGCTTATTCATGTGTATAATGACTGTAGCTCAAATTTAATGGGATTCAAGGCTTGTGAATTGAAGTAAAACACTGAGTCTATGAAGCTAACGGTTCGTATGTCGTTTTCGCCTGCCGTTCCGGATTTCCCGATGTCAGATTCTTAGGGACAGGCTGATTGTGGCTCACACACTGCTTTTGAAATGACAGTTGATGAGGTTTTGGAGAGGATGATTATGGACTGCATATAAGGCGTTGAGGGCTAGTTAAGATAAATAATTCGGGAAGAATGCAGCCAGAAGACGGCTCACCTGCATTAGAGGCGGGGGACGGAGTTATCTATTTAAATCTCCTTAGACCTTGGTCAAATTTGCAGTTGAGTTTATGCTCTGCTTCTGCAAAGAATTTAGGGTTGGGACAGTGTATCGATAGCTGTCCGAGCGTTTTGACGTTTAAACAGTAAAGCAGATAAAATGGGGTGTGGTGAAGTGCGTACGATGAAAAGCGGGGCTAAATTCCGAAAATCTCTAGTGACGAGTACTGCCGAGCTTCCTTCGTAAGTTAGTGTTCTATTCCTTGTTCATACGTCTCGTCTGGTCTAGGGCTAGTCCGTGTGTGCTGGTACTGTTAGCTCAGTTTAAAACCGGAATAGATTCGAGCACGGCTACAGCGACCTGGACAGCTCGTTTTAGGGTTTTGAGTGAGAACAGATAACAAATTATTGTCCCGACAAAATTTCTGGGCAGTGGAATTCTTGCTGAATAATACCCTCTACGAATGATCTAATGGGGGAGGTGGGGGCTTCTTGCAAATGCCCAATAGCAGAATGAACATTAATAGGGTTCAGTTTCATGAGAGGGGGAAGAATTATATGGGCGTGGCAAAGCTCCAGTGGTTCAAGACCAAGCAGCTTCCATCTGGCCCATTGGCTTAGGCCAGAAGACGGACCGAGAAGACTTTGAGTTAACGTCTGCCGTGCATTCGTTTCTGCAGTTCAGCAACCTTTGCGCATTGGCGAAAAGACAATAGAGGATTATTCGAGATGAAGCCTGCTGTGGGATTTGAAACTGACTAGACTGAAACTATGGATGTTGATCGCCGCCGCGGTTCCTTTTGGGTAGTGTCGATTGGCTTAGAGGTTGCTCATAAAAGTTGAAAAAACGGGAGTACCGAAAACCTAAATCCCTAAATGTACCTCTACACGAGTGCGCGGGAAGTTTGCATTGGGGATACAGGTGGACAATGCATCCACAGGTTAGCCAGGAATTTTACTCATCAGAGAATTTCAAAATTTACTGGCCGCGTCACTTAGTTAGGGACTTTTTGGTCTTCAGTCAGGATTAAAAATTTGGGTTTAAATAAGCCAGTTTGAAAATTGCGCACTTCTATTGTCTTTAGTAAGTAGAAATCGTGTGCCACGGTGAAAATCCTTAAAGATATCGCCAATATGCAGTAAGAATAAGACAAGTTCAAGGGCACTGCCCTGGAGTGCTCCAATGGTAATGGCATACGGGCCAACATTCACTAACATTAGCAACCTTGAAACGGTCAGAAAGGTGTGTCGACATTCGCCATTGGAGTATTTTTGTACTTACAGAGGTCGAGAGTGAGAAGCATGGTCAAACGATATCAGATTTTAAAAGGAAATCAGCACACGTTGCTTTGTGAAGTCAAACTAGCAAATGGGTTAGGATTGGCCCCTCGGGAAGCCGTTTGTGGAGGGGTTTATAGGGTCGTGAGAAGTTAAGAAGTTCACCAATATTTCTTATTCGATTTCGCCGTACTCTTAAAAGGATTCATGTGTCTGAAATGAGGTGATGAAACCTAAGATCTTAAGGATAGTTCGTTTTGTACAGTGAAACAAAGGTTGATGTCTCCCTTTTTGAGGGCGAGACATGGAAGGCAGGAACAGATTCCTTCTGCTTCATCAAGATGTCTGCGCTAACCCGCTCCTCGTCTGGAGTTGTTATTTTAAGGCCTTGGTCCACTGGGGTGTCTCTGACATTTTAGCAAAGCTGAGAACGTTTTCGCAACCAGAAAATTTTGCTTAATTATTCTATAGCTCAAATTTTGGCGTATTCTTTAACGAACCGTTTTGACAGTAATTTGTCTAAGCTTAGCCTGCTACATCTCCAGCTCTGACCTGAACTTAATCTAAACGCAGTCGCGCTGTACAAAATAAATTTTATTGCTCTTCATATTTGTTCTCATGTTTAGACATCTGCTGGTATGTATTTTTTCCAATTTAAGTGCTCCCTCATCTACGGACACTTTTCTGGTGCTCATTTGCATTGCGTGACCGAAGCCACTGCAATTTTTGCCCCAAACTTGTATTACCCTTATTGTGGACTGTCTTCTTTTACAGTTCTGTGCTTTAACGCAGTGTTCGAGCTCTGCTAGTCCACCTTTAGGATCATCTTATTAACACAGTCTAACCAGTCAAACAGACCGTGTTGAACTTGTACTCGTTACTGGCGCGATATTTTCTCATCAAGGGAATACACGTGTATTGTAACTCGGATATCACTCGGAAGCGTTTCTTACATTTTTATGATTCTTAGGTCCTTGGGTTTCTCCATTCCTAGAAATAGCTGAAGCAATCCGTGTTTCGCTGTTTAACTTCCCTTCTTCTAGATTCTAACAATGCACTGTCTGTCGAGTCTTCTCTCTTTCGTTCCCACCTATTTCTTCCAGTTGCGCACCGCTTCCACTGCAGTCCTCAAGGAAACGAACAACGAATAGAAATGCAAAACCTGTCATCATCCATCATAAGGTCCATACAAGTTAACGGACCTGCATTACGGTCGTGACCAACGGGACTTTGGGCAATAACGTCCATCGCGGGATTACTCCTGGTTCGGTGGCTCTGGCAACTTGGCCAGCAGAAGTCCATGGAGCTTAAAAAATTTGTCACCCTTAAAAATTACGTTCAGTCGCTGCAAGATATCTCACCTCGATTATCTCCACTTATGAGCAACTTCGAGGCTGGAGACAACGCTGATCCTCAACATCTCAAAACAAATATTTGTTATCTCGATTCTATTCCCGTGGAACGTGACAAACCCATTGATGCCAACAAAAATGCTTTAGCGCTGAACGTTCTATAACGCTTATCAATCGTGATGCTTAAGTTCCGCAAACTAGATTCTCTACCATCAGTATTCTTGTATCGGGCTGCAAAAATGTCTTAGCGGTAAGGCCGTCCTTTGATCTGCCGAGTTTTTGAACAGCTTATCTACCATTGCAAGTGATCGCGCAAGGTATGCCTTTCAATAATAAACCCTTTGCTGACAAAATTCCCATCCAAAGGAAGCAATTCGAAGTTCGAGTACTTTGTCCATGACAACCGTATGTGCGGAGGCAAAACACCCATAACCATCTACCACGGACTCGCTTTGATAAGGTGCCATCACTATAGCTCAGAACGCCAGTCGCAATTTTAATGACGGTCGATCTAGATGCACACTGCTCCTCATTCCCTTCCGAGCTATCCATCAATCGGCTGCGCTCCATGTCTTATCCAACTGCTGCCTTTTCAAACATTAGTGGAGCGATGCCTGAAATGGTGGCCTGCCGCGCCATCCACTGAACGAACTTGTCAAACCCAACAATCTCAACACTCCCAACCCAGTGGCCTGACTTGTAGCATCGATTTCACAGGGCACTACCACCAGCTTCCAAACACGGACCACTCCCAGTGTACTCACAAATCTGGTCTCATATCCTACCGCTTTAATAACAGCCTCTACCCGACATACAGAAGCAGTCTTTTCAGATGGCTTCCATGTTCATTTGCCAACAACTGTAGGCAAATTACCTCTCAACTCCGTGAGCACAATGGTAGCGGAACACAGATTTGTTCCAATGTATACCTTGTCTAATCGAGCGTTGACCACCAAGCGCAGTCGCCACTTGTGTGTTGCTGACGCACACCCCATTGGCACACTCCTGTCAATATATGCTCAACCTGCTACCGCTTCTGAACCTCTTTTCATGTTGTCAGCCAAGCGTCTAGATTGCCAGTTTTGCAATCGTGCGGAGCCAAGTGATGGTGGTGCACGAGTAGTTACAATGGTTAAGGGCAGGCAAAGTAATAGGAGATTCGCGTTGGGACAATACGTTCTACGCAATTTCCGTTTGGTCCAAAAACGAGAGTTTACTTAACTCTTTCCCAATCACAATAAATCAAGTTGCAAGCTAATCCTCTAAAGGCAGTTAGATTCCGGCAAATAGGCAGCTACCTTAAACAACCACCCCAGTCAGTTCAGTCTCGCCTGTACTCCGCCCCAGATGGCCTCGACCTCTGCAAATAGCATCAGCCGCTACGCAGAAACGAGCTACACTCAGCAGTTAACCGCACAACTACACAATCGGAACATTCTTCTATCCGCTTTCCAGCGGACCTCAGATTGACGATAACCAGTGATTTTGGGACCAGAACCCCATCTGAAGTTCACATTTAACCGCTCTTTCCCCGTGCCACTCATTGTTAAGAATGGCTCGTGCACTCCGTAATTTAAACACCAGACCAAAGTTGTCAAGCGTCATCCTAGGACTGCGATTTGGGGCAACCTTATTAGTCGGCCGACCAAAATGTCTTCATGCCCTCAACAGTCTCCCCTAGTTCAAGCCGCAAATAATCCATATTTCTAAACGATTAGTGTTTCTAGACTAATAAACGTCGGCTCATCCGCATGCCCCACCAAATTACCTATTATACTCCGTCTCACACACCCGCTGTTCTTTCGGCACTTTCTACTTCTCGAGCAATGGCCCTCACCGCCCCTGCACTTCAGGGGTATTTCCAAACGCGACATCTGTTGCTCCGATAATATGACATCCTGGGACCAGTTTTTCTTAAAAAAATACTTAGATCGCCCCGCCAGTTTTGCCCAAGGCTGCCAAAACGAAATGTCTATACGAATGCAGTCAGCCATAGAGTAAAATTGTTGCAAATATCCATCAATTCCGAAGGCCAATCACCGTAGACCCCTGATAAGTACGTCGGCCGCGAAAATCACAGTGGCCCCACCGGGTCACCATCAATCTCTGGAAACGATAGCTCATTTCCTTTCAGTCTACCAACGATTGACACCAGCCTAATTATAAGTTTCGCACGTTATTTGCGCTCTTTGCGATGATCCCTTCACCCTCACTGTCAATCCAAATGTCTCGAGACTCACACCATGGTAATCTGTATTAAGATCCTATTTTATTCATTAGCAGTGCTTCGCACTCGGATAAGGAAATCTTAATTGACTCGACCAAAATAACCACAAAATGGCCTGTGGACCCTCAAAATGGATCTGCATAAACCATCAATCTCCAACAATTTCAAATAATGCCTCGATGTCCATTTTGTCTGCTTCATTCAACCGCCCAACTTCTCGCTGTATTTCTAACGATCGGTTCAAGTCCCCGAGTGCCAAGCTCCATACTAAATCACAGCATTGTTAGTGGGTAAAATTGTGACAAGCTTTAACAGCAAAACAGAAAAAGCAAAAAAGAAAGAAGCGGCAGCCAATGAGCAACGTGGGCGAGCGGCGGGTTGAAAACTAAGGAGTGGTTGGTGAACCATATGTGGACATTTCGATAGGCTACTACCCCAGATCGTTTCGCGCATCTACCAAACAAGGGCGATGTGGGATTTCTCCTTTCGCATCTTTAGGTCTGAGCTGATGGCATTGTTGAGAGTGGCCCAGCCGAAGCCAGCTTTTGCTGCCGGGCTCGAACATAACCCGCAGAAACATTTTTCCAACAGAGGGATGGTTGGGCCAAAATGGGTATTTTCCGTAGCTCCCTCCTCTTACCTTAATGTTCCGCGCGATATATTTTTGCAACTGCTAGAGAGGATCCGTTTTCCCAATTTCGGGGATGCTGAGGTAAACACGCCGCGAACATAAGGGGTTTGCACACAAGGAATGAAGGAAACCGAAGTAGGGACAAGCAAAGGCAAAAAAGATAAAAGCTTCTGCTGCGAAACACTGACCTGTATGTGCAGCTTCAACTAGGATAGAGCGGTAACCTATCCAACTTACCGCAGCGAAAATCGCCAGTCTGCAGGATTTAGTTGCGTAAGCCAATCGGTTTGTCCTTGTGGCCATGGAGGTGTCCTATGAAACTAGGCTGAATATTCAGAGGACAAATAGTTGAGCATATCCTAGTAAGAGACTGAGCTCTTCTCATAACGTTGAAGACGTCATTGCCGTGCAAAAGAAACAGTAAAGGCACAGTGCACTGCTTTGGAATATACCACCTGGGGTGGGAGCTGCAGCCACTCACTTATGTCACTTGAGTTTCGGATGAACGTAATGACTCGAAACATGAGAATATTGGATCGGTGATCCTAAAGGAGTTAACCTCGCTTATCAGCCCACGGCGGAATACCTTATTGAAGGCCTTTGTTTTGTCCAAATAGAATACCACCACAAACTTTCTCGTGTTAGCAGCCGTTGTGACCGCAGGAAGACAATTATTCCTGGCGGCGGAAGATTGCGTCTGGCGGGAACCATATCAGCTAGTGTTGACGAGCTTACCACCGGCAAGATGTCACTCGATGCGGTTTACTCAGGCGCCCAGTGATTCCGGAGGCAACTGAATTATGTTTGGTCGATTGGTAGTTCGCTGCGTTAATTAGTATGCTTCTCTTTTGTACTGAGATTGGGAGTTGCCTTTTCCATTGGGAGGGAAATTTACCCCATGGAACGGAGCGTTGGATATGCCGGCCAGAAATTTTGAATTATCCCGTCATGTGTTGGGGACTGGCAGTAGTCAACGGGTCAGCCCCATTGCGGTCACTGACTCTTCTATTTTTTGTAACGCCACTGATTTGTAGAAACGAGCAGGTTTTCCAAAATTTGACGATCTTGCAGATAATCGTCAATGACAGTTAACTACCTCAAAATCCGGGGAATTCGGCCGAGTGTAACACGATTAGGGCATTTGCGTTATTGATAACAGTTTGTCATTTGCCAATTGCCTCCCTTTGGGGGGGGGAATAGCCCCAATCGCAGATGCAAAGGACAGTCGTGAGTCGACGTTCCAATTTGCTTTAAGGTACAGCCTATTGTGTGGGTGGAATACTACGTTGAAAACGCGGTGAGAATGCGCAACCCAACCGGTAGGTGACCGCATCGAAGAAAGTCAGTTTTGAAGGATGTGCGGACTTGGTTGTGCCTGTGAGATAATTAAGTCCAAAATATTTTGGTTTCTCGCTGAATCGAATGGGTGCTGTTTCTGTCCTTTCTGGTTAATTCTGGAAACGAAAGGGAGCAAAAAATGGAAACAGCAAAGGTGGACCAGCAGATTTCTGGAACAATTAGGCCTTCTGCCACGAATCTAGGACCGCGTGAGGTAGATCTTTATTTTTTTAGATCAGTTATAAACAAGAAAGCATTATCAAATGAGTATAGTAGGCTATTTGTGCATCCAACCAGGAGGATTTTGGGTACCAATATCATCTTCAGTCCCCACAGCATTTTGAACGCAAATAATTGAGAACCTTGGCGCAATAAAGCCGGCACTAAATCGCGGACGTTTCCAACGCAGCCATCCTCATGCTAACTTTAGCTCTTATTCTTAATGATTCATATCCGGGGACGGCAAAGTTTGTGGTTAATCACCGATCTGAGTCTCGATGATAAGCAAGAAGTCGTAATGAGAGAAATGATATACAAAACGAAGAAATGACTTTTGTATATGGCACAAGCATTGATTAGAAACAGCGACAATTGCTTGACGGAGTTATCAATAGGAGGCTGCGAGCAGTCACAAAGTTCTGCACCGATAATGTAAACGCAGTTATTCGCGCGGAAGGAGTATGAAGTGCATCGCTTCGTACGCCAGCCAGGTGATCCTGCTTCTGAAGTTAAAAGTCAGGAATGTCGTTCCTGACTGCTAAGTATCGTAAAATGGTATGTGGTCTGAGGGTTCCACTTAGGTCAGAATGATCCGAGGAGCCTGAATGTGCCACACCAGTTGGATTGGCATAGAAATGCAAGAATGAAAGAAGTGGATACCGAGGCGCAAAGGGGCTACGGGTTGGCATTTGAGGTGTGAAGATTATGGGTCGGCACGTGCGCTTTTGGACCTGGGGAAAGCAGACGTCCACCATTGAAGATGGAGGCAGAGTTTCGAACGATGGTGAGAGCACAGTTTTCAGATCTGCTGATTTTCTCTGATGTGCTACTAGCAGAATTGCAGCGGGATGAGCGTGTTAAGGCTTGGGACACGGTAACTATTTTCTTGCGAACATAAGCCATTTTGGGCAAAATTAAACCGTTTTGGGGCAGTGGTGCATTTTGGATGTTATAATTTGAGCGCTGATGGTGGTGGAAGGCTGAAACTGAGCAATGTGAATCCTGGAGGGGCGTTTTATCACCGAGGCAGGTGGCATCAAGTAGTTACAGAGCCAGAACCTGGAGTAAACCTGTTGCTTATGGCTGAAGGTGTGTATCGTAGATCGAAGTACTGGATGGTTTGAGGGGCTTGGGGTGCCATCGTAGTGGCCACTCATCTCCCCGTGCTTGATAATGCTAGCGAATATTACGGATAATTGGCAACTATTCTGTAACTTTATCCACGGTAGAGATAAGGAGGACTGCGAAGCAGACTCATGTGTGTGAAATGGAGATGGAGCAGTGTGGACAGCCACAAATTGACTGTTTGGTATGCATTATTGCAGGCGGGATGTTCCATAATACCCATATATTGTCTGGATGCCCCTCTTGGTAGAGGACATCCATGAGCTTCGGTTTGTACGTTCTTGAAAGGCGCAACGCTCGTTTCAGACAGGCCATTCCCAGCTTCAGCTAAACCGTCGTTTGGGAACTCTTGCAGTATTGGAGATGCTTAGCGTTAAGACCTTTAGCGGAAACTAGAGCAGTAGAATTTTCGATGAGGCACGTTGCGTACATTCCCTATGCGGGAGTTAAATGATGGCGTTGGAAGTCATTTTGGAGTGTCAAAGACAACAGCGTCCTTTGCAATTTTAATTCGGTTAAAGTTCTCAGGATCGATGGCATCCATATACTTGGCAGTCTTACTTCGGCTATGGGATCTGCCACGTCCATCGGCCAAGCAATGAGGGTGGGGAAGAGGTTTTCATCAGAGCATCCTCCAGCGATTATACTTTGCTGGACATGTCACAGATCAGTTCGTGCAGGTGGATAATTTGACACCTTGACACCCCGCCACGATTGACGAGCGTTGTTCAACGCCACCAGGTGCTGGGGATCCCGCGCAGCCCACATGTTTATCAGTGCAAATGGTTTACTCAAGCGTGGCCAATTTCCGTTTCGGCGAACACTCGGGTATTTTTATGGGGTGCAATAGGATTACCCGGGGGTGACTGAACTAAAGGCGAGTGTGAAATACCAAAAGAACTGAGAAGGTGTAGACAATATTAATGCGTAGACATGCCAGTGGTATGTCCAATGGCAGCTGAACTGACACTGGTGGAGCCGTTTACTATTAAGGCGTTCGAAGCAAAGGCGAATCATAATTGAAAATTCGGTAGTTCACGGTTTACTGAGAACATCCTGAGGATAACTTGGTAAAAGCTGGGTCGAAAGGCTGTCAAAAAGAATTAAGCGGAATATTTTGGTAGGAATGATGTCAAGAGATGCGTAGGAAGTGTAGAATAGCATCCTAAGGAACCTACAAAACCCAAAAAATGGGTCTCAGAAACTAACGGCCAAACGTTAGCCAAATTAATGACGAGAGTCTTAAGTGGGAGCACAGTTTCCAGGTGGTATTCATTAAAACGTCTATTGGATTTCCTGGAAGAAAATGAGGCTCGGTTACTTTTAAAACTTAAAGACAATGATGAAGTAACCAAATCCAAATGGCAAATAAGAAGATAGTCTAGAACAACGGTGCCAAGCAATGACTAAAATTCAAGCAGTATGATTGTCACGGAAGTTGTCAGCGGCCGGATGATGTATAGGTGTGCAAAAGATGGTCGAGAGGAAAGTTAGAAGACGGGATGCTGGACGCAACTGTTGGTAAGGGCAGATAAAAAGAATAACAGCTGTGACGTTGCATAGTAGAACAACGTTTAATTAAAGATGCAAGCCGGGGATTTGATAAAAGAAGCTTATACAAAACACCGACAAAATGGTTGCTTAAGGATAATCTGGTTAACGTATATCTGACCAGGATAGACGCACTATGATAAATAGGCTAGAATGATACAGGAGTAAAAGCTCACAAGGAGAACCAGTTTGGCACCCGCCTGTTTCACCGGCCTTCTGGTTAACTGTTAGTCTATTGCCCACTCGTGTATTTAAACGATTTGCATACTAGATCGTCCTGACAACCCAGTTATACGCAGCCATCCGTCCGGGTTGGCCGACAAAACCAGCTACCAACCTTTCGGGCTTTGGCAAACTTGCTAACCTCTTTCATAATTTTGAATTAGTTGCGCAATTCCTAAACATTTGCTGGCAGCAAAACCAGACAGTACTTGTTTTCTTTATTCCAGGCCATTCTATTCCCCTAGGGTGTTAACATGTGCTTCAAAATCAAACTGCCGAAATTTCTATTCTCCCGCCATGACCCGCCACGGGGTACCCGGTTCCTCACTCCTCCCACTAGCATACTATCCAACTTGTCTCAAATTATGTTGCAAATGGCTCTAACCGCATAAGTGCTAGCGCTGTCAGATCATCCTCTTCGATCGGCGCACATCAGGCGGACAGCTAGGACCTAGCGATATACAACTGCAGCAGGGTTGAAGAGGCGCACCTTTCGTGTGCACCTCTCATAGTTTTTTCTCGGATTGACTGGCCGGCGCTCCGTCAACCCACCCACTAGTACCGTTTTGGTTACCAGCTCTCGGGTCCCGATGCTCACTTGCATTTTCTTGTACTGGCATCCTTGTGCGTTTCTTCAAAGTACCCCCTTCTCCAAACACTGGAAGAAATCTAATGTGTATCTAATATTATCTGGCTGTTTGTGTCGCAAGACATCAATAAACCGAGCCAGAGACAATTGGAATGAAAATACGGAGTTGGTTTCCCATGGGACAAGAAAGAGTTGAAAAGGATGGTAAGTCCATGTCACCTTTTTGTACGGTGCAGTCAGTGAGCACTAGAATTGGATTTTGGTGGGATATTAGCGTGGCTGTTAGGATCCAGGGCGATAGAGTGAACGAGCATCTCATTTGCTTATACCAACAACCCCTTTGAAAGTGAGGTTTTCTGAATGCGATACTGACGCAGTTGTGAAACGAGTGGGTGATAGTGGTCTTACGATTAGACTTGAACCCGTTAGTGGTTAGCTCATGTAAAGCTTGGAACGCAATAGAAATGATGTTGAAGCGTTATATCAAGATAACTTGGAGTGCAGACAACAATAATGTGCTTTGTTGCAGGTACACGGTGAGGTCCTTCGGACAGTGGAAGTTGGAATGCGATCCAAGGAACTAAATATGAATGTTTTTGGCATTCGTGAGGTGTCTGGGAGTTTTGTTTTTAACTAATCCCAGTATCTTCTCAGTTGCAGCTGCGCCGTGCTTATTGACATATTTTCGGTTAGTCATTTGCACCAAGCAGACGTGACAGCCAAGGAATCCTTCCATCATTTGTCCGGACTTTCGATTCTGGTTGAGCCAAAGTCCGCCCAATGTTCTCCGCTTTAACGCTAGTCTGATAAAATAAGTCGACAAAAATACTGAGCAAAACCCCAAAATCAGGCAGATTTTGGAATAGGTTTCCAGCCTAGGTTTCCTGTCCATTTATTTTGCCTCTCCAAAAAGATTCTAGAAACCATGATGTAGTGTAGTTTGTGAAGAAAGCAAAAAATACTAAGTTTATAGATTCATCCAAGTTGGCCGGTATGGGGCAGTGCAAACCAATGCAATGCGCACGAATATCTAGATTACTTGAGAAAGGCTTGGAGATTATGGACGGTTCAGGTGGTTACCCAGGGTCTTAAGCATCGGCTAAGGGGAAATTGTAGTTACCCCAGGAGATCAGTTAGTATGGTGCAGCATGTTCTGCTCCGTTTCGGAATCATGGCGTCAGGGGAGCATCCAGCATTTAAAAAGAATGATACAGTGGTGTTAAACCCATGTCGCACTCACAATGTAGTTGAACTGGAAAAGCAAAATTGGTCTCAACACAGAAGGGCCTGGTGAACAGCATAACTTTGAAAGCCTCATTTCATAATGACACTAACGGCCGTGCGGCTTAAAAAATCTTGACCCATTCAAAGGTTTTATTTTATTACTCGCAAGAAGACCAGCGTACGTTTGTGAATTTCGTAGCAAAAACTGTCAAAGTTCAGCAGCACTCGGCCTCTGACCGTTGAGCCTACTTAGCCGGAAAGGATGGCTGTGCTGATGCAGCATCCAGAGTAATGATTTGACAGAACGGTGACTCGAACCTGCGAAGTTTCGTGTCTGTGCTTTTGTAAGGCTCGGGACCTTCAAAGCGCGATGGAAAATGAGGAGGCGGAACTACGAGGATTACTGCAGCACGAATCCAGGTCTATCGAACGTTCATTGGCAACCATCCGAAACTTCCCTCAATTTGGGATAATCTTCTTCTTATGTAGGTTTTGGAATTCCGTTGCCCGCATCTTAAGATTTATGTGGTTGCTACTCCTCGTCGTTAAAATGTTGCCTGCAGTGATGCTTGGTGGAGGAACTGTGAATCGCGACTTCTGGCTGAACAACGAATTGTTCCCACTGCGCTGGTTGGAATGTGGTTATGTTTTTCGTCGTCCGGTATTAGTTGCTGCTGGTACTAAAACAGACACCCAGGTTTAGAATTGGCATACCTGGCTTTTCTCATTTGTATTTTTTATTCCGGAATAACGTATCGGCTTACTGGCCCAGCCACCTAGTTTATTGATTGCATTTGCCTGATTGTTATTGAAACAGTGGGTCAGTTTGATGCTGTCTCGCATACCGCTATCAAGAGGCATTGTTAATGACCATCTTTGGATGAGCGATTGGGTTGAACACTTGGCCTTGGCGTTTCATGTAACCTATGGTGCTAGGAGGACCTACTGCTGAGGGTTCGAATATGGGTTGGTAAGTACAGCCTTCGAACTATGCAGAACATTCAGACAAAAGTAATGGTAGGTTAAAATTACGGCAAAATAAGTGAAGTCAAGCTAGAAGCGCCAGTAGCACCAAAGGACCTAAAATACTCACTTCATGCAAATATCATCTGCGGTTCATTTGGTGGCTACTGTAGATGTCGGACTCAGTGATTTTGACCCAAGTAACCGGCTGTCGGATGCATCTTGGTAAGATTAACTCTCCGTTTGTCATTCCCAAATGTTGCTCGTTCGAATGGTTTTGTTCGAATGTAGGGAATCCACGAAAAATGTGCTCTCACGAAGTTTGTCGAAGGCGCGGAAAGTAACTTGAGGGGACATAAACACTGGGAAGAGTGCACGGGGACTCAAGGATAACAAGCAGCGCAGGTTGTTTTACGGGTATGTTGCGAGGGCATCAAGAGCCATGATGAAAACGAAGGCACCAGTGGTTTCAAAGAATATGGCAACAAAATGTGCGGTCGAGGCACTAGTCTTGAGATAAGTGCAAGATGAACATGAAGCTAGAAATATGTAAGCTAAGTAACGCCAACGAAAGCGCAAGATACGCCAAACGCAAAGTCAGACACTGATTTTCATAACTTTTAGCCCAAATTAGAAGGGCTGTTAAAGGGTCTTGGGGATGTGACGGAAAATCTTGTCCTGGTCATGAACGAGGGGTGCAAAGTTCTGTTATCCAATAGCAACGGTTATGCTGCCAGAGGATCAAAGGCCGGGCCAAGTTGGGTTTTAAGGAGTAAGAGAACATTCGACAACATTCAGGTCTGAATATCAACACAGCGTCGGAAGCTGCACACAGAATATGCGAATGGAAATGATCTATGTGGTGTTTGGAGCTTGTGGAACCATGGGCATAACCGGTCGAACTCCGTGAGTCCCCCGCCCGAGACCAGTTACATACAAAAGCAGCGGATCCAAGGAGCACTGTTGCCGCCGCCGACGGATTTGTAAACGACGAAAGTAGAAGTGACGAACCACCGCATTCACCAGTTAGGTCCACATTCACAAGATATTACCGCAAGCAAAGCAGTCTTCCCTGACGATGCCACGCAAGCGCATGGCCGACCCCCAGGCTAGGCCAGTGCGCAAAGGGTGCAAGCCACTTGGCGGTGGGGTTTTCCTTCATAGGACGGGAACACTGCAGCGGCAGTTTCTTTTCACTATTGTATATAATTAAACACCAGTGAGCTTGACGAAAACCTTGTGCAAGATACTAGAAATCGGTCTTAAATAAGACCCCCCTACAGCCAATATCTACAGGCAGTCCAACGATCTACATTTACTGCATATCTTGGCAAATTTTAACCTAATTTCATTAGACTTTTAAAAATCCCGCATTAAGCGCTCAAACCATTCATCGAGGTTTCATTTTTATTAATTTTCAAGCTACAGTGTGACATTCTTTTCTTATTTTTCCTCATGTTTCTATATGAACTGCGGCGAATTTGTAAGTAGCCATCTATGCAATGCAAAATAATATGGGGATCATGTGTGTCTGCATCCACAGCACTCGTAAAGTGTCACCTTCAGGTAGGTTTTCTGAATCCCAGGTGCTACCTCAAAAAACTCTTGGGTCAGATAAAGTAACCGGTGGACTATATGAGGACAGGCCGGCCGTAATTTCTCTGTAACTTAATAAGGCATTCAAATGAGCAACATACCGCCTTGCGGTACTCGAGTTACGAGAATTTGGCAAATGTCGTGAGCTGACGAAGTGCGCAAATGACTTTTTGAAATGAATGACTTACGAGGTCCTAGTCGGCAAAACTAGTTGAGTATAAGGGTGGTCACATTGAGGCGTCCTTGGGCTTGGTACCCTGGGCTTTGCCGTTTTGCCGTTCGTAAATGATTTATCCAAGAAATTGGAAACTCCTGGGTTTATTTTTGCCGAAGACGCCGTGTCGGTTTGATCTTTTGGACGAAATGCCGTGGGCAACGATTTGGTCTTAGAATTAAGCTGTGAAGAAACTTGAGATTTATTATCTGACGGAATAAAAGCCCATTCCTTTCAAGGAACGAAGAGGGTGTCATAGTAGCGGACGACGATAGAGTTTTAAAGTGGATGTGATAAGCAAATTAAAGCATCTTGAAACAAAAATCACGTAGGGAAATTTCGATGATGTTTGTCAACTTATCCAGCTATTCTGTCTAATGGTGTGCGGTCCCCCCCAAAGGAAAACGTATATAATAATAATAATAATAATAATAATAACGATAATAATAATAATAATAATGTGTATTTCTCGATTTGCGGGAGGCATGCGCGAGGCGAATCAGGTTTTTAGGGAGATGATGCATAAGAAATGCGAATAATATAAATCGAAGGGAAATGGGGTTAGATCAACCTTCAGTAATTTGAATGGTTTGTTATTTTGTGTATATTTCTGGAAGTACGAGAGTCATGCGCAAGGCAAGATCACAACTGTGCAAAAGAGGCACAGTGCAGATACCGAAAACTGAAACCAAACATGCGATGCAATGTGTTTTCGCCCTAAGATCATAACTGGCGATCTGATTTGCTGGGCACGAGGTTTCGAGGTGTTAAATCAAAGCTAGATAATGATTGGCAAAGATTTTTCTGTGGCTGATTACCAGTCCTGCACTGCCAGTGATATTATGTCTGAATGCATCAAAGGTGCTTATCGCGGGCGCAGAATATGATTGGAAGGCAATTGCTATCGCCGCCAGTTGGCCGGGATCTTCGAAAATCAAGAGTTATATGCTGAAGATGCGGATCTATGTGGATGTGATAAAGGAATGGAGATGAGTGCAAACCAAACTGGATATCATATGAGGAAGTATGAATTGCAAAACACCTGGAAGCCCCGTCCGTTGCGCAAGGAAAGCGGCGATACAGGATGGGATTTATGTAATCGTAAGACAAATTCATGAGGTATGTTTAAGGCAAATTGATTCCATGAATTTCATCTAAGTCCAAAGATGAAGGTGGGGTTGGAAACGAAGGAGAACCGGAATCAAATGAGGTAAGGTCTGATGCACTCATGTGGAGAATATTTGCCAGGACCACCGATTCACTGCCAAAATTTGCAGATCAGAATGGGGGTTCATGAAAAATGACAGTCCTCAACTGTTTTTGAATGTCAGGATGCATTGTGAACGTCAGTTTATATCGGATGCCAATAAAATCATTGTCCTTCGTGAGTCCATTTTGTATAGTTATGGCGGAAGAATTTTGGGAAAGGGCAAGAGGAAGCCAATACAAAATGGTGCACGTGAACGTAGGAGCTAAAGTGCTGTTTGCCACAACAGCGCTGATGGGTGGGGCTGACCGAGCGCTGGCCACCCAACTTGAAAATGTCGTTTGAGGGTGAAAGCAGGAGGTGTAATCCGCCAACCTAGCTGCACCCGCATACCGCTGCATCCAAGCTGCCCTCCCGATGTGCGCCGGACGAAGCGGTGAATATGACCGGGCCCCGCACTATTGTGGTAACGCCGGTGTATTCGTGGTGTTGAGGAAGGAATTCAAATATGGTAGGGTATGGGAGATATCGTCTTTCCAGGATAGGACAATCGCCAGAGCTCGGGTTAAGTGTTTCCATCCAAACAGAACTGTGAGGCCTGGAAGAGAGAGAAAAATGACGGACCGCGGCCTGGCCTAGCTGCCAGCTGCGGATTAAAAGGCGATCAATCCTACGGGCAGCTCAGGGGAGAAAGTTACTAGAAAGCATAGTGCAACTCAAAATATATGGATGGTGGCTGAGCAATCCGCGTTTTCATTTTCATATTTTTCTAAATAGGTGGGCTGGCTTATCCAGTGTACGGATCTTCTACACTATGAGTAGAGAAAATGAACCGGTATTTGGTAGGACGGACAGGCAGAAACTGCTGCTAATAATAATGATCGAGCTAAAAGGATCGATCCACTAGGGATTGACCAAATTCAGCGTGAAAATTATGGATTGTATTCCACTCCAGGAGGCCGTGCCTTTCAAAAACAATAAACGGTCGGGGCCAGCAGGCATGGTAGCTGGAAACAGTCACTGTGGAAAGAGCAGATAAGACGTAGGACCCTCTGTTCCTGGAAATAATGAGGTCTTAATTGTCAGAGATATCGATGGGAAGTGAGAACGAAACAGTCCAAGATGTTGACCTTGTTCCGTCTGGAGGGGACCGCTTGGTTGCGTCCGAAACAAGGTGATTTCTGCGGGCCAGAGTCATTTGCTTGGAGAGAAGAGTTATTAAAAATTAAGGTTGAGGATGATATTGAAGGTTTTTTAGAAGTCGGTGGCCGGGCATGGTTGCCGCACCGTTTCTGCGACGGTATTGCAGTTAGTTGGGTGTGTGGATGGGAGAGACTTGTGGGTGAGCAAACCTATACGCAGTCAGAACGATAAGGTTTATGGACATGAAGTCAGACTATTGGGCGATAGGTACCGTTTTTGCAGCAGAAGAACGGGGAGATATATCCGACGTAGAACTGCATGTAAATAAGTAACGTGCGCTGTTGCCTCAGCTCTGTTTGATGCGGGAGAGACTAGGTTGATTCCCATATAGTATGAGTAAGGAGATTTATTCTGCTTTCCGCAATGAATGAAAAAGTGACATCAATGCATTGTTCAGAAGCCCAATCCAGTTTCATGCACTTGATGCTCAAGTCAGTATGAGTGGTATTGAATAATGAGAAACGGTACAGTAACTACTCTACGTACTTTATTTTTAAATGCGGTAGATAAAGGTGACAGAATGCGCAACTTTTGGGATAGTTTAGCCCATAACGGCGAATATCTAACAATGAAGAAGTTGGCTCTAACGGACGTTTATGAAACCGCGAGAGTTATACTGGAATCCGCATTTCGGAGAGAGTACGGGAGTCAGTCTCTAACACGAAGTTCAGAGACGTAGTGATAATAGCGTTAAAGAGTGCCAGGTTTACTCTTATGCGTCGGAGCCACATGGGATCTAATTTCAGTGACTTCCAGCCTTCCATGTAACTTGGCCTTGCAGAGTAGCCAATCAGCTGCATGGTAAACGCAGGTTGGACATCGCCACTCCATCGCATTGCCTCATGTTAGAACAGACTAGAGAGCAATACTTCACCATGGGTCTGACGTGGGTTTTAAAAAGATGGAATTTAGTTCAGTTCAACATCGAAATTCGGTGTAACACCAATACTAATTTATTTGCTTTCGCCACAAGTGTGAGAGCATGCTTCAGGAAGTTCAAGGGGCAGGAATAATATAGGCCCGGATCGCGAACTTGGCAGTTAACGGGGATGGTTTGGGTTCCAAGCCCGAATTCTCTTCGGGGTGTAACGCACTTGTGCCCCATAATGCTGCTTTTTCAGTGGAGACTTTCAACTTCCGGTCGTTTGTCCAGAAGGTGAGTGAAGCTAAGTCTTGCGATATGTTACTTATGGTGGACTTTAAAGCTTCAGGGCGAAAGGTGTACACAATTGTGTCGTCGTCTGCGAATGGAAACCTGGTGCCGTTTTGAATAACACCTAAGACAACATTGACAATATTACCAAATTTAACAACAGGAAGATCAGGGGTCCAGGGCGCTGCTTTGGATCAAATCGCTGGACACTAATCAGATTTTAAGCCAACTACTTGCATTATCTGTTTTCTAAATGATAGATAAGATAAAAACCACAAAAGCGCTGGATCAACAATACCGTAGGCTGCCATTTTGGTTAAAAACCTAGGGTGGGCTACCCTGTCGAATGCTTTTGCCATGTCCAAAATGATTATATTAACTGACCTCTGAGTACAAAAGAAAGGCGCGCAAATTAGCCAAGCCGACTACCAACCGACCAAACATAATTCAGTTGCCTCCGGAATCACTGGGCGCCTGAGTAAACCGCATCGAGTGACATCTTGCCGGTGGTAAGCTCGTCAACACTAGCTGATATGGTTCCCGCCAGACGCAATCTTCCGCCGCCAGGAATAATTGTCTTCCTGCGGTCACAACGGCTGCTAACACGAGAAAGTTTGTGGTGGTATTCTATTTGGACAAAACAAAGGCCTTCAATAAGGTATTCCGCCGTGGGCTGATAAGCGAGGTTAACTCCTTTAGGATCACCGATCCAATATTCTCATGTTTCGAGTCATTACGTTCATCCGAAACTCAAGTGACATAAGTGAGTGGCTGCAGCTCCCACCCCAGGTGGTATATTCCAAAGCAGTGCACTGTGCCTTTACTGTTTCTTTTGCACGGCAATGACGTCTTCAACGTTATGAGAAGAGCTCACTTGTTCACTAGATTCTTTATGTAAATGGGCCCTCATACTCAGGCTCCCAGAGCGTGGTTATTTGTTCGTTCCTCACCCTTTTTGCGCGCAATCCTATCGATGCACTACAAATGACATCTGCGCCGACGTCATATAGTGGTTAAGAAGCACACTATTGCTAAGGACCATGCAGTCTATGACTGATTGACCCATGCATCTTATTCCCCTGAAACAAGGGCTTACAGCACCGATCCCCCTCCTTCTGACCATCTCAAAATAGCATTCTGGACTCTAAATGACCCCTAAGCAAGTTGCCGTTATCACTTCTCAATGCTGTTTAACGTTCACTAGGTCTTCAGACCTAAGGTTACATTTTAACTCTCCGTTTGTCCACAATACGCCAGCAAAACAAATTTCAGACTGCTTTTTCTTCCCTTTGGGTCTATTACAGGCCCACAAAAAGATATTTTTCCTGCCCATCAGCCAACGGGTATTATTTATTCGGTGAAAACACCTAATCTATGCCATGCGTCACCCATTATATTTCTCTGGAACTTTGTGAGTCAGGTCTGGTTTGGGGTACTGGTCACGTTAAACCCAGAGACGTCTCGAACCATGACGCTGATCGCCTTGGATCATCCGTAAATTGGCAGATAATTCAGGCTGTTAAAAGCATGGTTACTGCTAATACGAAAATTATTTGAGCATTCTCTCAAATTTCCATCCCATGCTACCGCAAATTTGCAAACCCGGAAACGGCCATTTCATTCGAGAAATGCATTTACTTCTTACCGGAACCTTTCTCTTTTGACACCACATCTCAGCACGGTTTTGAACCAGCTGCATATTTGTTCATTCAGCAGCCTTGTGAGTCCCATACTCTCCGCGTGAAACTTTTCATAAAATCTCACCTCTCAAGCAGTATGGCACAGTCTTGACTGCACTGCTCCGCCCTCATCTTCGGCCCTATGTTAATTTTTTATTATTGGTAAGTACAACGATCTTTATCCGCTTTTCACGATGTTCCGCATGTGTTTTACTAACTTTCATTCAGTTAGCTTATTCTCCATTGCTTTTCGTCTTCTCTGCTTAACGTTGATTTCTATTACGTGAAGCTCCTAACGTTTGTGGACTCCATCCAGGCTTTGTGCCAACCGTACGCAGATTTGTTGGATTTAAGTATGAAATAAATGGCAGAATGTTGCTTAAGCTCAGGCACAAAAAAATCCGCCTAATTTCCTTAAACGAGCCACACACCGTGTATCCGGACAGACTGCTCTCAGGAATTTCCATGGATATGAAGCTGTTTGGCATCCTGCCAAGCTAGCAGCAGCAGCCGCCCTCTGTGGCGCAGGTTGGGCCATCTTCTCTCTTCTTTTTACCTTCTTTCTCTCTCGTCAATTCTCTGAAGTCAACGCTTTGTTTTCATCACTATTTTCGACTTTTTGCTCTCTGGTTTTTATCTCGAATACAGTAAGCCTCAAAGAACTTGCTCCTGTTTGACTATAATATGAAGGATACGGCTGTATGGAATGCGGTACACCGTGAGACCACTGTAAAGCGAGCAGTGTCTAGTGACTTATAGCCGGACGGTCGGCGACAGGCATCACATGGGGCATACTGGTTTCGGGCAAGGGCTCTACCTTCAGAGAACAACACATTCAGTCATTTCTTTCTCATTTTTCCCCGAATTTGAAACTTTGGCCGGAACAGCTTCTTACCCGAAGATGGCACAAGAAGCACTCAGACGGCCTTTTTTCGTCACCGAGCCGAAGAACTATCACCGGGACCCATGTCACTCAAAATACTTCATTTCCAGGCCCCCCTAACCTCGTGAACCTTGTGAACTGAACAGGAAGACAACTGCGCCACGCCCCGCTAGCTCATAATAATAAGATCAAGAATAGAGGATCCGGGAGGCACATTAGCAATCGGCAATAAACAGTGCATCAAGGTGTGGCCGAATAATTTTGCTCCCGAACGACCACTCTCCTCGTCTTGAGCTAGGAGTGGGTATATATGCCTCCAATTTTACTTGACTCAGGGCTGCCATAATATATGGGTTGGCCGACTAGGAAGGGAGCTAGAAGGTCAATGCGAAGCCCTAGACAAGATATAAAGTGTGGGAGACCTGCTTGCCCGAAAGGCAAGGTGGTGGCAGTGCTTTAATGTGCCGCGTGTTGCAGTTGGGTTTCACTGTGCACCTGGGGGCGTCAGGAAGGATACTCACGAGCTGTACGAACGACGCGACAAACTAAGCAGGGTTTTCCAACTTGCAAACGGCTCGTGCGAAGTGCCATCCCGGAGAACGACCATTTATGCCAAAGGCAAACCTTACGGAAGGCAGAGAACAGGGGGAGCTTTGAGCTGGGAGACGTCGTTAGAAATGGTTTACTAGAAGCCTCAGAGGGTAAAGAGATCCGCAACAAGGAGGAAGAGGATCTGGCATCGGCACCGGCAGTGACGGAAGAGACTACTAGTGTGGGCTCTGCAGACCGGATAGGGTCGCAAGTCAAAGAACCCTCGAAGAATGTACTCGTGGGTAGCGGTAGTACTATCTCGAGGGGGGACCAGAGGCAAAAGAGAGGAGCAAACCAGGAGTAGAACAGGAGGTGAAGACGAATGGACCTGTGAAGAGAGGGCGCAGGCGCACAAACATGGGAACCCAGGAGGTGGCAAAGGTCATCGACTCGGCCAAAAGATACTCGGAAATAAGTGCAAGACTGAAGGGTGTAGAGCAAGCTCTGCAACAGATGAGCCGGAAGCTAAATAACATGTAGAAATCTACTAACATCGCGTTTGGTAGAAATCGCAATGTCGTTATCCATGGAATCTCGGAGCCCTTTATGAAACAGTAGAATCAGACGGGAATGGCAGTGAGATACCATGTAGCAAACCTGCTCGTAACAGTGGGAATACCGGAGCGTGTTGCTATCAAAGTGTACTTCGCCTGGGAAGATGGTGGGGAGCCAGTGACTCCGGGACTCGCGGCCAACGCTGGTGGAATTCGCCAACCCACGGCATGGGAACAAGTTCTTGGCATCAGCCGATTGAACCAAGACGATCGCCAGAGAAGTGATTACCTCAGTGCCGGATGATACTGTCATATGCAGGATCGAGGCTAGGCATGCAAAGGGGAGCTTGCCAGGATTCAGTACCTCACGGCTGCAGGTCACCAAACTGATAATCCGAAAGTTAAGGAAAGGACTACAACTGACTGGCACTTCGTGCAGCAGGGCTGGAGGTGGACGTAATGGGCCGGCGCACCTCGGGCCACTAGGTATGGACCCAACACCCGTGACTGCCAAACGCCGGAAGAGTCAAAATGAGGGGACTGGGAGCGCGGGGTGAGGGTGGAGATCTTGATTATCATGCGAAACACGGGCAAGGGCCTCGGGAGCAAGCCCCGAGCATGCGACACCCCATCCGTCCAGCGGCCGAAAGGACGGAGGGCGGGAGTTATAACGGTGGCCTACACAAATGGGTAATAAGTGGCTGTAGCTACGATTCAGGACTCTGGATGTAGATGTGGTGGCTGACGCTGAGACCTGGTTGCGGCTGGGGGAGGGTGACAATAACATAACGGTGCGGGATTATTCCTTCTTTAAAATGGATCGAGCGGATGGGAGAATAGGAGGCGGGACCCTGATACCAGTGGCTCAAAAGTACCAGGCGCAGGGGGCCACAAGCTACATATCCCAAACATGCAGGCTCTGAAAGTCATCATCGCAAATAGCGACTCGAGGATTCCATTTGTAGGCGTGTGCCGGAGCCCGAAGTCGACGCAAGTGGAGGTCGGGGAACTGTCTCTTTCTCAGTGTATTTGCAGGGCCTTCGGGCAAGCTCGTCACTGGGAGATTTCAACGCCCCTGAGAGTGACTGGGTTTACGAGACAGTCCCGGAAGGTACCTCCGGGCAGCAACTCCTGCAGTTCGTGTGCCAAAGTGGGATGGTTAAACACGTTACCCAAGCGATTAAATGAGATTCGGGCACGTATCTTCAGCATTGACTTGGTGCTAACGTGAACGCCGAATGATATATAGAGCCTTGAGTTGGACGCCCCAATAGGTAAGGGTGACCACACCGTAATCCGTATGCGGCTGAGCCCGCATGGACTGGCAGCCCCCGATAAGTATGGCGGGAGCTTCTCAGGAACGGATAAAAGTAGACTGCTAGACCCGGGTCTCCAAACACGGCTGGAAGTAGAGAGAGGCAGCAATAACGTGGATCGTCGGCGGTAGGAAATTAAGAGCAGCCTGTTAACAGACTTATTTGCACCCCTCCACAGAATCAAGCGACATGGGCTGCCACCATCGTGGAGGAGTAAGATTACGAAAGCTAGAAAACGGAAACGCAGGGCTTTCATTAGTTATAAAGACACAGAGGGCTACCAAGTTTACTTAAGGTACATGGTGGAGAGAAAGAGAACGTCCCGCATTTAGTAACAATGTCGGTTCGCCTACGAGGAGCGGATCGCTGGAGCCGATAAAGGGAATCCCAAAGCCTATTATAATTATGTACATTCTAAGGCTGCTTTGCGAAAGGCATTACGTGGAGTAATAAAACCATCAAATCAGATCGGCCGACAATCAGAAGACATCCGACTTTTTGTTTAAATTTTCCAGTCAGTGTACAGGCGGGGTCAGGGGACGCAGGGCGGAACACTAGGTCCCGCCACCCTTTTGGTGGGGATACCGGATAGAGCGATCACCGAGGAAGAAGTATGGGACAGCCTAAAGAAATGGAAGCGTGGAAAGCAGCGGGGATTGACGTGATATAATCAGCGATGGTAAAGCCGCTGGCGGAGGTCCTGGTGAAACCTTGCACCCATCCCTTTACTGTGTCGCTGGACGAAGGGCGGCTCCCCGTGGACTAGTTGACGTCGACAGTCACAGCGGTGCGTCCAGGCGGGGAGAGAAAACTGTAGTAGCTATAGACTGGTGAGCTTGACATCCATTATGCTGAAAACTCGAAAGAGTCCTTCGCGACGGAATAGTCAATCACCTAGGGGCCAACAAGTTAATGATGATAGAGGAATACGGGTTCTGGCACAAACATTCCTTCCCGGACGAAGTTACAGGTGAAATTGATAGGGGCGAAATGGTAAAAGTCTGCTATCTGGACTTTAAGAAATCCTTTGACTTCGTGAACCACAGGCTTCTTGGCCAGGAAGTGGAGGCTTTCGGAGCTGATGGTAAGGCGGATAACCGGAGAGCACAAAGTCTGAGGGCAGATCTTTGAAGATAAGGGTCGAGGAGTGTCTATCGGATAGAGGATTATCATAGAGTGGGGTGTCTCAGGGGTCTGTTTTGGAGCCACTGCTGTTCCTTATGTATGTCCATAACAGCTAATTTATCGGAAAATCCGTGCCTCATGTTTGCCGGCGACAACGAAGTATTAAGGACAGCAAACATCGAGGCTATCCAGACGGATCTGAATAAGGTTTGCCGGTGTTCGGAGAAATGGGATCTTCCGTTGACCTTCAATAAATGTCAGCGGCTCCTGGAAGGAGAAGCAGATTCCCCTCGCCACATGGGTCCACCTGGGCATCAGGTAGCGAATAAACAGACTCAGCAAGCAAGAGACCTCGGGATGGCCATGAGTGCGGACGTGCGGCACGTGGTATGTGAGCTGAGGCTGAAGGCACTTTGTTTTTACTCCCTGGAAAGACGCAGCGAAAGAGGGCACTTAATACAGGCTTTCAAGGTCTTTAAGGGTCTGGTCACCGTGGAGCCCTGTTCCAGTTAGGGGCAACGAGGCACCCTGAGGGAACGGATAAACGATTGTGCGAGAGCACGCCGTGTTTAGGAGCAAATCGTTTGCCATATGAGAAGTAAATGACTGGAACAAGCTGCCGGAGGAAGTGGTCGAGGTGGGTTTAGTGCGCAAATTAAAAGGAAGACTAGACAATGCATGGCTATCAGTGCTTGGAGAGGGCAATGTTTGAATTGTGGGGTTGGGAAGATGGTCGAGAGGAGAGTATCTCATTAGTTGTTTCCCCACTTATAAGAGCTGAAGAGGGTTTTACACCCTCCTGTTGTCGAATCGTCGTCAGTTTCAAAAAGCTCTCGGTGCAAGAACCTGGATGTTCAGGCATTTCGCCGTATAGTTCTGTAATCTAACTGGAACTGGAACTGGAATAGACGTGCGCAGTCTGTTGTGCATCTACTGAGTTTGCGTTGTGGCCTTCGCGCATATCATGCCTGAGGATCCGAGTTCGTTTTACTTGAAACTATCAGAGGCTATAATACAAGACTATAGAAGCTTGATTTCTGAAACAAGAAGGAAGTTCGCGCCCATCAAGGATGTAAGCATCAATTCCGGTGTGTTTATCAAGGTGATCTTAGGCTGCTGAAAAACAAATTACATGGGTTAGATCGCAGATGAATATGAGCGACAACTTGCCGAAAGGTTGGAAAAAACAACTGTCGTTTGATATTTTATAGCTTTTGTGAACAATAACAAGCTTTTGTTGGAACCCTTCTTGAACGGGTGTCTCACTAAACAGCAAAAGATCGTAATAATTTCCCTTACGGCTATTCAAAGGTTTATCACCAACAGCTGCCTTTCTGAGGTCTGATTGAACAAAATAACCGTCGATTCACATTTAGGAGGGTGCAGGTGCCGTTGTTGGGATTTTATGGAATTTGATGTGTTCTAACATCGAAGAAGTCCGTGTTCTCCAGACGACAATATTACTACTGACAGCGTCTTCATTGGTCCGGAATTCCTTACTGGCGAAAGTGAGTCGTGAAAAAAGTCGAATGTACGTATGCACTTTAATTGGGGTAAAAAAGGGCCGTTGCTTGGCTTGATATTGAAAAACGATGGAACATTGATCATGCATCAGCGGCCCGATGTGGTCAAGTAATGCCAGATCTATGAATTTATTGATTTGGTCTTTCTTTAAGTAAAGATTCTTGTAACTGGGAGCTCGCCAATAAATTTCGCCGCGCCGCAACAACGAGTGGTGCAATTAGCTTGAAGCCGTCGGAGAGATAATTGCACCTGGCTGAAGTTCAAATGCCCCAATCGCAGCTGCGATGGTACCAGTTGCGACAGTGTTCGTATCGGATGCTATCTCCAGCCAGCCATGGACAATGGAAGTGACCGAAAATTAATACCTGCGAGGGGGTTAGTGGTGCTATGTTATAAAATGCAGTATCTCAATTACGGTGACAACGATTTTTTTCAGATTTCTGCGAGCTACAGAGCTTCCGGAGGATGTTAACATAACCTGAGTAGACTCATTCGCAGTTGGTTTTCGTGTATCACTTGTAGTTCATTTTGTCGCACTTGCAAATATGTTAACTTCTGACGGTTAGCCAAAATGTGTCACTATTTTAAGGGAGGAGAAGTGCATTTTTCATGTCAGTCGATCTCCCTTTGTCTGTCTTTTCCCTCTGAGCAACATAAATGTATCTGCCGTCATTGAGGGACTCGACTCCTGAAGTTAAATGTAAAAGGCTGGGATGCACAACGTTCCTAACTGTCGGAAATGTTCGCCTCCCATTTATCTTTTACTCTGCATTATTGAGACGGTTTACTGCGGCCTTTCTGTACTTCAGCCCAGGATCAGTTTGTGGAGCTGCGAGGTGTTAATTGGATTTGTACTGAATTGAATTAAGATTGTAAGTGATGAAAAGCATCGTTGAGCTTTATAAAACAAACCAGCGGACTGAAAACAATCGCGCCGGCCAGTAATACGACCATAATAGTTGCCGCTACGATCTTTATTTTGTCTGGGAAATGATTATAATTTAGAATTGCCTCACCATCGACCTCTCTAGCCTACCGGACTAAGCTAACGAATCAACGTATGTAGAATTTATTTCTCTTAATCGGAAAATTAGTAAGGTGTATTGTACTCGGGAACTGCAGTTCTGGTCAGAATCCTAGTGCCCTTTGCGAAGCCCGCTTATGGCTTCTATGCGTGTATCTCCAAGGAAGCGCAACATGGGCCATATCAGGTTGATGAAATTAATTGACACCGTTGTGATCCGTTTTTATCTTATAGGCTTTCACTCTTTGCTTGCGGCTGCATGCGTCAAAAACACCGGCGACAGTCAACACAGCTGCTGCTGCTGTACGTCAGTGTGCAAGTGCGGTGTTCGATAGGGTCGTGAAGGATGAAGAGTCTAAGGAAAACACAACACGTAAGTCTAAAATCTCAGCGTACAACTTTACTTCCAGTGTTAACGTTATCGTTTGAAGCATACGTATTCAGGTTGATATCCGATTCATTGAAGCCTACTTCAGTTTTTGGGCTTAAGATTATCTTATTCCTAATTTTACAAAAAAATCTTTGAATTTAACTTCTGTTGTGTTCGTTGTAAGATGTAAGGGTACCAATACGACAGCTGAGAGATAGTGCATCTTCCTGGGTCGTAGAAGATCGCCGGTTCGGTTCCGGCTCAGGGCGTCAACGTTTTGATCGAAGGTTGTCAAGTGGATTAAGCGTCTGCCACCGAATGGGTCAAAGATTCGAATCCCAGATCCACCGATCATTTTGGTGGTAGGCTGCAACTGCCCGGCTCGTTACCACACCCGACCTAGTTAGACCTTATGTGGTTCCATGGCACTCCGAGTTTTAGTATCAAGGTTGCCGGTCTCTCCTCGTATAATGGATCCTAATGGCTGTGGGATATATTCCTTCCACTTCGCTTATGCGTTATGCCTGTCATAATGAAAATTATATATCCTCGTTCATGCGCTTAGTGCGCACAGACTGTTCGTACTACTAACCTTCTTAATTAATACACACGGCTTCACGAAAGTAGTGAAAATGCTCTACACGTGAGGAAGAAAATCTAAAACCTCTCGCTCGAAACATAGACATAAACAACTCCGTTCAATTCTTCTTGTACAATCATTAACCTTACACTAACGTGCTCCAGTCACTTCGCAGCACCAGCTATCCGAGGAAGGAAAAAACGAGGGGTAGTGGAAGATCGACTGGGAAAAAAGTAAGTTGAGCAACTATCCAGACGAGAAGAAATTTCGAATTCAGGAACGCCAGACTGCGGCATTGAGCCATATTGTCCATTGTCTCCAGTCATCGTTTAGGATAATCTCGTGGACTCCAACCTGGTAGTCTAACTGCACATCGACGAACCAGTCATAGTTTTCATACTCTTACCACGTCATCGATGGGCTACCTCGAACCAGCTTCCAACCGTTACCTGCCTTGGAGTACAAGGTACGACGAGACATGCGTAAAACATGTCCCAAACACCTTCTATTCGTATTCAGCGCTGTAGAACCCAGTAATTTATACTTGGCCCCGTAGTTGCTAGCACATTTCCACCATATTCTGCTAATACTACAATCTCCGAAAGTCGCCGAATATCTTCTGCTCTCAACGGCCATGTTTCCTAGCCGCATAACAGTACCGACTTCGCCACTGCTGCATGCACTCGACCTTTGGTCGATGACAGCTGTCTAGGCAACCCAATCTATCCATCTCACTCAGTTGCTTTCCTGGAAGAACAAATTTCATCTTCGAGCTAATCTAGTCCTGTCGCAGCATTTTAGACTTCGGAGGTGAAAAGCGCATCCCAAAAATATCTACCATATCGTTCAGACGACCGAGGAAAAATGGCAGCTTACTTGGATCTTCACTCAGTGGCACAACTCTGTGTGCATGTTCCAAATGAGACAGATTTCTGTCTGATCAAATATGAATCCCACCATTCTCGCGTGAGGATAGGGCCATCTCCACAACCATCTCAATGACAAAGTTAAAGAGGAAAAGTGAAAGGGGTCAACCCTGACCAACGCCACTTCTCGTGGTGTATTCCGGTGAAACATCGCCATAAGTGCGAATTCAGTTTCAGCTGTTCGCATGCAAGATTGGATGGTAGAAATGAATTTCCCTGTCACACCTTTCAATAAGAAGCAGTACCAAAGAACTGCACGCTTAACTCAGTGGAAAGCCGCTTTTAAATCAAGGAAGGCAGAAATCGTGAGTCTGCGGATTATGTGGGCACGTTTTAAGACCCGTCGCAAAGGGAAGATTTGGCCACTAGTGGCCACCACTAGCGGGTTATCTACGAAGGCGGTGAAACTTCGAATGGTGGTATGAGTCCTAAGAACAACTGACAATTGTTGGATTTTATTATTATTCAAATATGGTGGTATGGACTTTGCTTGGCAGCGTGTTCACGACAACTCGGTTCCTTAGTTGACCTAAATAGTTCGTTTTATTTTAATATAACTATAACTTCGGCCATTTTTATGGTGCGTATGAACCCAAGCTAAAAATGCATCATTTTATTTGGATGCACAGCTGTCTACTCTTGATTTCCATTTACCTGAATTATGCTTTCCCTTTTTATGTAACTGATAGTGCGATCGGAAGACGTTACACCTGTGAACGTTGCAAACCTCAGTCCGGTTTCTAGGGACGCATATCGCCTGTTCCTGGTACGTTGGAATCTTAGCCGAATATTTATTCATCTTTTGCAACGACTACTGTTGTATATATTTGTATATATATATGGCGTGGTCTTAGTTGCTGCCTAGTAGCTTCAACCACTGGAAAGCGAAGTGGACAAAATAACATTCAGTGTGAAAATATAAAAAAAATTGTTGAAGATAACAATGCGCCAACTACTTCATCCGGTCTCTAAACGTTTCAACAAGGTATTTTTGGGCTCAAACTCAGAATTCCAGTCCAATCTACTGAGCCTAATTCGGTTATTGAAGCTTCGCATCTTCCTGAAACAGCTTGACTACTTCGACCCATCTTTCAGCCAATACCTGTCTCGCATAAGTGTGGACCGGGGATACCTAACCACGGATACTTGTATTCCGTGTGCCACTGTGACTTATTTGGGCTGTGTGCTTGTTCCGAGAACTGCGCTATGGGGCTCAATACTATACCCCTAGATTTGCATTTTCCTAAGGTATACGAACAGTGCTGGGTAGACACAAGTATCCAAAAGTCGTTAACTTCGTCGTAACTCTGATCTCAGCAATTACGGATCTGGGCCTTTGTTATGTTGCCGGCTTTGGTTGGTCTATGCACACACTGAAGCACAAGACACAAGTACTCGCAGTGCACGATATCACAGGAGCACACAGCCTGTAGTCTAGTAGGACACGAACACACACACAGGGGTCGGAGACAAAAAGTTCGGGCTCAAGACTCAAGGCCCGTAGTCGCACAACGAACGGGACAGATCTGCTGCTCCCTTGAATGAGCAGCCACACGGGACAATAAGCGGCGCGAAATACGAACAGCTAGCCCAGCCCGCTACCGGAGGAGAGAAGACGAACACAGAGTACTGCCGCGCGTTTATTGGTGATCCACCAACACAAGTCAGAATTCAAGTGAGCTCTATCGTTTATATGGTTTTGTTGGGTGGCCTTGATCGATGTGTGGACTAGCCAATCACAGAACGGGCTTTTATGAATCATTTCGCGGACATATAAAAATATTCAACCGCGCAATATTTAAAATAACGTCAATTTCGAAATATGGAGAAAAGGATAGATTCTTTTGAAAAATTGGTAGCAGAAATGAAATCTACAGCTCCAAAAACCTTGGAATGGTCATCGATCGTAACACTAAGTCAATGCCCTGCTTCGGTTTGGACAAACGGGTGGTACCAAGCCATAAGCCTGCAGAGGACTCATGCATCTCGATGGATGGCTGGTGGTGTGGCGATGGGGAATGGAAAAACCAGCATGCGATGTGACCTCTACAACTTGTTTCCTTTTCTTTCACCTTTTTCGCACGTTGTTTTCGTCCCTGGCGCTGATTCCCATGGTACACTTCATGTATATATATATATATATATATATATATATATATATATATATATATATATATATATAATTGCCCTCGTTCCTAAGGGTGGCTCAGCCCAACTGACAAAAAAGTATCAACGAATCACTGTTGTGATTCTTCTGTGGACTCTTCGACGAAGAGCTTCCGTGCACATACCTGATGCTACAGATTCGATTCTGGTGAGAAATATATATGTATATATGTATGTTATGTCTATTAAGTACCCCAGTTAATAAAAATTGGCGTAATATTTTTGTTATGCCTTTCTCATGATCGCAGGCTGACACGACCGTACGACTCCTACATCCTCAATTACATTGGACTGTTGTGTTTTGTAAACTGCCATGTCCAGAGCCGAATCAAAGTAAATGAAAATAAACGAAAAAGCTGTTGCGGTTCAGCCGCTTAGAGCGACTCTCCAAGTTTACGGAATTACCGTAATTACTTGTTGACTTATGTTTGCTGTGGTGCTTAGCAAAACTGCTGTTAAAATTCCTGTCACACTTCCTCATACTTTTTTAATGGACACTTACCAGTTTCTACCCATCTCATAATCGAACTTTCCGATTTATTTCTTCAAACTCATTTAGTTAGCTGGTATTTCTCTTAAAATAGAGGAATCCTAACCGCATCCGATCTCGAAAATTTTACTTCAGCATATTACTTTTCATTTTGTTCTGTGCTCCGCTGGACCCTTAGTCAGTTAGCAGTTATGTGGTTTTCGTGTATGATCGCAACTGACACTTGAAGTAATGGATCTAAAGTTATATCATGCAGCGGTGAATATTTGTACTTCTGTTGTATCAGTGGTGGCAGAATCCCTGGCACAGGCGGCGATAGGCACGACCTTCTTGTTCTGCATTTATTGGTCATTTTTTCGTCACATCCGTTTGCACATGAAACAGCGAGTATGATTTTGCTTGGAAACCAGTTTGCTGAGGATCCCTCAGTCGTGATTTGCTCCGTGGTGTGCTTAGGTATGAGACTCGTTTGGGGCGGGAGGTGGACAAAATTGTGCACGGACGAGAGTGAGAGCACAGAAGGCAGATGTGGACTAGAATGGGTCGTAGTCTTTGATCGATGTGCGCTGTCAATAGCTGGTTGCAACGTGGTTTTTTAAGGTTCAAGCTAAGGGCGACAGTGATTGTTTCATGGATGCTCAGGTAAATTTATCGGTTATATAATTTTTTCGCCCCCAGTTATTTTCACTGTTTGTGATTTGAATATATGGCGTATTGTCGCCTGTGATGGGGCCTGAAAACAGCCTGCCATATGATGGCGCGAAGGCTTGTCCGCAATCTGTTTGACGTCCTGCTGAACATGCATTACGCAATCTGTTTTGCTCCAAGTTAACCGTTTCTTGTTGTAATGGTCATTTTGTTCAAACTTTGCGAAACTGAATTAAACTATTCCGGTTTTTCTAGCAGTAAGTAATCAAGCACTTAAAAGAAAATAGCCTTGAAGGTGTGGAACCTGGCCAAAAATGGATTCGGATGATTTTTTAAACCAAGGAATGTTGATGAAAAAATAAATCACCATTTTGATGTTTTACACGTTTTGCATTATATCTAAGGTGGACATCGCAATTCTGGGATCGTAAACCAAAAATTCGATAACATTAACTCAAAACTGGTCGTAACGATGCCTTCATTGTCAAATGAGCAGTAAATCGTTTTTGTTTTAAATCACAGCTAGTCCCCATATATACCCATCGAATCACCAGTTATCACTGTTATGTGAACTCTTCCCTTCATTCATTTACTGCTGTAACTCTTGCTCTCAATTCTTTGCTGCTTTTCCTGTTATTCCATGCACTCACTTTTTGATCACATTTTTCTGTCACGCATAGAAGCACACCGGTGGTTGATAAGCTATTATGCTGATTTTAAGATGTCCCGCATAATTTGGAGATTGAAGTCTTTAATCTTAGGAGTTAGTCGGATGTCCACACTTTTCTTGGTTGGGTGCATAATGAATACAGTTGTACAATTTTGGCATCATGGTTTTTTAGACGGCCATTCATTGTCGCTTACTTGTTTATGATGGCTGCAGGTATCAGGGTTATTATCAATTCTTCCCAAGCAGTGCTGTGGGGTTTGTACGTCACGGAATATACTTGTGCGACTAGGATCGAAGAATAAGCATACACTCAAGATAATTTGTTGTCAAATTCGACCAACTGCTTTCTGGAACGTCACTATTCCCTGTAGAAAGGGCTCAACTGGCTTTGATTGTGCATTTGCAGGGAGAAACATTTGTTTTTTGATGCTGGCATTCTATCGTAGTTTTGGAATTCCGATGGCGATTGATGTTTATATGTTGTCCCTCACAGAATTACGATCGATGTGGTACCTAGGCGTACAGTTGAAATTTTCGCAACGCGTTGACGGATAGAAAACGCAGTTGCTTCGCTATTTTTGCCAACACCATGTTTAGCTACTGATAATGCTGTCAGTAGCACGTTCGAAATTTTAATCCTTATTGTTGAATCCATCCTTTTCTTCCTCACCATTGCCTTATGGTGCACAGTCGGCTCCTTTTCAAGTTCCCCTGATTGCGATCTTTGGTAATTTGGAGAGATGCATTATCTAGAACACCGATGATGCCTTTCATTTGTTAAACAAAGCCCATTTCTATGGGCCCAATTTTTGATCGAACCTGTTTTTTATGAATTAACGGGTAATTCATTGAAGGGGTTCACTTTGCGAAATCCTCGTTCTACCACTTGTGAATGTTAACGCAAACACCGAGGTAATTTCGCACTTTTATTCAATCTGTCTCCAACCCAATCTGTTTGCCTCTTCTGCCTAGCCATAGTATCTCCATTTATAACACGCCCGATACTCACAACGGTTTATTGTCAAGTAGTGTAGTAGGTAGTTTTCAGTCTGTTAGCTCACATTTTCTCAAGCCTCGTCAGCCTCTGAATCTCGGTTCCTTCAATGTGCGCACTTTAATGCAGGCTGGCCAACAGGCGTGTTTGGCTCCGACAGTGAACTGACTTACTTTCGATCGATGTCTGCTGTGTGAGTGAAACACGAATTCAGGATTCGAGTAGAGTAATTCAACTAACTGCGCCAAACGTCTCATCAAGGTATTTTTTCACACTTCAGGAGACGACGCGGCTCAGGCTGCGGGTCACCATGCGGGGTAGGAATGCCTTGAGTGAGAAAAGCCTAAAAGCACTTCCTAGACTGGACCCAGTCAATCAGTGCCGCTTTGTCGGTGCCGTGGAGACTGGCCGGGATCAGTCGGCGTCCGAAAGGATAGTAGTCGCTTAAGCCCGTAGTTTATTTTTGTTATCTCGGCTACGCCCCTACAGACTGGCAAGCACTGATATGGGAGAAAGACGAATTTTACGATCACCTCGTCAACTCTTGTTGGAAGAAGCAAATGCTCTGACATTGTAAAGTGGTAGCAGGTGACTTTAATGCACAAGTGGAAAATCTGAGTGTCCTCGGAGTCCCCTGTGTAGGTGGGCGATGCGCCTTGCCTGCATAGCGAACAGACAACGGAGACAGAGCTTCCCAATTCCTGTGGCAGATAATCATTTATTCCTATCTGGTACGAATTTTCCGACAACAGTTCGACGTCGCACTGCAAATGGCGCCTAACTCGACAGGTACTTTTGAGTCAGATTGACCATAAATCGTAGTTAGCTTACGTTGGCGGCGGTCCTGGTCTCGAACTGTAAGATCATACTAGGCCCGTGTGTCGAATCGGACATGCGTTAGTTGTTAATGCGATTTTTGCTTGCAGCTGAATGGCCATCGACGCCAGCCCACAAAATGAGCGTTTGGCTGTCGAACGTTTGTCTGAATTCGGCTGTTCGCAACAGCTACGAACAGAAACTATCCGAGGAACTAAGAACTGCGACCAGTGGCAGTGTAGACGATCAGTGGAATCCAAATTAAGCAGGCTATGCATGTGGCAGGAAATTTCGCCTGCGGTCCTAGATTCTAGTATTCATCAGAACGCTGGATCTCTCAAGCGTCGCTAAGTCTAATGGAGCAAAAACGCGAGCTGCCTAACTGCAAGGAAATGAATAAGATGCGTCGGCAGTTGCAGCGTCAGTTGACCGTAAGCCTTATGAATGACCGCGAAAGCTGGTGGGTTAAGGTAGCCGAAGAGATGGAAGTGGCGTCCGCTTCAGGTAACAGTCAAAGACTGTTTAAGCTTATACGCGACAGCGGTGGACGGCGAACTTCGGTTAGTGAAGTCGTGTGTGATAGGACTGGAGAGCTGATCCATGGTAGACAGGAAAGACTGGACCGTTGGGCAGGGCATTTCAAGGATCAGTTTAACTGGCTATTTGCTATCGTATCTAGTCCGACGTCTGCAGCTGTGAATCCTTGGGAAGTGTTACTTGATCTCCCAACGGAAGTGGAAGTGGAGTCGAATATTCGGCTTCTGAAGAGGGGGAAAGCTGCCGGTCCTTTTCAAATTGGGTGGAGAAGTGCTGATGAAATCACTTACCTCCTTGCTTCGTGATATTCGGAACGAGGAGCGTATCGCGCTATCGTGGAGTGAGTCACTGATTATACCCATCTTCAAGAAGGGTACATGGAGTGACTGTAGCAATCATCGTGACAATAGTTTAATTCCGATAGTTACTAAGGTGTTAGCTTTGATAATGCTACGCCGTTTGACACTGATTCGCGAGAGTACTATCCGCGAACAACAGGCCGGATTTCGACCAGGTTGAGGTTGCATCGACCAGATATTCACTCTTCGACGGATACTTGAAACGCGCCACACGCATCGGCGCCCTACGATCGTAGCCTTCCTCGACTTGAAAGGTGCTTTCGACTCCGTGGATCGACCGGCACCACCCAGTGCTCTCCACAGGAAGGGTATGCCAACTAAGTTTGTGAACCTGTTGCGAGCATTGTACTCGCATACCTATGGTCGCGTTAGGGTATACGGTGAACTGTCAAGTTCATTCGAAACGACTAGTAGCGTTCGACAAGGGTGTCTCATCCCTCCCCTCTAGTTCAGCTTCGTCATGGACGAGATGATGGAAGATGCTTTAGGAGATCTCCGGGACGTAGGAGTCGAACTGGGAAGTGGAGGAAAGCTATGCGACCTAGATTACGCAGACGACGTCGTGTGCCTGTTCGAGTCTGCGGACCATGCACAACGGGCACTAGATAGACTGTTGAGATCGGTTGCTCGGTTCGGCATGTGCTTTGCACCTTCAAAGTGCAAAGTACTGTTACACGATTGGACGACAGCAATGCCGAACTTGACACTGGATGGAGAGGAAATAACGACTGTGGACCGTTTCACAAAAATTGGGTAGCTGCGTGTCCAACGGTGGTAGCTCGGGATTGGAGGTAAATATGCGTATATCCAAGGCTCGTGCAGCTTACGCTGGATTGAAGCACTTGTGGTGTCGGCCTGATATTTCACTGAAGTTGAAAGGTCGTGTGTACTGTGCTGCAGTGCGTTCAGTTCTGTTGTACAGTTGCGAGACGTGGAGTATGCGTGTGGGCGATGTTCGTCGGTTGGAGGTTTTCGACCACCGATGTCCATGTAATATGGGTAGGATTGTATGGAGTGACCGGGTGAGTAATATTGAGGTTAGGAATCTGGTATTGGGTGCCACTTCTGAGACTAGCTTGTTCAGCGTATGGAACTTAGTAGACTACGCTGGTTGGGCCACGTGTTGCGTTTGTCGAACACTCGTCTACCATACCGTGCCTTATTTTGTGTTCCTTCTAAGAAATGGAAAAAGCCATGTGGAGGCCAACAGATGACATGGCAACATGGGGTAAGAAAATGTACAGCGAAGTCAGGTAAAATAGGTGTCTCACGTCTTCCTCTTCGCGGTTCGGGTCCGAAAGACTCTTCGATTTGCTGGCTGGAGACACTGAGGGATATGGCAGTGAACCGTGAACAGTGGCGATCGTGCTGTCATTTACTGTCGAATCAGAATGATTGAAAGCACGTTCGTTTGTACAGTTAGACTGTGTGTCGTTTGTTGCCTGCAGCAGCATCTTATCTTTTCCAACCTGTGTAGGTCCACTTCCTGTTCCCGTTGGATATTCACTCTTTTTATATAAACGTGTAACCCTGGGGAAAGGCAGCTGTTTAACGCTGAACGATGATGGTGATGAGGACTTGGTTTGAACAACAGTTTTCATAATATTAAGTGCGCTGTAGACAGGCTACGGTTGCCGCTGCCTTTTATCTTGAAATGCTGCTATCCTACGTAAAAATGAAGCATCTTACCTGCATCCTTTCTTCCATTTTTCCTTCTATGATTCTTAGGATATTTGCGCACTTCTTGGTGATGAGCCTCTTACTTGGCTGACTGGAATTACGGAATTCAGTCGGGCTCTAGGACTGGAACTGATCGAATCTCTAGTTCTACACTACCCTGGTCTATTCCGCCAAGTAAGTTTGACATTGCTTCCTGAAGAAGTACAAGAAAATGCTCATAAAACATAGATCAAGGCTCTTAATTTGCGGCGTATCAGTCTTGTGGTATGAAATTTTTTATCTAATTTTCGCCGGAAGATTAAGTCGATTGCTATTTATCGTGGTTCAGTCGGCCAGTCAACCGGTTGGTGGGTGAGGCAATCAGTCAGACAGTCAACCTGAGTCACTCAGTCGGTGAGTACGTGACTGCGTGAGTCAGTCAGTTTTTCACCCCTCCATTCAGTCTTTCAGACTGCCCGCCATGCAGTCAGTTCGTGATTCAATTACTCATGCACTCATTAATTTAGTTAGTCCATTATTCATTCATTTATTCTTTCCGTCAATCAGCTGCTAAGTCAATCAATCGATCAGTCCGCCAGTCATTTCATCGTCAATCGATCACTTTCTCAGATAGTAATTTCTTCTCCCACCCAATCCTCCTCTGTCGGTCAGTGAGTGAGTGAGTGAGTGAGTGAGTGAGTGAGTGAGTGAGTGGGTGAGTGAGTGAGTGAGTGAGTGCGAATGAGTGATCGATTGATTGGATGGGTAAATGAATGAGCGAGTGAGTGAGCAAGCGAATAAGTGAAGTGATTCGGTCCGTTCGTCAATAAGTCACTCAGTCAGTCAGCAGTTAGTTAGTCAGCCAATCCGTCGGGTCGTAAGTCAGTCGACCAGTCATCAGTCTGCCACTCATTCAGTCTTTCCTTGAGTCAGCCAGTTATCGACTCTTTCCTTCAGTAAATTGTTCAGTCAGTCAGTTAGTCAGTGATTTGTCCAGCCTGGCAGTCGTGCAATCAGTCTCTCATTCAGTCGTTCATTCATTCGTTCATTCATTCATTCAATCATTCATTCATTCACTGATTCAGTCGGTCAGTCATTTAGTCTTCCCTTGAACACATTCAATTTGCATGCATTCAATGTGTTAGTCGGTCTAATAGTGATTCTTTCAGTCTGTCAATTAGTGACCGACTCTTTCACTCGGTTCATCATTCACTCCTTCTGTCACTTAACGATTCCATCACGCTGTCTTTTACTCACTCGGTTATATATTCATTCCTTCCGTCTTTCATTCCATGAGTCAGTCATTCCATCGCTCAGTTAGCAATCCATTCGGTCAGTGAGTCAGGTATTTCACCATTCAGGCAACCACTTTGTCAGTCAGTCAGCCAGTCAGTCAGTCAGTCAGTCAGTCTTTCATTCACTGTACACTCATGCTTTCGGCACGTAATAAAAAAACTCAAAATTCTTATAACAGCGTGGTTCGAATTCCATTCACGTGGCTCACTGTCTGTTTGCGAAACTCGTCCCACGAAATTTGAGCGGAACGGACCAAAACACTATCTGCTGAGATTTGCTTTTGGTGCCTCATCCAAGTCATAAGTACGGTTTTCTCAGCCGCGGTCTGAATTCGGAGCTAAACTGATCTCGTAAATCTTCGAAGAAGTAGTGCAAAGATCGCTGGAAAAGGAATGACTGGGGAATCCGGATAGCAGCGTGCTCGGGAGAACGAATTCAAATAACATAATGGTATAAGAGAACTGCAGGATACTCCCATACACTTGATTGAAAACGATCTTCCTCCTGAAATATATCTGAATTTTGAGGAAGTCATGAAACAGTTGTGATTGAACTAACGAACTAACTAATTGAACTAAGTCAATTATGAAGGAGTGTGTCGATCACTTTATTTCAATATATTTTTGCTCTTTCCCTGCCATCCATACTTGTCAGAGTGTTGCGTTCGCCTACCTGCTCAAAACGAACCTTTGTCCCTTAGTCATCAAGCTGTTTTCTCCAAGTTTGAAACTTCGCTCAACACCAACGGGTGCATCGCCGGTAGGTGTGGATCCTTCCGGATCAGTGGTTAGCTCTACCGTTGCAGTTAGTCATACCGCATCCTGTTCAACAAACAACACGGTATCGGTTTCGGAAAAAGTCAGTTTTCCCATCCTCGTGCGCCTGAAACGCCTCATTACGGTGATTGTTGAGCAGTACTTCCATCTTCTGGTGAGTTTTTTGAGCTCTTAGTTAGAATGATACTAGCTACTGTATCCACGTAGTATTTTTTATTTCTCGACAAGATTCCTGCTTTGTTAAAGCTTGGGAAATTCGAGGTTACAATATCTACTCCGTCATTTTACCGTTGGAATTTAACACAAGGGAAGGCACACATGTTAGTCACAGGGATTTAACTCATTAAGGAACACGGGTTTTAGAGGTTATCAAACGGCATAGAAGGGTCAATACTAGTATCTTTCCTCTCACCGGAAGTGCGGTATTTTGGCTGGAGTTTGATACCCACTTGAATGGCTTACTTTAAAATGTTTCATTTACAGCCGAGTTCACGTCACCAGTGCTGGCGCACCAAATTCTGTGTATATTCGACCACTTCTGATCAGAGCAAAAAGGCAGTGAATCATTGTGCTCCATTTTGATCAGTTACTTGCTGTTAACCAGTGAACTCAGTACTGCGTCGCGACCTTGATTGTCGCTCAGTCCAAAGCGGAACGAATATTGCATAAAAGACGTACCTCAGAACGGTAGTTGCTAGTAAAAATATCCATTACAACAAGATTTTTAATGCTAAGACGGCAGACCTATAGATCCCGGTACCCTACAAGTTTGTGCCACTTATAACGCTCACGGATAGTGGATGGAAAAGAATCCCCGCAGATCCGTCCCCTAGATGCTTGCAAATTCGTCCTCCCGGATACGATATGCGATGAGAGGCATGTATCCCTGAGGATTCAATTGACCAGGAGTCTGGGAAATGCCCGCGAACATTGGTGGATGAGGAAATGTATGGAAATGGAGAAGTCTACGACAGTCGTCAATATTTGGAACCTTTTACCAACTAATTGGAAATACGGGTCCGCGAAATCCGAGCTTTACTAAGGTATCCGACAGCACTGATTCACTCTCAAGACCGTCGGCTGGCGAATTGGGTAGAGCACTTTTGGGAGCAGTTTATTTGGTCCATTGGCACAGTGGGCCTTCCGCCTATTTCTGGAAATGGACCGATGTAGGAAAGTACCGGTCCTTCATCCGAAATGGAGATGATCAGGTCGTGGCATTCGGATGTGAAGGTCGCGGGCTCGAATCCTCCCAACGCCGGCCAACTTCCCCACTTGGCAGCCGTTTGGTTACCGCGGCCTCCTTCCTGAGAAATTTCATCAAAAAAGGAAGTAAAAGATAAAAAGATAAAAGGCTCAAGGCAGGTAGATTGTTGCCATCTTTCTTCAAGGATGGTGGCGAAGTTTTGAAATCGGAGCTAACAAAACTCTAGAGGTTAGTCTGTGGAGGTAAATGGATTTCTAATGACTCGTGTGAATTGGTGATTGTGCCGATTTGTAAGAAGGGTGTTGGGTTTTCATGTGCAAATCACGGATGTATTAGGTTGACAACTTTGGGGTCCACACTACTGGTGGGCATTATCCATTGCTGACTGTCTGGCAGCCGCTAAGTTTGAATACTTGAGAAGCAAATCGGTTTCTTACTTGGGATATTTTCCGTAGGTTCACAGACGCTGCCGCTCTTGATCTGAAAGTGGCGTTCGGCTCCGTCGATTATGCAATCGGGATGGGTTCTACACCTTCGAAGTCCGAAGTTCTGCTGCTAAATTGGACCGCGGCTCGAAGCCGAATCTTGTTTCCGAAAAATAGGAGTTGGACGAAGTAGGCAAATCTTATTATTTTGTTCGCATCATTCGGAGGTCGGGTTTACGCTGGGTTCAGGACGGGGGAAGGGGGGGTTGCACAGACTGTTGGTGCTAGAACAGCTACATCTGGATGGCTCTTTTTGAAGACGGGCGAATATTATTAGGACTTCTCTGGTTTGATATGGTGCATCGGAGCATAGAGCATAGAGCTCCGTCGATTAAACACTCAGCAAATCCGAATGTGTTTAGGTGATTGGGGCATGCTTGCATGCTTGCAAACCGACCCCCCAGTGTGCACTGGCACACGAGGTAGGTAATGAATGAAAATGGGTCAGCGTAGCTCATTACTTTTGTTCCGAGTAAATCGAGTTAGGTTATCGACTTTCACTCCGTTGAATTTACGCACAGTTTTAGGATTGCCTGTTGTTCTTTCTATGGTGTATTGATGGAGATTCCATAGACAGAAAAGCTCCTCTTACCTCCAGCTATCATGCGCTTCAGTGAAGTGATATTCCTTGACCGTATTCTGCCCCCCCCCTATCCTCCTAAAATAGTAAAATCTGGAAATCCATCTGATGGGAAGGTCAGGACGAGCTGGTTTTCAGGATGAGATTATTAGTAGTCAAATTTGCCTAAGAATTCTGCTCGGACACATTTTGCCACTGTTCAGTACAGCCACGGAAGCGAATTTCCAGGTTGAGAACGTGCATACATATTGTTCCGTCGTTTGCGAATTTTATTTTTGTCTCAATGGGAAGACACCGTCGTGGCCGTTTTGACGGACAAATGTACTTCTGCTGTTCAGAAAGGACCGAGCAGTTTTCTAATGAGCAGCTGTTTGGAAGATATCATACGGATCTATTTGCCACAAGTTATTCCGGTTTCACCCATGGATTTCATTGAGATACACTGGCTTCATTATTTCGTCGACGAGGGCGGGTGTTTTCGGACTAATAGCGCACGAACACCTCGTGTTTAGTCGCGTAGTGTAATTAAAAAAATAACCTCTATTTTGTCTCACACGACTTTCGTTGACTCCTTTTTTGTCGATGTGAATATTAACTTATCCGTAGAAGCCATTCGAATTTCGCCCGCCAATTCATACAGGAGTGGGCATTTATGCGCCGTTGATCTTGTCACATCTGCAAGATGGATAAAATTTACAAAACATACCAGCATGCATTGCCGTTGAAAATACTCCCCCCCTTCAACCACGACGTTTGAGAAGTTCTCCGCAGGTAATTTTGTAGCGCATATTAATGCGATGATCCCAACCCAAACAACTGCGCAGTTTTGAGTGTTCTTGTTTGTGAGGTAGTCCGTAAGGATCTCTGGACCATTCATTATCTCCTAGATCTGGTCTGGTTTACAACCACTCAAATTTCACGTTGTTCCCCTGATTTGTAAAACTTATGCAATTACTCTCGCATATTGTTTAGTTGATTAGCTTTTATGCGCTTCATTCGAAAACAGAATACCGAATGTGAAATCTACTTGTCTCTGCTTATCCGTTTTTTGGATGTGGACAAAGTTGCTTGGGAACGTGCGCTGGCTTTAGAGGTCCTGTATAAGTTTGCCATGCAACCGAAGCTGATTTGGTAAGTTTACGAATTCTGATTGATACGGCCAACACATTGAACTGTATCTGGTGCAGCGCATTTTCGCTCTGGCCAAGCTATGTGTTCTGTTCTATTTGCAAATGGAAATGCAGTTTTTCGAAGACTTTTTACTCTTTATACTTACATGTCCGCAGTGATTTGGTCGTATTCTGAACGGATAATGGGCAGAGATGGATGCCACTGGGCGCGTCCCTGGGTTACCAACAAGGAAACGGCCACCATCCAGGTGGTTAACCATGAACAATTTAGACTCAAACCCACCGAATAAACGGGCGCGTGGTGGGTTTTCGCCTGGCAATCGTTACCCTGAAAAAATACCACAAAAGCTGGCTGTTGGCGCTGTGACGTGGCGAGTGAGGTCCGCCAAATAAATAAGACCATTACCTCTTGTCATGTTCCACTGACCTAGGAAGGTTTTCCAGAAGGGGCGTATGAGGCGGTCAACTGGTCACCAGCTCATCTAAATGATTCTTCTGCCTCGCAGAAAGCGCTTGGTTGTGCAAAGGCTAGAAGTGCAATCTCGAATAAAAAGGCTACTATGGACCGGGGGATCGGAGAGCACAACAACGCACAACGCGGCCCACAGCCCTTACAACCATGCATATGATTGATTTCCACACGGACGTTTCTGACCCTTCATTCAGTTACAAAAGCGACCTTCCACCACACAACTGTTTGTTCTTCTGCTGCTTCGTGTTATTCTTCTTCTCATCTTATTTCCTTATATTCTTCGGAAACTGCAGTCGTTCATGTTCGTGGTAGTACCACCGGAATAAGTCCTGTCCCTGTTCTCTCACGTTCTCCCTCAGATACCACCCAAATCTCACGGAACCCGCTTCCACCGGTTGATGCAATTCCTCGTCCTCGATATCCCTTCAAATTAGCCACATTAAATGTGAGAACATTGATGCACGCAAGTCGACAGAAGTGTTTAACTCGTTCGCTGGAAACTGTAGCCATTGATGTGCGTTGTGTCTAAGAGACTCGCATTCATGACTCCAGCCCTGTAATTCGACTGACATCCCCATCTACTCCTTTCGTGAAGTTTCGTTTGTGCTTTTCTTGGGACCCTGAGGCTTTGGCTTCTGGTGTTGCTGGCGTCGGTGTGGCTCTCACTAAGAGGGATGAGGCTGCACAACTTGAGTGGATTCCAGTCGATAGCCGGCTATACGCAATGGGACTTGGAGGTTCATACAAACTACATAACCGCCACTGTGATAGACAACTCGTTTACTCTCTCAGCATACACACCAACAGCTTGCAGCCCAGATGCGGTCAGGGACATTTTCTATCAAGAGCTGCACGACCTCTTGCGCAAAGCAAGGTAGGGTGACATCGCGATTTTGGCGGGAGACATGAATGGTCGAGTAGGTCTGCGGCCCTCGAATAAGGCGCATCTGAGTGGCCCCCTTGGCCTCGATTCTTGTCGTTCTGAAAACGGAGAACGGTTGTTGGCTTTGCGCTTGGGCCGTCCGTCGTTTCTCGCTAGTACAAGCTTTAGACGTTCCGATCGTCGGTACGCCACCTTGCGACCACCCTCTTCGAGTCAGCGGTAGATCCGAATCGACCACAACAGTATTAGCTACAAATGACGGGGCCGTCTGTAAGACTCCTAACTGTACTTGGGCATTCTCCTACAATCCAAATACGCGTTAGTGTGTTTCGGTGGGCAATCAAAACGCACGCTGCTGCATCGGTTAGGTTTCGACAGGTTATCCGATCCGTCTAGCCAATCAGTCTTCCGAAGTGCACTGGCTGAAAAGCAAGGAGTGCCGTCCCCTCAAAACATCAACGAGCACTGGTCGCCTATGAAGAATCCCTTGCATTCTACTGGCTGAGTTAGCTAATCCATCATGTGTCAGCCTGGGTTTGTGCTGAATCTCTGCACACCAGTCCTTCCCAGTTGGTAGCGAGTATAATGAAGCACGGCTCGTAACGAGATGTGAACCCAACACAAGGTTGTATAGGGATCGCGAGATCTGGTGTTCTCAGCAAGTCTGGGGTGTGTACCATGCTGCTGCAATGGGATATTTCCCCAATCTGTTCTGGATTCTACTGATGCAAAAGCAGTAGGTTATGGTTCTATGTCCATTAAAATCTTTCCACGGTGATCAGATGAACTACGGATATGTCATCCCAAAAGGTCAGAAATTCGCATCCCAGATCCGCGGGGCCTGAAGTGATTCTGTACCACTCCAGGTTTCATGATCGACTGTCGGTCTCCCCCTCCCGTGTAGTAGATTCTAACAGCTATGGGGAATCCCCCTCTTTACTACACTTATATGCCCGGCATGTCACAAAGAATGATAAACAACTTTGTCCGCTATATCTAATCATGTATGTGTTTATTGTTCCGTTTCGGAGTTTAAAGTTGCTGTAGTTGTTTACCATGGTTGTGAATGATGTAGTGTTCATAACTGATGTTATTGCTAAATCCCGTGATGTTTGGCGAATTTGCGTTTATTATATTGATGTTTTGGTGCGGGGTGCGCAAGTAGCATTGCGATGTTGTCATGTGTAGCGCTGGCTCCATGCTATTTAGTGCCCAGCACTGCACCGTCGGTTCTTACAAAATCTTATGACCCGTTTAAAGATGTTCGTTCTTTTTCTTGCCTGCTGATTTTTCTTAGTTATCGCTAGGTTAGCTGTGACGCAATTTGTTAATACCTAATGATGGATGTAACAAAGTCACTGCCACGCTTGAAAATTTAAGCACTTTCCGATAACCACCTTGACCAAGGACCAAATGGTGAGCCAGGGATATGAGAATATGTACAGGAGGCATTGACCATTGAAAAGTACGTTAGTTTCATTTTATTTCATTTCTGAAACAGTTTTAAATGGCATCAGCGCTATGTTGTTTACAAACGGCTTAACTATGATGGAATGCAACGCGAACAGACTAAACAATACCTCAAAAGTATGCAGATGAAATGAGTTTTTCACCGAAGTTACATCGTACGCTATCCCACGAACCCAGAAAGCGGTTGCATATTGCATACGGTTAAATGCTCGAGTTACGGTCTTCATGTATATGATTGATTGGACACGTCAACTTCTAGAACCTCACTGAACTGTATACATACTAAAGGAAAGTATTTTTGCGCATTTCCCCAGAGAGCCGAAGCTTGATGAACTGGTTTGGTCCTATTCAGGTCGATTAAAACTTGATGGCAATATCTCCCCTCTACTCGTTCGTTATGAATTTAACACTCACCTATTGTTCCCATTGTTTACCCAAAAATAGTTACGTGTGCATGTCCTACGATATGCGACCACATTCGACCAAAATCTTTCACGAGTGGATAAATACGCTGAGCCATTATGTGCAGTTAGTCCTAGCTAGCCCTTCCGTCGGAGATGAATTATGTAAGTCCTGTTATTTATTCTTTCTCTTGTATTCACATCCAGTGTATGTTTCTGCGTGTGTGTGTGTGTGTGTTTGTCTGTGTCTGCGGTGATGGGTTGAATCACACTCCGACTTTGATCTTTTTCTCATCCGAAATATTAACAGCTATCGAATGTTGACTAATGCCTTTCCACCAACTTTGTGTGCTTGTATGTCCCGAGCTAGGTAATCTTTACGGGACATATGTGAACGGTGATGCACGTTTTTTATTAGTTTTCTTGTTTTTCCCTGTGCGTCTAATGTACTCCTCAGAATCATCTTATAAAAGTGAATGCTGGTCTCTTCTAATTCGTTTTTAGTGCCCAAACCATCATGCCGTTCTGTTGGTTTATTTGCTTGAATTGCTTTCCTCTCGGTTGCAGAACTGTCAGATCCCTTCTAAACTCCCTGGAGGTGGGGCATCACCTCAACATGATGTAGCCTACTAATAAAATTCTGCTTTGTGAGGTTAGGAAAGCGGAAGCTTTTGGAAACATTTATATAAGCGTGTCATCACAGTTTGGTTTTTATCCTGGCATCATTTGAAAGAACTGGACACTCAGTCTGGATTGGATGCAGCGTAGCTAGGAATTTGGCTCCTCTGTGAGATGATTTTCTCCTTCGAATTTGGAAAGCGCCTAACCCAGGAATTGCTGCTTTGTCCGCTATCCGATTTTTTTGCTGGTTGCTTCCGACAGATGACTGAATTCAAATTGGGCCAGTGGGTGCTCCATTAATGGAAACAGATAAAGCGAACTACCGAGAATCGTAAAATAGCAAGTCTTCTTTTCAGGTTCTTCGGCGTACCTCGACATTGAGCGAAGTCTCCAGTACCATGTGGTTCACGCTATTCAGTCAGAAGCCACGATTAAGGTTCTGAAGGAAAATTTATGTCCGGTAGAAGGTGCCGCTGAATGTCGGGATCTTATAATTAAAGAATGCGTAATTCCAGTGGGTAAGAACAATGGTGCACGGGACATACAATGGTTAGTTGAAAACGAACTATCCCCACGATACTTCTACCTTTAACTATTGTTCACTTCGTCAGGTATCTGTGTAGGCGAGATCCTCCAAGAAGTTTAACAACTTATACGAGAGGTTACTCCTTCCTTCCTGCTCTTTCATCCGTAAGCAGCAAATATCCGAGGGAACAATGTACCCGTGAGAATTTTGGTGGTAGATGGGAAGTCACTGTCACTCGGTTAGTTGCCACGTCTTGCCTAGCAATGGTCTAATGCCACCACAATTTCCAAGATCGTGATTGTCGGTTGTATCTGGTGGTGCTATGGGTTATGGGGCACACCTTCCATAGCAGTCGTGAGGATTGTGTCTAATAAACAAATATGCTGTAGGATATTTAATTTTGTCTGTCTTGTAGCTATTGTACAATGTTTCGAAAACCAACTGATTGGTAATGAATTCTGAAGTGAAAGCCAACGGCAAGTGAGATTACATAAGATTGGTTCTCCAGAGCCTTCAGTTGATTATGTGAGTAGCCTTGATGTAGTCGTTGCCGCCATTATTTAGATCAATCGTAACAAATTGGAATCCTAGTGATGGAAAATAAGTTCAACCTTAGTAAAGAATTCGGAACATTGAATTGATCCAAACACCAAAAAGTTTAGCTAAAGTTGGAATCCATTCACGAACACTCCCACTCTTGACACTCTTTGTGCTCCATCAGTTAGCATTCTAGCAGTTTAATACTTGTTATCAGCTTCAATTACACATTTCATCATATCATTTCTTGATTCGGGAAACTGTAAGTTTGATTTGAAAATAAACGGTTGTAGTAAATCTCGCTGGTCTTTGTTTTTATCTTATTGCCCATTGCCCATGTGATCCTGTCAGTCACCAACTCGTGATTGGCCATCTACCCTCTCGCACTCCTTGTGAAAAGGACAGATCTCGTTTTTCTACCAGCACGCATGAGGCACGACTGAGGTTTGCTCCAATCATGATCTGGTCATTGATGCTACCAGCTGGCTAATGAGGTGCACCAAAGAGTAGTAAAGCTTGGCGAACCCCGTTTGTCCTCAAATCAAACATGTAGCTCTTAACTGTCTTTTTTATAGTTCCTTATTCCAATGTTATTCTTTCTGTTTTGACTTTTGAAATGACAGTTTACTTACGTTTATTTGCTCCCTACTCTCTTAACCAACCGTGCATATGAGTTCGCAAGTTTGATAGGTACGCCAATCGTCTTGTGAGCTTACTGAGACAGTTGTTTTTGGCGAAGTGCATGCACTTGAGAAATATTAGTTGTACCCTGTGCGTCGGTTTGTGCATGGCACGAGGACAAACATGAGGCCGATAAATCGATAGTCGGTATGACAAACAGACATTTGATTACAAAATCTATTGCACCAAACTCGTTCGTTCTTTTGAATTCATGCCCTTACGCCCATTCTTGTTCATCAGCTCATTTCCACGCTAACAAGTTTGCTTGAATGGATCCCCTGTCCACTGAATTTGCGAAATCGGCAACTAGATCAGTAGTTTTACTTCAGTGTAACAGAAGTCAATTCTACATTTAGTGTCATTTCTTTGTCAAACACGTTGATTTTACGTCATCGTTGCGAGCTATGATAGCTTCATATCCGTATTTAGAATGTTGTAAGAACGTAGTCGGCAAAGTTCTGACACTTAACAAGGGCAATAAATTTAGCACTTTCTACGAATAGCTCGAAACAAGCTCGGAGTAAGTTTAACAAGTTCAGGGATGTGAAGTTAAGCGGGTAAGAGGCCTCAGATAATAGCCGGAGTCAAATGCAGCGACGGATTTCTCACTGAAACAAACGATGAAAAAAATTAACCACTGTCAACCACTTGACCTAAGTTGCACCCATGAGCGCGTAGCGTGATAAATAAAAATCTGGTAAATGTTACCAGTAGGAGACCATATGCCACATGAATATACTCACAATCAGCGCTCCTTTGACCGCTATTAGACCATAGAATTGCCGCACATCTGCTTCATCTTTTTTAGGAACTATCCACGGTGCATATTCACCGCATCCAAACTGAGACGCGAACCTTGGACTAAAGCTTGTTAATAATGGCTAGGTATTACGGAAATCGAGTAGGTTCTCAACAGTTTGTTGAACGTCACACAGCACAAATAAGGTGTTAGGCTCAGTGATTCTTCCCGGGTTCGCTCCCCAGGTGCGGTGAATATTCGCAGCAGATGTTTCCTAGCAGCAATGAAGCAGCTGTTCAGTGCCTCCATAGTTTAATAATGGTAGGTCTCGCCTTGCTGCCTCAAGATGGATAAGAATTTGCTTCAGCTGATTTTGCTACCCTCTCTTTGATTTCTCATGTTTAGATTAATGTCCTCTATTTGTGTTCGCTGTGTTGTACGGTATTTCCTCTCCATTATCAGCAAAAGAGTCCGTTCCCGTATCTTCAACCGGGCACCAGCCGGGTCCGAATCAATCACTCCTCTACTACAAGGGTGTGTTTTTCCCCATCGTTCAACCGAAGTCGCTTCTGTGAGTGTTTTTTATACATCCATCTTCATTTTTTGTCTTCAGAAAGGAATTGGCCACACTGGGTACAAAATTTAAGTGTTCAGTCAAGTTACTCTGCCATTTATTTCGTCAACTAGAAATGAACCGAATTCCATTTTCCTTTTTGGCTGTAGGTTCAGACCTTTGTAGGTGTGTGTGTATGTATATTTCTGCTACACGGGATACGTTGTTTTCTTTGGATTCTTGCAATTTCTGAACGTAGGTTGGGTTCCTTTCGAGAGTGACTGTGTGCGAGTGTGTGCTTTCAGTCAGGCTACCAGTAGTTGTCGAAATCGTAGTTCCCCATGACGGCTGTGGTGAACGCCAAATACTGATGAGCAAAACCCCTGCTCTTGATTGCGAACTGACCCGCTACGAATAGGCGCCTTCTTTGTTATGGTGGCCATTGTGCCACATGGGTTGTTTGCTTCTGGATGTCGCATGTCCGTAGGAGCGCACCATCGAACATAGTCGCACCTGTGTGATCTTACACACACACACACATATATATATATACATATATATATATATATATATATATATATATATATATATACAAAGCACTGATGAAGTTACCTCGATAGGTGATGAAACGTTTCCAATCAAATTGCCCAGCTCAGCGAACAAACCAATGCCATATACGTGTGTGTATGTGTGTGTGTGTATTTGGAAAGTTGACATCTGCTGAATCCACTCTGATCTCGGTATCCCGGTGGTATCTTGATACCTAGTGCCGTATCAAGTGCGGCAGATATAGGATCTGGCTTTTCTCATCGTTAGGATTCACACAACACGCTTTCACAGATAAATTAGTGGGTAGTCCCTCCGCTGAGGATGTTGACTGCGTTTGTCTTACCATAAATAAGCATTTTACCTTTATAAGTTCTGGGTTATTTACACAGTTCCCTACTGGCGTTCAGCGCGTTGATTACTTTTTATCGTTGGTGGTAGTATTCAGAAACGATTACTGCCAATAATCTTTTGACGTCTAATTATGTGCCGTTCTTATTTGAAAAAAAGATATTTAACAAAAGTTACTTCTTTCCTCAATATTTAAAAGGTGATACGGTTGAGTATGACAATCCGGGTGCTAGTAATGCCATAGTTTTCGTCTGGGACAACCAATTTCGACGATCTTTGCTGATGTCCATCGTCATCAGATTTTTACACCTACAGTTGCATTCTGTTAACCGCAAAGTAGATAGCGACGATGTACGCAAGAGCTACCTCATCCTGCGAGACAGACCGTTTTCCTGATATCTATCCTTTCCACCTCAAAACACCATCGGATATGCTGCTTTGACTTGCTGACTAACGATATGACGAAAAAGTTTTATTTTAGTTCGCCTTCAGGACTTTTGTTTGTATGTAGAACAAACCAATCTTGGTGTTTTTTCATCAAATAATTCAACATATTATGTCATCATTCACCATCACCATTAAGAAACCACTGTACAGCTGTTTCATCCTTGTCAGGATTCATCAGCAGTGCATATCCACCGCGCCCGAACTGTGACACGAACCCGGGACGAACGATTCTGAGTCAAACGCCTTAGCCATTACGCTACCGGGCAGGCTCTGAACGATTTGTTCAACTTCATTCACCACATGATGTTGCACCTATCCGTCACTGATTTGCACGGTTACTGTCCGCTAGCTGACAGCGATCGACCTCTGCTGATAGATGACTTCTCTGCAGATAGCCTAAGTACGACGAAGGTCATTGAAATGACCTGCGGTGCTTGGCTACTTGGTATGTGCTAGTAGTAGGAGATAGAATTTTTTCATCAAATAATTCGCCGTTATATCATCGTTCAGCTCACCGTTATGAAACCCTGGAAACACTTGGTGTTTTTGCCCACTATTTTTCGACTAAAAGCCGACTATCTAATAGTGGTACTTATTGATGCACTATACTCAGGCTTGAGCATGATTCTATGTTATCACTCAGCTGTATTTGCCAAGAAAAGTCATCGTGCAGAGGCCACTGACGGAAAATGATAATAACAGCAATTGGAAAATCGCCTGGACTCCGATATACTTGTGAGTAAAAAAAGCAAGGTAGAACTAAACTGTCTGAAACCTACCGTGAGCACTTATCATTTAATTGGGTCAAACTGTCTAATCTTTTTTAGCACTTGCTGTGGGGTCACAGTACACACTATTCCAATGTCAACCAGTCACCAGTTTAATTGTCTACAATGAATTTTTCAACCTCTACTTTTCGCCGGAAAAAAAATAGACTGGATTTGTTGGATCGTGGTGAGCCACCTGTGCTTGTCGACGGCTACTGCTTGTCCGTCGCAATTGCCTGTATCACTCGAATAGTGGAATCTTTGCGGATTGCCGTCCACGATGCCAAAGAGTGCTGTCCGTCCGACGCAGACGCAAGAACTAACGTGGAACGGAAAACAGCCGAAGTTGATGAGCAGTTGGTTGCTCTGTCGTGGTGCGGTTGTTTATCTGCTTTGGCACTTTTGTTAGAGACGAGGTAAGCTCGTAATGCTTGCAGTGTTCATTTCTTCCAACCACTAAATTCACACGAATTCACCTTGGTTTCGATTCATATTTGTTATTTTCCAGCCGAGAACAATGAATAAAAGTATGGAATGTAAACCAAGCTTTAAAGTTACAAACATGATCGTACATAAATGACGGAACCTTTGGAATAATACTGCATCGTCAGCACGTAGTCATCAGATGTTTGCAAAAGTCGTAGACCCCCCTACCAGGAAGTGTAGCTCATGATCTCGTTCAATTCTGCTCGTCAAGGTTTTCATCACCCCTTTCTGTGATACAATGAGGTAATCAGACAAGACTGACATCTAAAAGTTTTCAGAAAAAACAAGCAAAATTATTGGGGCTTTGTTGGAGCCTTGATTCGACTTTGGTATCTGTCTCGATGCGTTTTTGGTTGAGTGTTAGGTCCATCGGTGGCTTTTCTGCTGGATGGTCATTTTGTATTAACTTGTTTGTCTCGTTTTTCATCGTACCGGTCCTATCTACTCCTTCCCAGTATGAGTACGACCATCTGTTATTATCTGACCACGTTTGTCGATTCTTACTTGCCCATGCTTCATCCACATAGGGTGCGGCCTGATAATGTCTAGGCGGAGTCTCACTTTCATCGGAATGCAAAGTGCATTTTTGTGTGAGTGTATTCTTAGCCCAAGACAGTGGTTACTATCGGACGTTAGGGTGAAGCTCTATCCGGTAGATATTCTGGCTGGGATTACATCAAGCAAGGCTAAAAGGCGAGTTAACCATGGACTCTTCCTTTGTTTGTTTATATCATATCTGTTATGCAAATCGTATCTAATCGCCACGTGTATAAAGTCAACTGGAATGAATGAATGATTAACTTTTATTCTATGCTCCACGGTATCTGCCATGTAAATGTTTTTGGTTTTCGTAAGTGATGTTTGATTACGGAGAAGTTATTGTCATACAACCACCAGATTAATCTACTATCCCGGCCATTGAACGTCATCAGCACCTTTTTGGCTTAAAAGCGGCAAGAGTGATAGGTCACAATCCGAAATACTAGGGAATCTGAAAAGTAATCACTGTGCTCTGTTACCCTTTGATTGCCGTCACTGAAACAACCTTGTTGAAAGACGGCTGATTTATCGCATATGAGAAAATGTATTCATAGAACCGGCGTTGTCGGAGGAAGCAATAATAATGAGCTGATGTTTGGGTCACCTGATATCGTTTCTTAAGGAAGTTTTGAATTAAATCTGACTGTGCTGTTTTTGATGTTCGCGTATAACCCATTTCATGACGCATCACTCATTCGTTTCACTGTGTACGTAATTCGGATGTGGCACTATAAATGCCCAACAGATGCTCGATTTATCAGCGGTATTTCAACTCAGTCGAATTGTATCTACCATCGTTTCAGTTCAATCTTGGTTTCGTGACTAGCAACCTTATACAGTACAATATTGGAAACGGTGAGCGAAGAATAGTGAAGAGCCAAGTGTATGATAATAAGTTAAAGAGCCACATAAAAGACGAAGGAATCTGAATGAGAGAACACTTACTGCGATATTGAGCTATATTACACTGTCTCCAACCAGCGACTGTGGAGGGGGGAGTGGGCGGTCTCTCGGACTACAATATGGTAGTCTGATTAAACCTACGCAGGCCACTCAATTGTCTCAGGTTTCCGTATGATTTTTTCACGCGCCCGCCTGAACACCTTGACCCATCTTCCTTTTATCAACTCCATCGTAGTACAGCGCACAACGAGGCAGTCGTTCTGTGAACATGCGTGGTGCGCAACAGACCCGCCCTAATCTTCTTGGATTTAATATTTTTTCTGAAGATTGAATATTAACTTCATTTTGCGAAACAGAAGCTGCTCTGGATGAGTGTTTGTAGAAGCACCGTCGAGTTTCCTTTACACGATTTCCGACGTGATTGTATTAAAAGAGCGGCTATTTGGCTGTATGGATAGCTGCAGATGTGTACCCACCAACTAGGATTTACTTAATTCCGACTAATGTGAGTTCAGTATAGACTTATTGTTGCCGATGCTTACATTATCGGCTTGTTTCCGTATTTCATTGCTGTAAAGTATGGTTGCTTTTACTGGAGAGTGGTAAATAGTGATTTACAAAACTTGATCTCACTGGTACACATAAGCTCTTGGTTGCCTTATTTAAAATGCTCAGTATTTTCTCATTTATTCGTTCAGTCACACTTTTACGTGTCACATTCATTTGATATAGTGCTGATGAGAAAATCACAACTGATGTACTTCAGGCCATGCATACCATGATCGGTTTGACGGGTAGTCTGGGCGCAGATGTTGCTCTGGATGCTTTCGTGACCAATATGTGTAAGGCATCACTGCCCAGTTCATATGCTCGTTTGTTGTTCTCGGTTCCATCAAAAGGTGAGTGCTGTACGTTCATGTGCCTAAGTCTTTTCCGGCTTCCTGTCCAATGTTTTTCCGTCCCTGATGTGTTGAAGAGAGTGACACACTAAATCAGTTGAATTACAGATTGTTGGATGTCGCCGTCGTTTTTCTTAGTTGTTTTTCTGTTTTTTCTGTTCGATTCAAACAGGAAAGGATCTTTTCCTCGGTTTTCCTCTGAATTAGGAGCTTGTTGCCGTGAATGATGTGTGATTTGGGTTCAAACGATCAAAATAAAACCACCAACTGTATATGATCAGATACACACAACACTTTCCGTTTTATGTAATATAAATCTGTTCTTTCGGACGAACACTTATTGTTTTAATTGATCTTTTCTTGCTGCGCATGCGCTAGTTTTTAGTCACTCGATCTTTTTCATCGATCCTCAGATGACTGGGACTCCAGTCGCTGACTCTACTTGGTCGTCCCCTGTTACGTTCTAATGTTTTGGTGCTTTCGAATCATTTTCTACTGTTTTTGTAAGTAGTTCCATAGACAGATGACAACCAAATTCCCCTGGAAGCACAGGACCGGTTTCGCAATTATTGCCGTTAATCGGCTGTACGAACCCGATACTTTCACCTTATCTCGACGACGAGTTACAAGGTGTGCCCATTGGTTGAACTCTTTTGAATTTGACTGACCACTTTACACTAATTTTGTGCACTCCGTCTGGTGTATTCTGGAACAGAATGTTGAAAACGATGCGGAACAAACCGTAAATTGAAGCTAATTAGTTAGTGGAGTGGGGAGTGAAGTAGTAACGTGAGCTTGGAGAGCCGTGCCAACAAGTGGTGAATCAGTTAGTTGTTATGCCTCATGGACTTTTGTGAAACCCACTATGGCCAAAACGATTAAATTCGGTCATCACTTTCACAAATCTCTCTTTAATCATGATTGACAGACTGCTTCAATTTTTGTCGGCCTTTAGAGCCTCGGAAGATACTTACCTACGTCATTGCGTAATTCACTTTAGTACCCTCCCTCATACTGCCCAACTATTGTCACAAATACCGGCTCGGTATCTCGGGGTACGAGCATTTTACGATTGTTATTTAGGGCTGCCGGAAACGCAGAATGACTGTGTAGCTGTTGCCACTACCCGATAACTGCAGCTAGCGAAACTAACCACTCCTTCTGTATATAGAGGCGTGGAATGGTATCGCATGGAGTCGAAAACTTGTAAATTTGATTTATTAATTTTTGGTATTATGCTATTCAGTACTGTAGGAGCAGTTTCTGCTCCAGGGGAAAACGTTACACAGTTAAACAAACTAGAAATACTGTTTGTGATACGCCTTTGGGTGATGCCATAGTTCGACGGATATTTTTATGATTTTGCATACGAGTGCATATACGCACTTAACTTCAGCCAGCTGTTACCGGAAAAAATACTAATAATCGTTTTTTAGCCTAATCTTGAATTCAGATGTTCATAGCTTTTGAACATGTTGATAGGTCTGCTCTGTGGCACTGTTTATTAAGAAATGGAGTGTCTGAGAAGTACATGTCGGTCCTCAAAGAGATGTGACATCATGCGTCAGGTCGGGCTGGGTTTTTGGCCAGCTTTCGCTACCCTTTGTCGTCTCCAGTGGAGGTGGGCAAGACTGTCCTATTTCCTTTCAAATTTATCATGGAGGATGTTCTACAGAACGTTTTATCTTATCTAGCAGGTGATGGAGTCGAACTCCTCCCATGGAACAAAGCTTTTGAGTACGCCGATGATATCGCCTTGCTGAGTGACGATGCACAGGCAGTTCAACACTCATTGGATCGCTTGGCGGTTGGGCTATCCTAATAGAGTATATGCTTTGCACCTTCAAAATGCAAGGTACTTCTTCAGGACTGGTAGGAGCCTGCGCCTGCGCTCACCCTTCGCGGTGATCGGTTGGGGGTAGTTGATAGCTTCATGTACCACGGGAGCCCGGTCACACCTGGCGGAGGTGTTGGGGCGGACGTTACATCACGAATTGCGAAAGCCAGAGCAACTTTCGCAAACATGAGACACTTGTGGCGCCGCCATGGCATCTGGATTTCCCTCAAGGGAAGGTCGTACAATGCCATAGTTCGTAGTTTTCTTTGCGGTTGCGAGAATTGGACCATCCGCATTTAGGATGCCTGACGACTTTCTGGTTCCGACCACCGATGTCTCCGAAACATTTGTCGTGTCTGGTGGGGACATCGGGTGAACACTGACAAGATGCGTGATCGTGTGTTGGGTGCACGCGTTCGTCCTGCGACGGATAATCTCTCTACGTTGCCTTCGGTGGCTTGGGCACGTATTGCGTATGCCTGGCCATCGTCTACCTTTTCGTGCTCTTTTTGCACTTGCAGGACGAGGCTTGGGAGAAACGACGTGGTGTTCCAGCTGTGACTTGACTTAGAGGTATGAAAAGTTGATTTCGGTTTTGGCTTCGGTTAGTGCTTCGTACCTTCTTGGTTGGAACCCAAGAGTTGAAGATTGTTGGTACTTGGCGATGTTTTGTTATATGGCTCATAACGTAAGTCAGTAGCGCGGCTGCTGTATGCCTGTCCGTAGAACCTGTCACTCTTCAGGAAGCACCGAAAAGAACGAGAAACCACAAGACGTATATGGTGAAAATGAAAGACAACAATTGCCTTGTCGCAGGTTATTATTATTCTCCGTTCTTTTGTCCCATTTCTGTTGTTGCGTTCTCACCAAGTTTGTTCTCAATTCGTCTTTTGATATATGTATATATCTGTGAAAAAGTACATTCAACATATATATATATATGTACTTATAGAAGCAGGAAGTAGTATCTGGATGCGTAAACAAAATTTGCCCGGGAGCATATATATATATATATACATGTATATATATATATATAGCAGGTTAGAGAATGATGTTCTTTCTCGTAGCTCAGGTTCTACAGGGTGGCACTGGTTTGTTCGCTGAGCTGGGCAATTTGATTGGAAACGTTTCATCACCAATCGAGGTGACATCTTCAGTGCTGTGATATTTTGGCGAGCGTCTGGTTGCCATTGTCCGCCTAAATGGGTCACCTAATCCTTTACTTGGTGTTGAGGTGGTGAAGTAGAGATACTGCCTAGTCCCTTTGTTCACGTTCGTCTGTTGTTGATATGTTGTTGACTGAATCAGCGTCCGTTTTGACTGGCTTGTGCTAATTGGTCCTTCGATCGGATCAACAGGTATACGTGTTTCAGATCGACGTGTCTGTTTATCGATTTTTCCGAGAATTGCCAAGCTTCGAGAAATTCCTTCCAATGCTTTGTTCTACCCTGGGCGACGATCCTCACGTTTTCGAAGTTGAACTTGTGAATTGAAGTTAGGGAGAGTGGGTAGTGCTGTTTTGTTGCCAATTGGTGCTCGTGGATCCGTGTCTCGAGTTTCTTCTCGGTTTGTCCAGTGTATTTTTTCACATTCTTTGCAGTCGATTTGATAGGCAACGTTAGTTCCATTGTCAGCTGTCGGTTCTTTGGTCTTCGATGGAATCTTTCGTAGGGTTCTTGTTGGCTTGTGCACCACTTCAATCCCATGGGGCTTGAGTAACCTGGTTGTCATTTCAGAGATATCCTTGACGTACAGCGAAACGGTTCGTGCTTTTGTCTGTTCGGCGATCGTCTCTCGGTGTTGTTTTTTGTTCGTGTTTCGTCCTTTGAAGCTTTATGTTTAACCGTTACGCAGAAGCAGTTGAAACAGATGTTTTTCTTCGTCAGTGCTCGGTCATAGCAATGACGATGTCACTTCGACTGATGATGAAACGTTGCCAATCAAATTGCCCAGCTCAGTGAACAAACCACTGCCATGCTGTTGAACCCGTGCTACGAGAAAGAACATCATTCTCTAACCTGCTATATATATATGTACACACATATATATATATATATATATATATATATATAATATCTTCATACATAGACCGTAAATGACAACGTGTGCACGTCATTCCGTGTACGGCGGAAATTTTTTCACTTAGTTCTGGTTGCAGTGCGTTCATTTAATCACAGTCCCATTCTTTTTTAATCAAGTTTTCTTTGATAGAATTCTCTCAACGTAGCGAGATATGTCTAGAACTGAACTACTGACTTTAGTTCTTATTTCTAAGCATGTACATAATTTCTGCATATTCACGACCTTTCGATTTCGCCTGTTTTATGGTCGTACTTGTTTGATTGCGCTCGATAATTTTTCCAATAGGTTTTTTCTTCCCAATTTAAACTACAGCTTCACCTTTGAACAATCCATCGACATCTGTGGTTCATGAGGAAGCATTTGAACGAAGTCCTGTGGTGATTGTAGTCACCCAGGGTGCGGGGCACACTATCAACATCACTCCAACAAATTCCCTGGGCACCGGTGTCCCGGTTCATGTGAGCTCCGGTGCATCCTCCACAACAGGTTCATCGCACGCGCCTTCAACAGGTTCTACACAAGGTCACGATTCAATTCAGAATTTTCCAGTTGGGTCGTTGTTGATCACTGCGAAACACCTACAAGCGGCTAAAGCCGTCTTGCATTGTGCTCAAACACACGGAAATGTACTAGGCCGTTCTTGGAATGTAATCCTAACTACGCTTCAGGTAACTTCGCTTTTAGGAAGCAGTTTTTCTTCTGGATTCCCGTTCGTTTACTCTGTGATCTCTAATGATGAATGAATCATAAGGTGCTAATACACGTCGTTGATGTCTTTTCGTATGTCGATTGATGGTTTGTGATGATCGTAAATACAAGACTTATTCCCGGTCGGTGATGATATGGATGTCTATGTGAAACCGCCTATTCGTTTTAACTTACTTTGTGAAGCGCATTGTGATTCACTTATATTCTGCTTTTATTGTCCACCTATCTGTGATCATTTCTACCAACTGCTTTAAAGTCCTGTGATTAGTTATTTTTAGTGGTAATCGTGGGAATGGTACAGGAATTTTGTGAAGTAAAAACTTCCGATGCGGCCGCATTCTTCAGCAACAGCAAACAAACAGCAAGTGGAACAAACATGGTATTGGTGTTTGCTATTTCTGTCTATTATCTCCTCAATGTAAGACGCACCAACGGTTTTATGACTTCGGGCTGTCTTTCCCAGTGAGCCAAGTGAATTTGTACTTGTATGGGTTAAATGTTCGGGCAGTGAAGTTTGTCAAACGGGTGCAACATTTCGAATAGCTGTGGGATTTTTCTTCGAGTTCCGCCGATGCTCATCTCTCTACCGATTGTTCATAAAGGTTCTTCGTTGCATAGGATGCCGATAATGGAAACAACGTGCAAGCCAATTTTTGTTGTTTGATGGGATTCACTGTTAAGTTGCTAGCTTTCCTTTGGCGTTCCTCAACAAATTATCAAATAACTTTTGCTATGCTCATTTTGCCATCTCGGTTTCATACTTATTGTATCTTGTCAACCTGTCCGGTGACGACGCTCGTATTTCTAATTTTCCGCTCAAGAATCTCGTTTGGATGCTTGGTTTAAAAATCGAGCCGGATGCGGAATTGTTTTTCAAACCGACTCCGGTTTCCATTGCATTAGCGCGGGATGGAGACATGCCCTCGGCAATTCCTGGGTCTGCTGGTTCAGTCGTATCACCCGCGGGAATCTCGGCAATAGCTACACCGATTCAACCTCGCCGCCCAGTTTCCTCATCATTGCCCACCGTCTCCACGGACCTAGCCGCACTATCCAGCATGCTGTCCACATTGTTCACCCAGTCCAAGTGAGCATTTTCATAATTGAATTCGGTGCAACACTCTCATACACATCATTTTTTGTCATTTCTGATCATTGAAAGACGCTCTTGACCACCGAAGTATCCTGCAAACAAATACCGTTTGGAGTTCTTTAGTCCCGTAGGTGTGAGGAGTCGCAAAATATTGCTCTCCCAGATGCAGTCTTTCTATAGGAACCTTTCTAGTTTCCATTCTTCCGATACAGGGATCGCAGAAGATGCCACGAATAGTCGCAGTTCGATATTTTTAACTGACAGGAGCGTTAGTGAAAGCGCAGGAAATAAAGCAATATTCAAGTCTAGTGTTCATTTCACTCAAGTACCCTCAACGTCCGCACGTTCAACCAAATGAGCAGCAAACTACCTTAGTTGGAATTCGTCAGACTTTTAAAATAGATGGGTGCTGCTTCTCTGATTTATACATCTAAGATCGCATTTCTATACTCACTCTTCGCAGCCCAGTTGCAACATCGCTCTTCGCCTTCCTGGTGATCCGGTTGCGAGTGCTCGTGATCTGGTTGGAGTTGCGATTAATCTGAGCGTGCGATCCGGGCGTCTACTGTTTAATGGATTCCAGTCAACAGTCATTTGCTCGCTGTTCGGTTAGACAGTTATGTCCACGTCAATGGCAGTCGACTGAAGCATCATTGTTTATTCGTCACATCTGCCAATGGACCCACCGATTTCACGTCTTCTGCATCCAAAGACAAGTTCTACTAAGGGTTATCCTGATCACTCCAAAGTGTGTATTCAATGGACGTCATGGTCGTACCTGGTGATTCTAATGCCCAGTTTGGCTATTTAGCGGACGGACAACGACACATCTGAGGCTGACTGTCTGTCCACACCGATCGTACCGACAATGGTGATCGTCTCGTTTGAGTTTGTTCTGATCACGGGCTGTTGCTGGGGCACACCGATTTTTGTCATAACAAGCGACATTGGGCTATCTGACCCACTCCTTCACCTTCACAGTGTTGAACTCAGGTTGATCACATTGGCATCGGTCACTGGTGGTGTGGGCCTTTCGAAGATTCCCGGTCGTTCTGGTCCACAACTCTGGACTAAGATCATGCCTTTATTCGGGCACGCTTTTGTTTTTCCTCAGTCTATGGTCACATTAACATGCAAACCACGCATTTTGCACAGCTGACTCTTGGAAGTCATCGCTAATTTCAGTTCTGCCGTGAGGTCGCGATCTCTGTCGTTCTTTATCAGCGTTCGGCTCAGCCGGTCATTTAGTTCTAAAGCACTGCCTTATTGAAAGGTGTGCGAGGACCTATTTGCCTTTGTTAATTTGAGGCATCTGTGGCATCGGTATGACATTCGATTGCCTATCAAACGTTGAATACACGCAGCAACCTTAGAGTCCTTTCTGCCCAAGGCTTCGAAATATGGCCATTGGGAGCAGATATGCGAAGGCTCTCGGTGTTTGAACACCGTTGTCTTCGTAATATTGGTGGAATATGGTGGGGGACTTTTTACGAATACCTCAAAGGTTAGGCATCATATACTGGGCCGTAAGGTTCAGTTGTGAGAAGTGCCACAGGATGTTAACAGTCTGAACTGATTGGTACGTTTTGCACATGCCCACACAACGCTTGCGTCGTGCAGGTGCATTTGGACTACCGGTTGGAGTCCATTGGGTCCCTCCCAGCGTTGGGCGATATGGCTCAATGTCGCTATTCACAGCGTTCTTTTCTGTTGTTTTATTTTCTTCTTTGTTGTTGTTTTATAGTTTATCTTGCACTATTGTTCATATATTTCATCTTTTGAGGGAATAGTACTAGGCGATGGCATCGAAAACTGGAGCACGTTGGTGCAAGGCTAATGGCCAGTGATGAAAAACTGAATTGAGCCGTCTGGAATATTGTTTGCACTTCTCGGATCGTAAAGAAGCTTGATTCAGCCCGATTTAATATGTATTCACTGTTGTGAAATCTAATTGTTAAGAGCGAATTAATTGGAAGGTGGTCTAATATCCGTTAAGTCCATATTTAAAAGGATACGAACCATCAAAATTGAGATGAGTGTTTGGTACATCGTCTCTTAGAATCATTTTGTATCCTGAAGAATACAAGGTGAATGCATCATTGTCTATTTACTATATCTTGTTTCAATGGCCGTGATATCCTTTAAACGGACGTCCTCAGCGATTTCTACCTTAGCCTTGAAACCTTAATACAAGTGACTGATAAATGTTAACATGAACTGGAGAAGGGATGAACACCAGTTGCCGTTGGACGAGGTGTTTGCCTTTTAGCAAATCACAAAGGTTCTGCAACTGACGTTTCCATTGACCATGTTACTTCGAAGACAGATGACACATTGTTCATCGAAACACCAAGCCTAGCTGTCAGAATGTCATGGAAACAGGCAGGTGTTGATGCGTGTCTACTGTGTACTGTTTTTACGTCTTATCGGCACTAATGTCGTCGAGGTCCCGATAGAACTTTTGAGCGGGGATTTCTTGTAACACCTGTGAGCACGATCAATGTTAGTGATTTTTCGGGACTTATATGGTGTGCACTAGATTTAGTGGTGTTTTTCTGTATCTAATGTTTTTATGGCCACGGTCTACTGTTTTCTTGTTCAGTTGAATCGATATCCTCTTGCTTCAGTTTTCATGAAATCTGGTGAGGAATTGGCTTTTGGTGAGGCATTAAATAAAAATGCGCAAAATTCTAGTTGCACGCTATAGTGCAGCACGTTTCCTCAAGTTGTTGCTGCAGTTCGTATTTTTCAAATATTTGATCAAATTATTTCTGACTTTATCTGAGCAAATATCCCCTTCACCTTCAAACCATTTCGCCTATCAGGTTTAGAAAGGCTCCATCATGAGCTACGAATGACGTTAGTATTGAAGTTTTTTTCATTTTCCCTTTTTATTGCATGTTTCCAAACCGTGGTTTTCTCACTCTGTGGTTCTCCCATTTCTCTCTCATACCAGTCAACTGACCGTCAGCGCTTTAAACGACCTGGTCCTCGGTCTCACGCAGCTTTCATCGGAAGCAATGGAAGCAGTCAGTTTAAACAAGGTTAGTACGTTTTTTTATCACGAACTGCTGGAATCACACGGTCACGAAATGTTTACCTGACCAGATACTGACCCATTGCTGAGAAGTGGTTTTTCTGTTTTATTGATTTTCTGGCGGATCGGCCTGTTCACTAAATTCTGTGCTCTGTTTTTATAACTATATTCAGAAGGTAACTGACCTACTGGTTACTGTGATCTCTGTAAGATTTCGAAACAGTTTTACCTAGAAAACCATTAAGAAATGCAGGGAAATGTCCTACTCTTTCTTCGTCCTTAAACATCTTGCGTTTATTTGGTCATTTAGACAAGCGAACACCTGTCACGATGTTGTAGACATTAAAGTCGTTCCATAGCTGGTTGCTAATTTTTCTCCAGAATCGAAATACAGACTGTGGCTTCCAGTGAGTTTTGTATTGGCCGGTACCTCACGTCGGTGGTAGACGGCTCTGTTGTCGCCCGACTCACTGTCGCATGTGATCCATTGGGGCGTTGCGCAGTTCGACATTTTGTCTCATGATTGTGGCTGCTGTTTTCCTACTAAAATCACATTGATTCGGTTCGTCAGTTTCCCTGATCTTCTGCTACCGTATTTTTCGACTGAAGCTCAAATCTCTCCCTCATCGGACTCCACCTACCTTCCATTTTTCAATCATGCATTTCGCTCCCCTTTTTTATCCAAAGTTGATGTCTGTGGTGTTCACCGCGACGAATCATCACAACCAGGCTAAAATTTCTTGACTTTTGTAATCATGTTTCAGCCAATGTGGCTGAATCTTCATCTCTCCTTTTGTTGTTTATTCGTTCACACAATAGTTGCGACTCATCTATATTCGAGTTCTTATTTTCGGACACTGAACACTTTTTTGTGGCGGACTACAACGGCGATGTCAAGGCTTTAAGAGGTTGTAATGCTCACAGCCGAGAGTGGTTAATTCACTCATGACCCTGCGGCTCTGGGCCACGGAGCTGAACATTTTGCTATGACCAGTAGCCTGTGCCAACTACACAAAAATTCGCAATTTCACGGCCTCGACTCAGTCTTTTACCTTCGACACACAGATTCGCTGTGAGTGAATCTGATCCAAGTGTATCGAAGTATCTAGTGGTCTACAAGCGATAGGGAAAATTATATTTTACCAAAAGATTTACTACAAAGCTTGGTGAACAAACGAGGATATGTGGCGGTCGTTTGCTGCGCAAGTGACCGTCATAATGATGTTATGTGATGCACTGCGGAATGATTGGAGATTCAAACGGTGCTCATTTGGGGAATCCCGTATAAATAATCTTTTTTGGCCAACTGATCTTTACTTCACTGAAGTTGCTGAAAAGCTTACGTGTTTCAATAAATGCCTCTTCCAGTATGTCAAAAGAGAAACTGCATGGTGGAAAGGCGAGGATTCAGGGATTAATGTGGCTAGTAGAACATTCGATTGTTCCGTTGCAGTTCGGTTCCACACCTGGCGTGCTTAATGAGACCTTATGTGATTCCATGCCATCCTACGTTTCGGGGTCACGGTTGCCGCCCTCCCTCTGTAAAGTGGGTCTTAATAGTTATGGGGTATGGCATTTCCACTGCAATCATGTGTGGAGCACGTCACAAGAAAATACGTAGATTAACTGGGTAAATACTCTATAAAACATTTCATGCAATCTTTATTCAAGATATTGGTGACAGACAAATATGTTAGAACCATTTTTGCAACCCACTTTCATTGAACGACAATAATAAAATAGGTCACCGTTAAATAACCCCAGTTTAAACCGAATCCGTTGTACTCTCGCGTGAGAGTATACGCTGAACTACTGTCAAATTCATTCGGATCGGCTAGCGGCGTTCGACAAGGGTGTCCCATCTCTCCATTCCTGTTCAATTTCGTCATGGACGAGGTGATACTTTAGTAGGTCTCCAAGATGTAGGTATAGAACTGGGGAATGGTGAGACGCTGTGTGATCTGGATTACTCAGATAACGTTGTGTGCCTGTTCGAATCCGAGGACCATGCACAACGGGCACTAGATAGACTCGAAATCGGTCGCTCGGTTTGGCATGTGCTTAGCACCTTCGAAGTGCATAGTGCTGTTGCAGGATTGGACGATATTAGTGCCGAACTTGGTGCTGAGCGGAGAGGAACTAATGATTGTAGGTCGTTTCATCTACCTTGGTGGCTGCGTGTCGAACGACGGTAACATGGCAGTGGAGATGAATGCACTTATATCCAAGGCTCGGGCAGCTTACGCTGGATTGAAGCGCTTGTGGCGTCGGCCTGATATTTCACTGAAGTTGAAAGGTCGTGTGTACTGTGCCTTGGTGCGTTCAGTTCTGTTGTACGGTTGCGAGACGTAAATTATGCGTGTGGAAGATGTTTGTCGCTTGAAGGTTTTCGAACACCGATGTCTACGTAGTATCGCTAGGACTGGATGGAGTGACTGGGTAAGTAATGTGGAATTCGGGAATGGAATACTAGGTGGTGGCTCTCAGAATACCTTATTTCAGCCTATGAAACTTAGTAGACTACGCTGGTTGGGTCACGTGTTGCGTATGTCGAACACTCGTACACCATATCGTCCCGTATTTTGGGTTGCTCCCACGGAGTGGAAAAAGTCATGTGGAGATCAACATTTGAGTGGCAACGTGGAATGAGAAAATGCACAGCGAACTTAGATTAATTAGATGTCTCACATCCTCGTGGTTGGGGTCTGAAAGATCCGTCAACTAGGTGGCTAGAGACACTGAAGGATATGTCAGTGAATCGTGAACAGTGGCGATCGTGTTGTCATTTTCTGTCTAGTCAGAATGATTGAAACGTGGGTTTGTGCAGTTCCATGTATTGGCTACTGCAGCATTCTTATCTTTTCCCGCCTTTGTAGCCTCCCCACTATGGCTCCTGGTTTTTCACTCTTTGTACAGCAACATGTTATTCTGGGGAAAGGCACTGACCAGTGAGGCTTGCGTTGTCCTTTAACGCTGAACCGTGTTGTTGATGTACATAGCTCACTGATTTGTTCAGATTGCAATATTGTAGACGATTAGCTATCAACTCGGAGCTTTCGATTGCCATACCGCGATTGTTCACCCAGCTTTGCAAGACTAATCTTGGTAAAAGTAATTTTCAAGCGTTGACTGCGGAATGTTCAGATTTTTTATGATCTTATTCCGCCTCACAGCGCTCGGCTATCCTGGTTTGGAATCGCAACCCTAGTGAAAACAATTTTTAAGCATCATAGCCGGAGAATAGTCTGATACATTTAGATCTGATTCACTTTGAATTACGTGGTTAAAGTGTGTTGGTGAGAATAAAGGGTTGCGAGTCGTGACTGAAGAATTATACATCTAGCCCAAAGGCTTGTGGGTCTGACTTAAAGAATTACGATTTCTGGCTAAAGTGTGATGAGGAAAAATCTAATTGACCTCCTCTGCCGTAACTCCGATCGAGCCGATGACTCTGCATGTATTACTCAGCTTAATCTCACCCTTATTCCTTCCCTCTCTTCAAACTTCTCCACCTTCCCTCCACTTAGGTCACTGAACCTCTGTATTTTTTCCTTTCATGTTGTTCCCCTCGATGCTCGACGCACGATGATGCAAATTTTGGTGCTGCAATTGAGCCAGAAAAGATTTGCTAAACTTCTTAACTTCCTATCCGTGGAATAATTGCTAATTCACTCCAGACGTTCTCTTATCTGTTTTTAACTTTATCAACAATACTTTTTCTTAGATATAAATTTTAATATTCCACACTTTCACACTTGGATCTCCCAAGTATTTCAGTCATGCATGTAATTGCGCTGTACGCTTGAAACCCCCTGCATTTCTCCACCGGCACCAATCGTCTCTTCTCATTTTCGGCCAGCGCCTTGTGCAAGATCTGAATAGGTGCTCGTCGACCTTAAAGAGTGACACAGAATACTTTGTCTAGTTTAAAGTTGAGCGTTGATCTCATTACCACCATCTCCGAACATTCTTTTTCCTTGGCATGGCACTCCCAATTTCTGACATTCCTTTGCTTGTACTCTCTCTCGTGGCCCTGCTTTTGAATCAGACGAGAAAGTCGGAGGGTTTCTACTTCCGGCCTTGCCTCCAGTTCCACTTTAACTTACTATTCTGTACCTCCGGTTTGTTCCTCTCTCATAATTCCCCTTTTCCCTACCTGTATTGGAAATTTCCACCAAGCGCTGCGTTCCATGAACGTCTATAAACACCCAGTCCAGATGGTATACCACTCGTTCTACAAAAGATGTATGCCCTTGATTTGGTACCCCTTTATGTCACTTTTGTCCTTCTATGAAACTTTCTACCCTTCTAAATTCTTGAAAACACGCAATGGTTTGCCCTGTTCCTAAACGCGGTAATTCCCATGACCAGACCAGTCGTTCTCTCATTTTTATCACACCTATTTAGAAGGTATTCGGAACCACGTTTGTTTTTCAAATGCGTAGCATCACTGAGTAACCCGGTGTCTACATCGGCGACCCTGTTCGACTGGTCATCCGCTGGTTCTCTCATACTCTTGATCGGCTACACTCGATTACTACGGAGGGACGCGCCTGCTCGGCATATCTAATTCTTTCGACCGAGGTTAGTACGAAAGTGGTAGAACTTTCGCAGTCTCCCCAGCTCGTACGGTGGAACTCAAGTCTCCGCAATAGGCGGGTCATCTCCGTCCCAGTCGATGGAGTTCTTTTGCGGCCACTACCTGTAAGTACTGACGTTCTTCAAGGTTCAGTACTCGCGTATATATATATATATATATATATATATATATATATAATTCATTGCACTTTGCATTATCATGCTTAATGTAAGTTCGCTGGATCTATTGTGGGGACATACATCACTACGTTCAAGTTCTTTTCATAATTTGTATGGTGCGCTGCGGACACATTTCGATTTCTTCTGTGTGCCTTCTTTGTCATGTAGTTTTAGGGTAAGAATTATCTGCTGAAGAGGCTGAGCGGTCCCTTTATACTGGGTCCTGGTCATTAGTCTGTTTTGTTCCACGGATTTTCAGGGGTCAGTGAACGTTCGAAAGAAAGGCTTTTGTTATCATTTCGGGGTATGCTCTTGCTGACGGTAGCACTGACGTGCAAAAAGACGAGTTTTATGACCAACTCTCCACTCTCCTTCTTAAGAACGCTTTTACGTTATATTTGTAACTGGGACACTGCAAGAAAAGCCTGTTTAGGCGGGGTTTGTACTTCGTAGAGATAACGGGAATAGGCTTCTCCAATTTTTTGCTGACATACAACGGATACTATGCCATTGGGCTGACTATTTCAAGAGGCTGTTTGGCTGGTTGCGCGCTGATGCAATTATTCCGACATAAACAATGGCGAATCCTCTAATGTGCCACTTAATCCCGCACTGGAGTCGGAAGTAAAGTTGGACATTGAGGTGATGAAAATCTGCTGGTCCTGACGAGTGCCACTCCAGCTCTTCTCAAACTGGTTGGAATTGACACATTTGGAACGTAGAGCGTACTCCTTTGTCATGGGGAGTATCATTGATTGTACCCGTTTCCTAGAAGGGAATGCAAAATAGCTTCACCGATCGGCGTGGGATCACTTTAATTCTGATAGTTACTACGATTTCAGCTTCAGTGATGTAAAGTTACTTCGGTTCTCGAATGAAGCACCCACGTACCTCAGGCTGAATTTCGCCCACTTCGACGTTGGACCGACCTAGCTTTCATCCCTCTCCGGCTATCTGAAGTGCGCTCCCGGATGGTCGTCATTTTCCTCTTCTAGAAAGAGGCTTTTGACTCCGCTGGTCGAGCAACGGCATACAGTGCTCCTCACCGGAAGGGTCTTACAAAGAAGTTTATGAATCTCTCTCGAGCGTTTCGATCATATAACTATGGTCGTTCATTGGTATACGCTGAGCTGTCAAGTTCATTCGAAACGGCTAGCGATGTTCAATAGAAGTTATTCAATTTCGCCATTCTTGCTTACCTTCGTCATCGAGGAGATAACGCAAGATGATTTGGAGGTCTTCAGGATGTACGGTCCAAACTTTCAAACAGTTTAAATCTGTGATGTATATATATATATATATATTACCTGAATACCAATACTGTGCCATCGGAATCATGATGAAGGACGAAAACAGTGAACGGGGAAGATGAAATAAAAAAAACAATCTGCAGAGTTCTTCTCTTCCCTATCTCCACGTCATCGGCCATCCGTCAAAATCCACGATTCCTCTGTGGGCTCGATACTATCCGGCTGAACAAACCGAAGTAGAAGGATGGATTAAGAGGACCTATCCCAAGTCTTAGATGAAATGATCTGAGCCACAAAGCAGCAGGACCATTTGAGGGTCACCCAGCCCATTGTTGATCGATAACTGATTGCTCAGTTCATGCGCCTTCAGATGAGGCTAATTATCCCACATATCCAGTCTGCCCCTCTTCTGCAGATGTTGGTTAGCATACAACCGTGGGCTTTCTGCTCTTCCCGCTCTTGGCTTTGAATCACAGTTTAGCCACCTCTTAGACTGATGATCAATGATCAGCCGACCCGATGGAGTGCGTTGGACTAAACATTTTGGGGCAGTTTAGTTGGCCAATGGAGACAGTGCGCCTTCCACGTAGGCCTGCCAGGATAGATGCCAGTCCTCCATCCGAAATGGACGTGATCACGGTGATAGGTTTTCCTAAAATATCTAACGCAGTTCGTTCTTGTTGCGACCCTTCACCTGAGTTTTCCATGAGAAATGGTGTTCTTCAGGGTTGAACTCTTCACCTTTTCTTTTAAACGTCATTAAGATGGTTTTGGAGATAGCCTTATCCTTATGTGAATAGTTCGATTGATAATTGCTAAGACAAAGCTGTCTGTCAACATGCCGTCGAGGTTTTGCTTGTGGTTAAGCGAATAAGGTCGTGGCGTTTGCTCATGAAAGGCGCTGTCACCGCCGATCAGCTCCTCTGCTTGGCAGCCCTCTGTCGGCGATGGCCCCTTTCCTGAAAATGATGTTTATTTTTTTCATTAGTACAAAGAAAGCAGAAGACAAAAAAATAAGCGAACAAAAAGATTCATGTAATTTGCAAGTTGTGAATGATTTAATGTTAATAACAGCGTTGTTGGTAGATGTAATGCGCCAACGTTTCGACTACCGTGGGTAGTCTTTTTCAAGGCAAGTTTTACAATCATTATATCATTCACCATTAAAACCAATACATGGTGCATCGATTTTTCGATACACTCCTTACATCACTTGGTCCTGATATTTACAAACTGAGTTACCAATCGTATTGCTCTGGGATAGAAGCTTGCCAGCTAGATTACTTTGCAAGTTCTCTATCTTTCTGCATGCCCATTTCGGCTAAATGTCACGGTTTCGTTCCGTTGCACGATTCGGCACGATCTACGCACGTTCTTCGGATCTTTTGCAAAGTTTAAAACTTGTTCATACTTCGTTGTCTACTTGAGAGTATACTTTCCGTTTCCCTCTCGCGGTTGACAAGATTTACTGATACAATCAGTAAGGCATCTGTAGCTGCATTGACAACGAGAGATGCTTTGTAAACAGTATCTTAAATGCAAATTGTTGCTTATGAAAGTTTTATTTTTAGGATTTTTTTTACGGATGCTCGTCAGTATCTGACACGGCAAACGTACGAAATCTTTGTTCTCGTCTTCTAACGCTAATATGTATACACTCCTTTCCTACCCGTTATCATCCGACTGTGCAATGTGCGAACCTGTTGATTAGAATGTCTCCTTGGTACTGGATTGCTAGGAAGATATGACCTTCATTTCCGAGCGGAATTTGGCTGGTTTGTGTATCTGACATGAAATACAAATTCTGTCGCTTCTTGACAGTATCATTTGCACTCGTCAATCAAATTCTGTCTTTTGGCTCGCGTTCCTATATGCTCTGTTGTCTTGGTTTTTCGACTTTCTCTGCCACTAGTTTCGTCGACACTATAACATTTCTTCTAGTGGGGCGTTCAAATTGTGGACTGATTAAATCGTTTCATATTCGAAGCAGTCAGTTCACGCCTTTCATGCGCACAACTTTTACATTGATTTTTCTTAGGGCATTTTGCCGTATCCATTGTTTGCATTGTCGGGAACAGCGCATAGGAAGTCATGCTCATTGGCTGCAGTAAATGCACGTTCAACTCAGACCACTCATTACCGGAGTACCAATTGTTCTGTTTTTATTTCCCAATTCACTGGAAGTGATATAATTTGTTGGACTGCACCTACGGGGTTTTCCACTGTTTCTCAATCTTTTTTTGTCATTCTCCGTCCTTGTGAAGCGGTTTTTCATTCGTGTATGATAAAGCTCATTGTTCCACTTCGGTTCTCGCTGGTTTCATTGCTGCGCCACGTTCTAACGTAATTCTTACAAAAACTCCATTGAACTCAGTGTGAAATGAAACGATACGTGTCACCGTGATGTACCGATGCGCACTCTCATATCCATATGAAAAACAGCGCGACAGGGAAAGGGTCGATGAGATAAGGGTAAAAAGCGGAGGGGAAAGGCTAAGTGTTGACGAAGAAAGCTGGACTTGCCTGAGGGATGGAAGGTATGAAAGTGGATATCAAAGATGGAACTTTGACTAATAAATTACGGCGAGTCATTTACCATGATTACCATCAGATTATTTTTTTGAAATCTTTTGTTGTTGGGGTTTCTGTTACTCTATCGTGTTATTTTGATATCGTGTCAGCTGTGCACTCTTCATCCACATCCTAGTGTCTCTTCTCGCAGCTGACTGCTTTATTACTTTTATGTAGGTAATTCAACATGAATTCCATCAAAGTTCTAATACTGCATGTGCCTTATTCCTCAGACACCGGTGCGCTTTTTGTTAGGAGGAATTGTTCTGGATCCTGGAAGGTGGTCAATCGCATTGTTAGACTTAGCTGTGTTGGAAAAGTGACGATTCTTCTCCCAGCTAATACCATTTGACCGAAACTGTCTATGGCACACATCCAAATGGTTTTTCTTTTTCGAAAGTTTGCGGTCGGCTTGCCCTAGTAAAATACACTACTAGCCGTTTTTCAAACCCTTTCCCACTGGATGTGATGATGTGTCTACTCAATTGACTTGTGCTGCATAAAGCTATCCCGGATGTATCACATTGGTGATAAACAGACAAGCTTTTCCGAACGTCTACTAAAGTATAATCGGACTCGAATAAAGGACGACAATTATACCCCCCCCCCCGATTTTGTGCACTTCATACACACATGTTTGAAATATTATAGAAAGTGACTTAATTATAATGATTTCTTATACACTAATGGGCCGTTGCTGGAATTGTAAACTGTATAATGCGACCTTCCTTACTTAGTCACACTGTTAAAGTAAATGATGCTTTTGAATCTCTTGTTCAGTTCAAAATCAGTTTGTAACTTTAAACTTGTGCCTCAGACAAACGTGTGGTGACGTGCCTGGCGTACGTTAGTAGGGTTAGAATCGTTTCACTGTGGACGTTTTGCCTATATTTAGGATTTTTTTTCCATCTTTTTCCTTGCAGGATCCAAGCCCGTTTCCAATCACCAAACTAACCGAATTAGGTTTGGTAAATATCAACCGGCTACAGCTTTGGTGGGATAGCGTATGCTGTCAGTTGCTATCGGTAAGTGTATCGTTCTCTAAGCTTGCTTGATATCACCATCGGGTCGACATAGATGTTGACATAATGCAGTCGCTCGTGGATTGAAAGCGACTCATCTTGGTTAGGTGGTGGTTTTCAATTTTTTTTACAATTTGCGTTTCTCTGCAGGCCTCCTTTCACGGTTTTTGTTTATTGATCACTTGTTTATGTACATAGAATCCATTTTTTATTTTTGTAAGAAGCTCAGCCTGCAAAGCTGGCGGATGTTCAGTAATTTTTATCATTAGTAACCCTGACCTTGGTGATCAGATCGTAGAAATTTCATCAATGTAAGGGCAACATGGCCAGTGCACAGTTATATAGTGATACTTGCTAGCTCGACCACTGTTACCTGGTGAAAAATATCGATTCGAACTGTAGCCATCCGGAGTAAGTAAAATAAAGATGTTCCCTTTGCACGGAATGCCAAACCTCCCCTTGGAGGTATTGTAGATCCTCTTTCGGATGTTCAGCACTAGACGTTCACGTTCAGTGATCATTCCCGTGACGGCTTAGTCCTTAGAACATACTCCGGAAAAGTGGAAGGTAACCGGTTTTTTCTGAATCGACGTTTTTACTTTGTTTAAGCCCCGGTAGCATTATGTTTAGCTGCTTCATTTTCCTCACGAATCATCAGCATTTTTATTCATCTCACGCCCAACTAGGAATCGGATTCCTTGATATACGTGTGTGAATTGGACAGTTCACCAACGATCAGTCGATTGGTATCGTTTATATGTGGTAATAGGGCGACAATGTGCCACCTGATATTCAGAATGCACTAATAGCTGAGAACTATTTCGAATAGCCTGGTGTTTAGATGTTTGATTCCGAAATATTCATCTCCAGGGTCTACTTTCCTATTGGGTCTTTGTTGTAAACCCATTACTAAAGATTCTTGTTTTTCGATGCCGTTATAACTTTCGACGATGAAGTGAGCATTAGTACTCTCTAATGAATCATTTTATTGACAGTCCGACTCTTTATTTTGCAGATATAGGCTTCCTCCTTAAACAATCTCCTACCGAATTTCTAGGAGTTCACTGAATGTATTCGGCCACACTAGCTGTTTGACAGAGGTGGCGTATATTTGTCAACATTCGTTTTCATTTTGATCACAGCCGGATTCAAGGAAACAAGTTTTAATATTTGTTCTGAAACCTTTCTCATTTATACGTTTGCATCGCTAACTTGCGCGACCGGACTTCACGACTAATGCAACGGTAGCGTCAGAAGTGAAAATCAAAGTTCCTTAGTACGTTTGACTTCTTTGTTTTCCGGAAACCGCCATTACTATATCTGCGGTGAAAACAAACGTGTTGAATTTCTTTTCCTGTACTTTCAATTTAAAACTACGCTGCGAGTTGGCGTTCAGTTTTAGATCCCTAATTTCTACTAGTAGAGAAAACCGCCTGGAGGCGGGAAAATTTTTTCGGGGAACACTTCAGGCTGCTGGACTTGATTGGCTGCTGCCTGTTTTTTAGCAAAAATGAAAATCTGTTTGTTTGCTGCAAGACAGGTGATATAATTTTTCCCACCGATTAAGAGATCCATCTTTCATTACCACTGTTGTGGAATTTGAGTTCCAAATCTTAATCGATTCTCTTAGTGAATACAGGCATCAGGTTGGCCATCAGTGGAAACAGCTACCCGGAACTGTGACACTCGTGGGGCGTCGTTGTTCAACTCTTTATATCTTCCCAGTAATGCACTAAACCGAGGTATCCCCCGATCATAAATGATAAGGTTTAATGTCGGAGACAGGTTGTTGGACTGTGCAATGGGGACCTAATTTGAATAGATTACTTATTTAGGGTGTCGTTCGCATCTTCAGAAAAGGGATTACTCGAGACAGACAAATTGTTAAAATTAATCTGGAATGGTAGGTAGCCAGAGACAAAGACATTTACCAGTGAGTTTGCTTATGCCATGCATTCTCATTCTGAAAGTATAATTAGCGAACCCACCCACTTATCATGTTTAGCATGTTTATATCCAGGGGTGTATCTTGTGATAATAATTTCAAATCAAGCTTTCCATAGTTGCTTGTGAGATTTAGTTCCTCCCTCTGTCAGTTCAACACATCTAGTCAGCATTGCAACGTGAGGCAATAAATTAAAGTTAGAGTCACAAAAAGCACAGCTTAGTCGATTTCGTTTGCATGCAAATGCATTATCCATTAACATTTTCAGCTGTGGCCCGTTTCAGTAGGGCATAAAATACCAGTTGTATTTGTTTAAACTGATTTTTGTAAAAATCCACACAGCAGAATCGGGAACTTGCCAATGGTAGTCAGTTGATTATTTTTCCAAGTATTGAACCTTGGGTTCAGTTTCATTCTCCGTTGTCTTTGAATATGACTGTAACCAGGGGATATTGAGGTCTTTTGGGGAAATTCCTATGTAGAATTACCACGCGATAACACACATGTACATCATTGTCCCAATTTTGTAATTCAGTGGAATTCGTGGTGTACTACTTTTCTGTCATTCAGTTTCAAGAGTTCAAAGTAATGACTTATTTTGGCTTCAAATCCGCTGTTCGAACTGCCTTCGCAGTGACATTTTGAATTTTAACTCTACTTTTAACTAACCCCCAACGCGTTTATCCACAGGTAATTCTGTTACTTGAGATAGAACATCTAGGTTTCTTTTGATAGAGATTCCTGTTAGTATATTGTTTAGTCGTCCTCCTTTTTCACTCATCTGGAGAATTCCGGGACAGCATATTAATTATAGGCTAAGGAGCTGTTCTCGGTGACCGAAAAAGCTTAGTGAACCTCCATTCGTGGACATTAGACTAGTGGTGTGGTCGTAACAAAAGGGCAAATAACGTCTTTTACAATTTCAAGTCTATGGTATCGTCATCACTCAGAATTGGATAATGATAATAAGAAATAATCACATGTTGATACTATTGCGAGATATGCAAATGTAAGAAATATATTGAGTTGTTGTTGAACGGCCTTTTGTTTCCGGAATTTTCGTGGATTTCAGCTTCTGTGGTTGCCGAGATGTTTATGTTGTTGGATTCCACTGATCGTGAACCTGGAAATTTTATTGATTCGTTATCCGAATGCATCTGCCGGTCTAGAGGTGCTTTATAAGTGTTAGTCTTTTTCCAACAGCCGGGTGATTCTGTGCTGTAATTGGGTGCCTGATCCAAGCCTGTTACTTTACGTAGATGCACCCGATTTGTTGTATTCTTATTTGCGGAGTTTAGTCGTCCTGATTTGTAAATGTTTTTCATGTATTCCAGGACACGGTAGCACTCTGGATTTTCATTTTAGCTGCTTTCTAAAGGTTCACTAGGCTTATGGTATAACCGAAGGAAGGGCTAATTAATAGAATGAGGGACGAAACCAAGCGCGTAAATGTTGTACGCCTTGGTTAAATTTTTGCACCTCATAAACAAACACCGAGGATAAAAAAAAGTCAAAATATGCACAGTGGAGACATTTTACCCCCTGCACATTTTTTGAAATCACTTTTTCCTGCGATGTAACGTCGGCGTCATGGTTTGTTTCGAACTGCTGTAGGGAATGTAAGTAGGCGCACCTAGGCTCCACACGTTTGTGAAATATGGTCCTTCTTGGTATCGCTGATAGCTGTTTGATGAAAGTTGTTACTAGTTATTCTTCACGGGACTCATCTAACACTGTTCAATATCATCATTTGAAATTCGCGTATGCAGACACTGTCGAAATTGTTGCCATGGGCATTTTGATGGGCCCTTACCGTTTAGATACACGACGTTATAGATTAGAAACTGACTGCACTTGTTTGCTTGCTAGCGTGTTACTGAGCTGAAGAACAGTTTATATGTGTATTTCTTTGGTGCACTGAGAATATATTCTGGAAGCTCAGTTGCTATCCCATTTCACTACGATCAGTCACCCAATCGTGTCGAATCTCCAGCCCGGGCAGGAGAAAGGCATTTGATTTAGTTACAAAGAGCTAGCACAGGTATTTGTAAAAATGCACTATACCTTTACGCTAATAATGGAAGTATCTACCTTGGTTCTCCCGTGTTTCCTGACCTGTTTCTACATGAAGTCCGTTGGCTGGCTTAGATTAATATGTATCCCGCGCGCTACAATATCGATTTCGGTTTGGAGATAGCCTGTGAAATTCTGTTTTCATTATAACAAACATGCTTTTGATAACAACAAGAACCACGCTTTGAATTGTTACTCCTACTTTGACGTGTTTTATAAGAACCAGATCCCAGAGTTAAGCGTGCTTTCAGATTAATAAAGTTTGATTTCAAAAAATCGCCTCACTTAGTTGACCACATGCACCAAATTCTGCAGAACAAAAGTTAATGTTTCGTTCAAGAAACTGGCACTTTCGTGCAGGATCGGCTCTCTTAAATTCGAAGGATATCCCGCCACCGCATTTATCCATTACTCTTCATTCAAAATCCTTCTAAGTGTAATCCACGAAACAATGTTATTCATGTTTTGTTCCGTCCAAAGTAAGCGATCTCCGCGAAAACACTTAAAGCATACCCATTTCGTCATCCCCACCTGGCGAATAATGTGTGAAACGTTGGACAATATTCCGCCAGTCACACGAAGAAAGAAACTTATGTGTCGTTTTCAGTCTAAGCTTGAATCAGATGTTCTTTCTTTTTGCGAACTGATCGCGTTTTTAACTCAGCAAAATTTTCTTATCACTTTGGTGACTCGTCATATCAGTGGTGGCGGTGTTTCATATGGAGCCATGCACACTGCTCAAAATAGCAAAATGCAGTTTGTGATTGCGTGTAATCCTATTTTAATCTGCATACCGGCGTGCTAAGAAACTCTTCTATTGGCGTTAACCTTAGCGCAACACACCCAAATTATCTTCAGGCCTAATTTGATACAAAGTTTCGTTACCTATCGTTAGAAACTAACAGTAACTTCGACCTCACGCTTGATCCCTTAATATTCAAAGATTTCTCCTAACCTGTTCACAGAGATGCAATTGCAAGTGCAATAATAAGTACGAAAACGAATTCCGTGAAAGAACTGAACTAAATGGCGTTTTAGAATGCAGCATAGGTTAAGTCTCCTGATTCGTTCTACCAGTTCTCATTTCTCATATCCAGGTGCATTTACCTTGGCAACAAAGGTCGCATTTTCAAATGGTCACGAGTCAATAGCCGAATTTAACTGGATATTATTGTATTGTAAATAAATTCGTATGTTGATGTTGGGATATATTCTATGAATGTTAGGGATTTTGAAGTGTCTCACAACCGGCGGACAATGACTTATGCGTCAGATATTTTTGCCTTTAATTGACGGCGTGATCTGTTTCTAATCCTTCTCGGCTTTTGCTCTTTCTCTTTGCCTTAGAGCCCATTATTCCTAATGACCTCATGTAATTAACGGATGACAGTGGTGTTGCACGGTGGCCAAATTGCTCCCGATCGCTTTTATTTCATCTGCGATTTACTATCAATTTCGACTGAGAAACACGTTGATTTCTATGCTTTATCTGCTGTTCATGCGTCTTGTGCACTTCAAATCCAAACAGATCTTCTTAATCAATACTGGTCTTCATTAGATGTTTGCCACTTCTACTTCCGAGCAATTTGTCGTCTAATTCCAATACCGAAATAACCACGGAAAACCACGAAAGAATTTGATGTGCGGCTTCGTGCTCCTGGTTAGGACCCATCAGTAGGGCATACCCATCACTCTCGAACTGGGACGCGAATGGAAGAAGAGCGATTGTAAATCCAGCCTCATAGTCCCTAGGCTCTCTTTATTGGATCAGAATTATTTAATGGTATTGGATGTGCAATAACGGCAACAGTAGCAATATCGTACGGCTTCTTCGATGTCTTAGTAATGCGTATACACGGTATGAATTGCCAGTTAGACCGTTGGTGGTCAATCGAACAACTCATTGGCATCTCCACCTGGCAACCCTCAGGAAATCAAAAAGATTAGAGTTTGTGTGCCCATCTAATCAGCCAGTTGCATATCACTTTAGGAAGATTTCGGCGGACATTAATTTCACACTTGGAATAGTTGATTTTATTTAAGTCCGACCTCTCTTTTTTGGGAGACTTACCACAGTTCACATGATGAGAAAGACACATACACACAAGTCCACTTTGACAAAGCATAGGCACGATTCATCACCACCTGATGATCGAGCCTTTGTTTTTTTATGCACACGGGCTGTGAGTTGGCAGATTTGAAATAGTTGGTATTGTTTATCTTGTCAACGTATAATGTAGTTTTCCTTCCGATTGAGGTGAATTGTTATGACGTGTAAATGATGTTTGCCATATCCATCTCATACTAATGAAGTTCACAAATTCTGAAAAATGTGTAGAACTCATGTGAGCCATCCACGCAGCCGTATTGCGGTTCAAACCGGGATTCTCCTTTTTGCATTTGTTTTTGCGTTCCAGGTGGTGCATAAAGGTATCGCATCACTGAACTTCCCTACGGAACTGTCAGTTTAGTCCATAAGCTGTTTGGTTCACGGATTTAAGGATCGGGTATTCATTTAATTGTTTCATATCCAACGGGGCCAGGCGTCTTATCAACCGGATGATGATATCGGCGCACAAATGGACCCGTCTGAACTGATGGTAGTCTGTCATGTAGTTCGCCACCTGGGTTTGGTCGAATCAACACAGTTTTCCTAGTCACTGGGTGCAAGGAGTTCGGTGAGGCGCCATGTTCGGTAGAGTGGAAACGAGTTAAAAAAGGCCGGCAGTGACACGAGCACATGTGACAGACTAGTCGAGCAAAATTAGCTCGAAACATTTGGGACATGGTGCAGTAAAGGATAAAGTTGATAGACGAATTCAGTAGAACGGCCAAATCCAATACGTCACCGAGAGGCACATATATGGTAGTTTGAAAGCACTCACCTTTGACCGCCACCAGAGTGTTGAACACGCCTTGTGGAGCCTCAGTTATGACGAAACTGACCACAACCACAATCAGCATGATTGTAGCTCTTTGACTTTGACGAGTTTTCTTACTCAAACGATGCCCACTTTGAAGCTCACCGTTTGTGCACATCTGTGCACTTTTCCGTTTCGTATTATGCTTCTCCGATGTAGAATCGCATGGTTCATGGTCCGTTTGGGCATGCTTTTGAAAATGAGGCTGAATCCTGTGGATAATGGCGGTATCAACCGGGGTATTTGGTGACTTAAGTTTCAGTGAAAGATTCTGTAGACGTGTGTAACGTCGGCGGGCGATTTCCATTGCGATCAAGATGAAACTAGTAAACGCACAAATCAAAATTGACGCAAGAATTTTTACGAAACATCCATATATGATAAAATGCGCGCTCTCCAGCAGCTTAGCACCTGGGCGCACCTCAAACCAGTAAGATTGCTTTCTTGTCAAACCGGAATAGCTGTTGTTCCCCGTCCATTTGGTTTCGTTAAGTTCAAGTCGCGATGGAGTGTTCGTTTCTGTCATATTAGTTAATGTGACCGTGTAGATAAAAAATGGTGGCAAACCCATCAGTACTCCGGCCAGAACGGCCCCAATCACACCACAAGTGACCACACGGCGTTGTGTCGCGCGGCGGACACCAACGGGTGTGTGCCGTTTGGAGCCCCCAGGTATGGCACATCTTGATGTGGCCGAGTATAAAATCCAGCATCGGAATGCGGCCAGTTCGACCAGAAGCACAGTGGAAATGGTATGACTGCTAATGCTGAGGACATTCTGTATCAGCAGAAGTTTGACTGTGAATGATCCATGTGAATACACAGCTGGATCCGGTGAGGTTAACATGTAAAAGTAGACAGTATGCATGCCATAGGCAATCATCGTGATGCTGTCAACCAATGCAATTCCTGTCAGTAAAGCGTTTGTCGGACTGCGCATAGATTTCTGAACGAGAACTATTGCATTCAAAAAGTTGGTTGCACTGCCAAATATGCAAACTGTCAATGCTAGATACGCGTGAATGGGGAAGTACACCGCGGAAAATTCGACCAACAGAGGGACTTCGTCGCATACAGTCTGATTCGTCATATTCAGCATGGGTTGATCTCGGTGTCATACGACACTGTCAATGCGGTACTTGACGCTCTACCCTGAAATGACAGTATGCCTTCACTCAGCTTGATTTCTTCTGTTAAGTGAAGTTTGTTGTTACCTTTGCATTCCAGTTGTGTTGTTCCTATTGGTTCAAAGTTGACCTCTAGCGCTAATGTCCTATTGGTCAAGTTGCTTTTCGAGGTATTAAGTACACACGAGCATATGCTTCTTGTTTTTGGCCTTCTATTGGTTCTCAATGACAGGCCGTTTCTGATTCTTAGTTATACGGATTTGTTTTTATTCCAGTATTGATGTTTGAATTCATTCTCTACCTATTTTCCCACCATTAAACATGTGTTTGGTTTGAATGCAATTTTTTTTAACGAGTATTTCATTATGTTGCTCTCAATACTCTACTGATTACTGGAAATCACAGAAGTACAGTGCGTATCTGGTTTTCATTAATGAGCTAGGTGTGGACATTGAGTGATTGTTATTGCAATTCGAAATTTAATCCTACTAACCAGATTCGGCAAATATGCGTTGTATATGAAGATTTAATTACCGTAAAACACCTTATTAGATCTTCAATAGTCATGATATCAGCACCATATCGTTTTCCTATGAATTTCTTCCGCTCTTGATTCACTAATATCATGTCCTTGTTCACAAGTTGAAAGTTTAGATCCCACAAAGGGGGCCATCTACCGTTTTTTATTTCTTTCTCTTATTTCACTATCAGCACGTGCAACCATGGATAAGCGCGTATCATGAAACTACGGGAGTTAGCTTGTTCCTCCTGTGCTCATGATACACTGTCCACGTGGAAAACGTCATTATTTTCATCGCATTGCCACTAGTTAGAAAACCGGTTATAGCATGTGGATTGACCATTATTTGGTAAAAGCTGGTTTTAAGTACTATGGATCCATTTTGCCATGGAGCGGAATCGTGATTGTATCAAAAACTGCAAAGCGATGACCGAATCTTCCGCCATCTTTTAAAATCACAACCTTTGCCATTTGTGCAACTGTTCGAACTGTTAACTTCACTGCACACTGGGATAGATCGGTTTCAAAATAAGTTATTTAGTTCACTGTGTCGCATATCATTTCCATCTTGTGTCACAAACGATAGTCTTGTTTTTTTCTTTCTCTTTTCTCTGTTCTAGATGTGCAAACTAGCACATACCGGTCTGCGTCAAATGGCTGCCAACGCACTGGTTGTACTCATCAAACAAGCTATCGCAGCACCTCACAAGCCTCCATTTTGGAAGAACGAGGTAGGTCCTGCTATGCTGAAACCCGCGCTTTGTAGATGAGGACTTTACTCAGCAACTTTAAGTTCAATTAGTCTTTCTTTTTATTCGTTTCCCCCAGCTTACTGTTCAGCGTTAGTCAATTCGCAGATTTTTTCGTGCAGCTCCGTAGATACGTCTTCCACCTCAAAACGCGCCCCTTGCTCATGCATACATTTGAATCTACCTTAGGTAGAGGAAATCTGCCTTTTTGATGACTTCATTCTTTCTTCATTCGGTTGGCACTCATTTGCTGGTGGCATGTAGGGGAGAATCCGTTCAAGGTTAATCCAACTACGAGGAAGCTAGTTATGCTGATTTGAAAAGAAATGCTTATTGCTGCCCAGCTAAAAACTGCTGTTTTTCCTAATTCCTTATTTCTGTTAGTTATCCGTGATTCACAAACATCTGTTTCTTTTGCGGATTTAGTCTTGTCGATCCGTGAGACTTTAGTCCTTCCCACGGTGTTACCATCGCTACCGCTTGTGTCTAACTGTAACATGCAACTGTCTGTCATCGTCGCAAGTAAGAATCACTTATTATTGTATCCAGTGTATGGATCATTAGACGACGTGCTACATGTATTTATGACAATTGCGTTTCCGTTTTCTGTCATGCCCGTTGTTCCCATCTGTGTTTACGCCATTCGCTTTATTCTTTCCGACAAGAAAGTACTGCGGTATATGATTGTACCAGTAATTCATCACTGCGATCTATTACCTTTACGGTGCGTTATACTCAGGTTTTATTTTGCTAGCACGACGAGCAAAATGATCTTTCTAAGATTGTGCCAATCTTTTCTAGCTTTCCTTTTCGAAATTCCCTCCTCTCATTTCTGCCGTGGTAACCGCCATATTTTCTTGTCGTATGTCCTATCCCTTGTTTAGTCACTCACCGGGATGGTTCTGGATCCGCTATCCGCCTTATCGGAAGTAGTGTACGATGATGTGCGGGAAAAACAACTCGATTGTGTTCAGCACATGTTGCACTGCTGGGGCGAACAAATCGGTACCAGTTGGTTGCGTGTGATTGAGATAATTGGCGTTATTCGCGAGTCGTACAAGTACGTTTCGTTCGTCATCATACGGGAAAAATCTTTCACAGAATATGTTGGTCATAATCAATGCTTTACTATGTCGATCAAAAACGGCTGCATTGGTCGCTGCTTTAGGATGATAGTGGTTTGACCCTGGAAGTCCAAACTAGTTGTTCGTGACTAATTACAGATCGTTTACGAGATTGGGCTGAAAATCCATTTTCGTTTAGGTTTCCCCTATTATTTCCCTTTGTATGTGACCAAACGTATCACAAGATATAAAATTTCGCCACCCTCGCGGGAGGAAATACGGATTTTGAATCACTTTTGACGAATGGCCGCATGTCATTGTGATACGGGGATGGTCTGAATTGGCTGAGATGATTTGGGCTTTCTGTATGCTCGGCAAAGCGTAATCCTGAATCCTTCAGTGACATCCATAGACCGGGCACAAAATGAATATCAACTTCTTCCGAAATGAAAAAGCGAAATCGTGAGTGATATAATGTTAATGACACAGTGTTGTAAGTAGAGGTAATGCGCCAACGTTTCGACTACCGTGGGTGGTCTTTCTCAAGGCAAGTTTTGCAATCAAATCATCGAGAAAGACTACCCATGGTGTTCGAAACGTTGGCGCATTATATCTACCAAAAACGCTGTGTTATTAACATTATATCATTCACAATAAAAGCCAATACATGGCGCATCGATTTTTCGATGCACTCCTTACGTTACTCGGTCCTGTTGTCTAGATAAAGAGAAATGTTCTGATGATTTCTGACTTGGCCATCCGGTTTGTTTTACCTCCAACTGATGTGGCGGATGCAATAGCAACACTGTACTCAGTTAACATTACTGTTTTTATCTAATAGCAAAAATAGCTTTGGCAACCGGTAGTGGTCTCCTTCATCCGTTCAATCGCGGCCTACAACATTAAGAATTGCGTAAAAATTTCGGTGCCAAATAGATTGAAAAGATTTTTGATGTTAATTATGTTCAGATTTGCGAAACTCATTTGAGGTTCGCAATAACCATATTGGTTTTACCAATGACTTTTGACAGAATCCTGGGTGGCACAGACTAATTCGAATTGTTTTCTTTCGTTTGAATGGTTTTGAATCTAGTTTATGCTTTGCATATATATATATATATACGTTCATATGTCTATATATGTAACGGATACGCCCCGTAGCTGCTGGGGTTACTTGACGGTGACGAGGAAGAACGGCAACGATGATCGTAAGACTTTGAGTGGCGTAGAATCATATAATAATACAATATGTTAAGCGTTATAACGAGCCGTTCGACAGCGAATCGCTAAAGTATTGGGTCGAGTGAGCTGATTTACATCTTTGATTAGCAGTTATTAGCTCCCTACAGTACGGCGCAAAGTGACGAGGCTTTAGCCTGACAAACCTCATGGTTGCTGTTGGATTTGGTGACAGACACGGCCGAATTTGGTCGCATGTTGTTTTTCGCAAAGTCTACCAAAACTATGGCAGATTGGAAACTGACGTGGAAGAAAAAATATTTATTCACTGCTAAGTCCAGTGGAGGAGTCAATCCTCGTATATTCTAGGCAATGATGAGTTCTTCTCTTTTCTCGTGTTTTCGATCTCATGTTTAGCAAATTCATTTTTTGACTTCCCCCGGCATCGCACATCACGCTTTTGATTCCACTGTCGTGTGAAAAGGTTGTCTGTCGACTTCGTCCGGAACAGCACCCTTATTTTCCCTAACGGCCAAAGCCCTTCTATTGTGTTGATGGAGTCGAATTCCAGGCATCTAAACCTTTCACATGCCCGAATATTCTATTGTTACTTCTCGTGGCATTTGAAAATCTTGTGCTACAGGTTTACCGTTCAAATGGTGTTGCTGTCTACAATATATTTTAATGAAGATACCAATCCACTTTTATGTTCTCTTAACGTAACATCATCAGAAGCAGGGAGTTTGATTTTGATTAGTAAAAATCACTCGGTTTGCTTTTCTCATATGATAATGCTGTTTGCTGTTCTAGTGTTGCGATTTGCTACGTGTCCACTGTTCGTCTTCCTCATTGTTCACCGTTCTTTGTTAGTGATAAAGGTTGAAAGATGGATCTAGGTGACTACCGCATAGTTCGACGAAGAGCCGTATTAACTTTGATCGATAAATTCAAGTTTCTAAGGTTGCACTGCACAGTTTGCTCCCGCTGGATGGTTTAAGACCCACTGTACGTTGGCTCACTTTTTACAACCGTCAACTTTGTACTACTATGCCCTGGTTTCGGTTTTTGCATCACAGCGCTGAATATTTAAAGGCAAGATGAACGAATAATGACGGAAGTTAGATAACTGTAGAGAAAAAAATCTCTGGGACAGGACCACCGGCGATTATGGCATTTGATGATGGGATTTTGGGGGCCCGATGTTGTGGCTTGGTCTACACAAGCCAGTTTATTGCTTAAAGTTTTCAATTTCTGCGTAAATATCGTCCACAACGGCTACGTTTCCTAGCAGATCGATCTTGCAGCTTCGTGGATAGGTGACCAAGCCATGCTCTCTTGGATATTCTTGCAATCGACGACTTTTCTTGCTCACGTTTTTTTAAATCTATTCTTTTGTTTAGTTCTTTTTAAAGTCATTCATCTTATGCTCCTTTGAATAGAGGTTTTTGCGAGGTGGCGACGAAAACGGGAGGATGTTTTTGCGATGACAATGACCATAAAATCCATCTGAATTGTTATGGCGCCGAAATCCGGTCTAACGTACGCGATCCAAGTTCAGTAAATTAGTTCTAACGTCTACAGACTTTGATACTTCATTGTTCTGCTTTGGAACCTAGATTCCTGATACAAACCACTAGTCGTATCATCCTGCTTTTGCGGATTAGTTTGCTCACTTTAAAACAACCGTTTATTTGTTGATAATCCGTTTTGCTGCACCAACAAATCGATTCATGCTTCTTGACACAATTAGGTAAGCAAATTTAAGAGCTCATGTTTTGGTAAACTCGAACAATCACAGTGATGATAATCGAATCGCTGGTTTGCGTCAGTTCGCTTGAGATCTCGTTAATTTTTATGTGATGCACTTGAGTGTGTCATAGAAGCGCAGGCTGTCGTGTCACTCCCCATATTCGTATTCGCACGTATCAACGTTCAATTTGTCATTGTTACAGAAGACACCGAACACCTCAATTGTTTCGATTCAACTTCTCCTTCTGTGTTTCTTATTTTATCGGTGTACATTTTGGTTCCACATACACTGGCTGGATGTGTGCGTGTGCATATGGACAATGTAATTTAAACTTCTTCAGGGTGGATTTGATCTTGGTCGCGTTCCACTGTTTCAAACTAATTGTCACTGACTACCTGTCGTCGCTGTCCCCGGACTGTTATGCCGCATGTGTGGTCACGGCTGCTCGATTTGGACATCAGAAGCAGGATCTGAACATTGCTTTAACTGCGATTGGTCACATTGTAAGTCCGAACTGACATTTTTCTCAGTGTCATCCAGTTTATGTCGCTTCCCACATTCTGGGTTTCTGTCTGTGCTTTCAGTTCCCAATGGCGCGATGCTAACGACCGTTTCCTCGTGTACAATAGACTTTTCGATTTTCCCGAAAGACCAGTCGTTCACAAATGTTCCTTTTACTCCTAATTTTTTCCGTCCAACCATTGATTTTGTCACTGGTAATTTAACCGTCTGGTATGTGGAGACCGTCAAAAGTGTGGATAGTAAATTATTCGCCTTGGGTACTTTCTCGTATAGTCGGAAAGTAAGACGATATGGGAATAGGATCGTTTTTATTAACTTATACATGCTTATATATACAGTTAATAATGTCCTAATTCACAATTACTTCGGTGAGCTAGTTGGAAAATGATTTCATCCTTGTCAGAAATCATAGACAGTGCATATATATATATATATATTGAAGGAATATATGGTAGCACCTGACTAGTTTCGCGGTTATTGCCACTCGTCAGGTATGCGTATCCGGTATTCTACTATCTGAATATCCTCACACCTGTGCACTCCGAGTCGGTATGGCGCACTGGTGTCTAATTTGTAGCGTCATGACTGCGCATGTAAACTCTCCGTCTAACAGTACGTAGAACTACAACTTTGCTTCTTGTATATTCAGAGTATACAAATATGAAAATATTTGCACTAGCGGCAATAATTGCGAAATCGGTTGTGTGCTACCAGGGAAATTTTGTTCACTCATTCCGATGCCACTTACAGTTTGTTTCTATTCTGGTGATATTCTGCTCTCGTTCCTAAGGTGGGCTGAGCCCAACTGATAATGAACTATTAACGAATTACAGTTGAGATTCTTCCGTGGACCCTTCAATGAGAAGTTCCCATCCCCACTCCTTACGGTACAAATTAGATTCTAGTAATATTTAGAATGCCGAAAATGTCCCGATTGAATCGACGTATCTCTATGGATCTCGCTGCCTACGCTCGGTTGGGTTTACCATTCTTCTTATCCTTTGGTTTGACAAACTGTTCTCAGTGTCTTACGCAGATGAATCAGGTTATCTGAGTGGATCATTCGGGCTCCATTGTCAATTATTTGGTATCTTCCATAATTTTAGGCTACGTGTATTGTACAGGCGGGATCCCTAGGACCCGGCTTGGCACGCGTCATATCATAGTTCCGCGTTAAACAGCAAAGCAAGCCTCACTGACCGCTACCTTTTCCCCAAGGTCACGTGTTTCTTTAAAAAATAGTGAATATCCAAGTGGACCTACACAGATTAGAATGCTGTATTAACCAACACACGGAACAGTCCAACTGTACAAAGGTACTATTTTATCATTCTGACTCGATAGAAAGTAACAACACGGTCGCCACAGTTCGCGGTTCGCGGTAGTGATCGTGTTGTTTGGTACGCATTCACATATGCATTTCCGGGTGACGGACGGTGTGAACTCATCAATAAGATCATCGTTGCCACTCAAAAATATCTTTGCGCTGAATGTTGGAATACCGGCGGTCGGCGAAAGAACTTTCGGAAGATAGATGTGAACGGGTATGGGACGAATATCCGATCTCGTCGAAATATGAGAACGGTACATTTATTGGTCATCCAGTCGATGCTGAGAGGGATCTGAAAGTGTGTCATGTACAAATTTTACACGTGCTAAGTATTGGTTGCACAGTTCAATGGTCAGTTCGTTTGATAATATGAAAGACACGAGTTATAATTAACAGTCCTCGGTGGAGAATTTTAAATTATTTCTTAAGTAAACCTGCGAAAATGATAGAACGGTGAAGAATGATTGTGAAAGCATTGATATGCAACACATTAAGCGCTCTGTTCCATTTTATGAATTCAAAGCCTCGAACACTATTTACACAGGGGGGAAAGTTGAGAAGACCACTTCATATTTTTATCAGTAATGATCGCTAGATTTTTTCTACAGAATCAGCCGTGGTAGGTATTTCTAATTTGATAAATGAGGATTCAAATGGAATGTCGCTCGAGAGAGAGCGACATAAGCAGGTGACTGGAGGAACTGGTTGATAAGTACAGAGAAAAGATGCGCCGAAAGAACCGCATCCTGAAGCACGCAAGTTCCTAACCAACTTTTTTACCGCTCAGTGGACTCTGTTTCAAGGGTAAATAAACAGCCTTAGCTACAGAGTTCTGGGAAAACTAATTGTTTCTAGCTTGTGAAATGGAAGAGACCATGGGACAGAATCGAATACGGTCGAGTATTCCAAGATTTCATTGATGCACCTAATTACATAAAATATGTTGAATGAGGGAGGCACAATGTCCAAAATAGACCTGTTATATCTGTGAGTAGATTGAGAGAACTCGTCAGGAGAATTCATGGGAAAGGGTAGGTGCTTTGTTATTTTAAAACCGGAAGAGGTTGAGGTAATAGAGCAAAACCGTTAAATTACATTTCAAGATAAATCGTGACAGAGCTTCGGCAGTCAGGGTTAAGCTATGAGCTTAATGATTTATTAGTTAAGAAATTGAATACGTTAGTCGTAGCCACAGTACCGTACATTAGAACAGTTGAAGACTGAATATCAGGATTTTTCCTTCAGATAATTGTAAGGAAGCTACACCAGATGTGTCGCCTGTGTCCTTTAATGACTGTGTCGAAGCGTTGATATGGGTGGTAACAAAATTCCTGGGATGGAGATTAGGACAAATTCACGAGCAGTGGTGTATATCAGTGATGGCACCGATCTGGAAGAAAGTTGATAGGTGCCCATGTGAAAGTCACATAGGAATTAGTATGGTAGGTATTGTATCGAAACTGTTCGTGTGTATTTTTTGCTGGAAATCAGGCCGGTCTCCGACTCGGTCGGGGTTCTAAGGATCGGATGTCCACTCTTGAGACAAATTTTAGAACATCCACCCACCTTCGATAGGTCTACAATCTGTTTCTTGATTTGAGAGGGTCGTTCTACTGAGACGTTCATGGAATTCTGTGTTGCTGATTGTCATTGGAGAGTGTGCCAGAGAAATCCATTTTCTCCCTTTGAATCTCTGTAATGGGACAATAGAAGTCGGGTTCGCGTTTGTGGCGATCTTTCACTCGAGTTCATCACGAGTAGTGGTATTCTTCGGGTTTTCCTCTCACCTTTCCCTTCTAATTGGGAAATTGAGATGATTTTAGAGGAAACGCTGTCGTCGTATAAGGATTGTGACATTAATATTTGCTTCGATGGTAAATTGTATAGATTGGAGTATAGAGGCGTTGTTGAGTGAGGAATCCAGTAAGTTGGGAGTATTTTTTTGATCGGTATTTAGAGATAGTACCGGTACGTGTTGGGATGCTTTGCTCAGTTGGATTGTAGAGTGCTATTGCAGATGTCGCTGGGCTTGGAACGGAACTGTTTTTGTAAGAGAAAAAAGTTGTGTAGTTGATGGTTTTATGTGCTTGGTAATTTGAATCTCATCCCGTTGGTTGCATATGAAAGGAGGAGTCTCTGCATACATCGAAGTGTGTATTGATTGTCATCAGTTTGAAATGTGGCACCCGTTTATTGATTAGCACTGGCCGTGCACTGGGGCATTGTGGTTGTCGCCCTTCTGTAGCTCAGTAACATGGCCGTTGAGAGCTGCTGATGTGGGACGACCTTCGTTGGTTTGCGAATTCTCTCGGAGCGCTTGCCTTCTTGTTCACTGTTTCCTTAGTAGATAGTTTCTGGGAAATGGTTAATCTTGGACATTCGATGACATGACAAAAAGATGTGAAAACCTAGAGCAACGGATTGTTGCGTGTACGTGGATTTAGACTGCTGCTTTTTTTCCACCTTGTCTGCGTATGCGATGTCTGGAGCTAGTGCCTAATGTGGCTCGACGTAATGCAGTCTGTGTTGTTCTTGCATTTGGAATTTTTGTACTTTCATGTTGTTATCTAACTTATTACCTTGGAGCTGGTCCTTCAGTTTTCATGCCTTATGTAGTATTCTCTGCGTCAGCTGTTATCGAGGGGGTTCAGAAACTTACCTGAGGAGTACAGAGAGAAAATTAGTATGAGCCGAAGCCCAGTAAGCATATCAACCAACATGAAAACAAACAACTAAACCAATATGGCCGTATAGAGTATGCGTGTTACATTTGTTTTCTTTATCCAGTGTGGTGCCGTGGGGTAGTAACGGAAACCAGCGGATTTTGACGCATGGTTAGTTTTGTTAAAACGTTTTCGTTGTTATGTTTCTAAGTAACCCAAACGCTTATCATGCTTTATACGCAAATGGATCAATAACAAAAGCCCGACATTTCAGGTTTGAACAATAAGTGGACGTTTATTTACCGAACTCTAGTAACTTTGGCTGTACATTTTTGATTATCTGTAATAAGTGCTTTTCATGAGATCGATCTTTTCGTATCCGTCCGACTAGCTTCATTTGGCTGATCATCTGTTAGCTAAAGAACATCTGTCTGATGCTCCGTCGGGCCAAAACCCAACTGGCACGCTATCATTGGAAGAGCTGTGGATCAGTATTTTCTGCCATCTGGCTGATTTATGCTTAGATCGTCGACCGGCCGTGCGAAAATCCGCCTGCCAGACACTGTTCAACACGGTCGAATGTCATGGAGCACGTTTCCACTCGACCACTTGGTCGGCCTTGTTTTTGAAGGTTAGTTCTATGTTCGGAATCAAGAGTGTTTATTTATTTGTGCAACTCTAACATCCGTTTTAGAAGAATGGCTAGTGTTTACGAATAACTTCTCTTCGGAAAGATCGAATCCGGGCCAGATGTTGACATTTTAATGCTATCGACAATGGTTATCAAATTCTAGACATGCTTCGTAATAAAAACTCTTAATACTGCATATTTTTAGTTACTAAATTCCTTGTAACTGTTAATTTTCCTCTTTCCTAATAAAGATTTTCGCGAGGTTGTTTCCTTTTCTCCCCTGTTTTAGATAATTTCCATATCAAATCTGAGCACTTGCTCAAAAACGCGCAAATTTCCCGAAAGCGCGATTTCCGGCTAAGTAATTTTATTATATCAATATACATCATGGAATTGAGTTTAGATTACTTGAGGCCTCTGTCAAAGTACTTTCGTTATTTCAGGAACGTGGAGTGATGATTTCTTCCCGATTACATCATCGAAGTCCCGTGCGATACGTATTATTCCTTAATTTTATTATTTCCTTGCATGAGCCTTGAGGGTTTTGTCAATAAAAGTGGTAGTGCGATCTTACTTCTTTTCTTGATTTTACGATGATGAGCAATAGTTGATTCGATAGGAAAGCAGTGCTGTTTTCCGTGTAAGCACTATGTATCATATAACCCAGTTGCATAAAGAGTTGAAGTTTGTCCATTTGATTTAGCAACGTCGCAACAGACTTTCTATGGACCTTGATTTATCTGATGTTTCCACTTGGTATATTCGACTTGTCTTCCAGTCACTAAACTCATGTTGCATAGTGAATTGTGAGGCATCTTTCGGTTCGTCAAGGTTGATACATTATCGTACACCCAGTAAGTATCATTTTACCGATCTCATATGTTCTGGTACTATTTCATACAGGTACTGTTCCCGTTGTTGAACAACGTACATGAACTATTCACCAACGCGCCAGTGGAACGTGGAGGCCGTTCAAACAGCCTTTTGATTCACCACAGCCGTGACACGGCCGCTAAGCAATGGGCTGAGACTGTTGTCCTCACATTGACCGGTGTGTCCAATCTGATTGTGTCGAAACAAGATCAGCTGCTTACATTAAGTAAGTGAATTCTTCAATAATCAAGTTATCTTATTCAAAACGCGTTTCAACGCCGTTCATTGGCTCAGATGCCGCATAATGGCTTAACGTGTTCACTAGTTATCACCTTAATTAGTTGCCACATTACGACGCATGCACTTACCCCACTGTAACCTCATTTGGCTTATGGGAATTGTGCAAGAGTAAACAATTTATTGCTATCACGGAGGAGACTTGTCGAATAATCAAGGCTAGTCTTCAGAACAGACACCATCACTGGCTTATTTTTTATATAAAAGGGTTTTTCTGATAAGGTAGTGCTCGGTTGGAGGTTTGCTTAAACTACAGAGAATCAAATGGGTATGCTTCATGAATGATTATGAACGCAAACCAGTCGTCTGGTTTCGGGGAAATTTTATCATGTTATTCATAAACTGTGCTATTTAAACGACAATATTCCCTGATGTCCACTCGTCTAGGCAAGTAGATCACACATAATCCGTTGTCGGTTGAACAGACTGTGCATTATTGCACGTGTGTGGTGACTGTCTGCTTTTCTCTGTTTTTTCGTTATGAGTTCATTCGTCACATTTTGGAGCTGGTTAAATTTGACCAAAATCACTGACTAGTGGTGTCGGCTATGTTGACCGGTAGTCTTCCCTCTCGCTGTTTATTCTCGTCAATACGCTTCTTCTATACCATTATAAAGCGCGACTTTTTGGAGGCTGACTCATTTTCATATATGCCAAGCTTGGTATGTACTCATTACGAGCCTTTTATACTGACGTGCTTATATTCCCGAGCGTTAACATGCCCATGATGTTGTTTATGCTCATTACTCTTTTGCAGTTTTCTTTTCAGTTGTCCTGAAATAAATTAAAGTATATTAAGGAAACTCCTTAATCATAAAATATGTTGTAGAAGGGCGTTGTGGGGAAAATTTACACAAGAATCAGTTCAGTAATTTTGCTTTTAAAGAACGAAAGATGAATCAATAAAAAAAATATGTATGGGAAGACAAACAAATTGATAGTTTAACATTCCTTAAGGAGAAGAAATGCTGAAAGAAAGAATAGCACTGTCTGGTGATGTAAAGTATATATATATATATATATGTATATATATATATAATATTTGTACGACGATGCTGGTGCTCCAGTTCTAACAGTTTCGGATGATTTTCCGTCCAAAACTACTTGGCTTCCGATTTGAATTGCAGGATGCATTTTATACCTCATTTAGCCTTTAGCCCAAGATCAAATCTGAACAATAACATGACACTTTTCGTGATTCCTTTTCACTTGCGCTCAGTGAAATCATGTTCAAATAACAAATCGCTTCTGGAGTTAGCAAGCTGACTGGAGTACACTGTTGTGAATTTTGATCTTGAGTTTCTTTTTAAGTAATTTATAGTGCGTTCGATAATAAAAATTCATCGCTGTTTTGTTTGACTTCACACTGTCATCATCTCGATTTCCTGTAGAGTTCGGGCTGTCTTACACAGTTTGAACGGGCTCGGTAGGGTAAATGCGTATTTTTCAAATGGCAGGTTGGCCTCATTGGTTCCCTAAAGTCTGTTCACATTCGTCCGGTGCATGCGATGGATCAGAACATTTTTAACCACATAGATAAATTTCTTCGTGAATCGAAAGCTGGTTCCGCTGGTTATTTTAAGTTTAACTAATTTACCCCCTATGTGAAGATTTGTGCTAGTTGTTTTTAGGAATTTGGCTGGTGGTTTTCTACCTCTGATGTCGATGAAGATGGGCTTTCGCTTTCTAGACCGTTTGTTGAAACATGAAGTAAACTAGATGACAGGACATTTTGTCATCGTTTACGGGTTCTCCTCAATTTCAAGGATAATGGACATCACGACCAATTTTTTCTGCCTTCCGCCATCTTTTGCCGTTCAAGAACCTCATTTTTCCGTTTCCTTGAACTTCTTTTTATTGGTGTCAAAATACCACGAAGAATGGGGAATTCAAAACCGACCGATGTTTTCGATCCCGTGACACATTCAATCTTCGTGAGCTCGCGTGCTACAGTCATTCTTCACAGAGATTTTTATCCACTTTCTGATTACGATTTTGCAGAGTATCTGAATCATGGCCGTATGAATAGTTCTGTGATCTTGTACGATTATCAACTTCGCGCATACAACGGGCGTTGTAGTCGAGGCTGGCGTTTTTAATGCCCAGCCTGGATACCTAACGTAGGCCCGTTTTCCGCTTCTGCCAATAGCAGCGTTGACCACATGACCCAAGCTTGTTTTACCACAAGCCATTTCTGCAAAACACCAAATTCTATACTAAAATGCGACATCGGTTCGCCTAGCTCCTCTCTCGTCTTCACAACGTTGGACTGAGATTGACCACATATCCGTTGGTCACCAGTGGCATGGATCAACCGAAGACTATCGATCATTCCGATCCATACATGTGGACTGAGATCAAGCTTTTGTCCGAGCACGCTTCTGTTTGCGCCCTGGCCGTAACGACACTAGCATGGAAATTACGCTTCCTGTACAGCTGATTCTGGGTAGTCATCGTCAACGTCATTTGGGGTTTGAGCTTTCAACGCCCCTAACGGCAAAATGGAAAACCGAGGCTCCAAGCGAACAGTGGAACTAGATCAAATAAGCGGTGCACTCAGCAGCAACTGCCACACTTGATACCAGGCCATGTGAGCCTCAGAAACGGAGGTTATCTTTGATTTCAACTGCTCTGTTGGATGCTAGCAGATCCGTTACTCTGAATGTCACACACAGTAAGATGCGTAATTCTGTGAAATCACTATCAACCTAAGAATTGACCGCGAGCATTGAAGGATAGTGAAATGTATGGAAGTGAATAGGACTGCGGCCGAGATAACCACAACGTCTGCTGGTTTATTATAGATACTGGTCCAAAAACGCGCAATGTAAGTGTGATGATCTAGAAATCTAATGGCTCACTGATTCAATCCAAGGAGGATCTTCTGGAATCATGAGAAGAACACTTTAGCGAGCAGTTAATTTAATCCACTTCCATGGTAGGTCTCGCACGTGTGCCTACAAATGGTCGAAAGCAGTCTGGTACTAGTTTTTGATCGGAAATGGAGGTGATCGAGGAGATTGGCTTTCTGTAAAGACGTATCGCAAATAGGCCATATTTGTTGTCTCTGTCTTTCTTCAACTACGGTGTGGAAGTGTTGACATGGGAGGCAACAAAGCTCTTAAGATGAATCTGGCGAAAAATAGAACTCCGAGAACACACGACCGGTTTCGCAGTTATTGGCGCTCGTCAGGTATGCGTGCCCGATGCTCTCTTGTCCAAACATCCACATACTTGCACACTCCGAATTGGTATGTCCCACCAGAATCGAATTTGTGGCATCAAAAGTGTGCATGAAAGCTCTTCGTCGAAGAGTCCACAGAAGAACCACAACTGTGATTCGTCGATAATTCTTTGTCAGTTGGGCTGAGCCAACCTTAGGAACGAGGGCAGAATGCCCCAGAATATATATATATATATATATATATATATATATATATATATATATATATATAGAAGCAGTAACTAGTATCTTGATGAGTGAACAAAAATATGTATATATTAAAGAAAAAATGTGAAGGCGTACACTGAGTTGTGATGTTTATTGTGACCTTTCCATCCAGACTAGGACCAGCTGGTTGATAGTTCTTGCGAACCCAAACCTCGAAGGTGTGACACATCCAATTACTTAAGTTTGATGCACATTTTCTCATTCTAGGATGCCACGTATTTTGTTGACCTCCACCGGACTTCTTCCAGTCCGTGCTAGGAACGAGAAATAGGGTCCGGTACGGTAAACCTGGTCGCCATATGCAATACGTGACTCACCCGTCGAAGTTTTATGAGCTGCATTTAACACTAGCATCCTATCCTCCACGTTGCTAACCCGGTCATTCCATCCTGACGATACTAAGTAGATATCTGTGCTCGAAAACCTTCAAGCGACGAACATCTTTGGCACTCAAACTCCATATCTCGCAACCATGCAACTGAACAAATCCCACCGTAAAACAGCCCACATACAATCGTTTCAGTCCGGCATATGCTGCTCGAGCCTTGAATATACCCGTACTCTACTCTACTCTCGTGCCGCCGTCTTTGACACGCAATGGTCCACGATCGTTAGTTTCTCTCAAATCAGCATGAAGTTCAGGACTGTTGTCGTCCAGTTATGTAACAACCGCTAACATTTTGAAGGTGCACCGCACGTGCCAAATGGACCTATAGTGCGAAAGTTTGTCTGGTGCAAGCTGTGCATGCTCCGTATATTCAAAGGAACACGAGTTCGTCTGGATAATTGGTAGTTTGACCACTACATCCTGGAAGCCCCCTAATACCTCGTCTATGACAAATTTGAACAGGAATGAAAAGGTGAAACACCATTGTCGAACATCGTTGGTCGTTTACGAATAAACATGATAATTCACCTTCACGCCACCATTGGCATGCAAAAACAATGCTCACAGGATATTCACGAACTTCGCTGCCATACCCTTCCGATGGAGTGGATAGAATAACGGTCCGGTCAACTGATTCGAAGGCACCTTTTAAGTCTAGCTTTTGGGGCGACAGTGTGTGTGGTGCGAAACCTGTTGTCAAATTCATCGCCCACTTCATTTGATCCCAGCGCTCATCCACATTGCTGCTCGTAGAAGTTCTTAGTTCCTCGGATAGTTTCTGCTCATAGCTGGTACGACCAGCGGAATCTGACAGGCGTTCGACAGCCAATCGGGTTTGTGGCCTGCGTCGATGACCATTAAGCTCAAGCAAAAATCGCATTAAAACTAACGCATGGTCCGATTCGACATACGTGGTCCAGTATGATCTACAATTCTGGACAGAACGGCATCAACGGTAGCTAGCTACGATATGGTCAATCTGACTCAAAGTACCTGCCGAGTTAGAGCGCCATGTCGCAGTGCGATGCGAGCTGTGTCGGAAATTCGTACTAGATAGGAATAGGTTATTGTCTGCACAAAGCTGGAGATGCTTTGTTCTCCGTTATCTTTTCGCTGAGCAGGCAAGATGCATTGCTTACCGAAACAGGATTCCGATGCACTACGTCTTCCAATTTGTGCATTATAATCACCTGCCACCACCACATTGTCAGAGCCTTTGCCGTTCCGAACTACAGTAACGAGGTTGTCATAAAACTCGCCTTTCTCCCTGTCATGCCTGCAGTCTGTTGGAGCGTATGCCGAGGTGATAAATAAACTGCGTTTGACACTAATATCCTTCCGGATGCCGACTGATCCCTGCGGTCTCGTGGCGCACAAACGGCTGGTAACCGGAATGCAGTCTAGAAGGGCTGCTTCAGCTTTCTCGCTTTTGATTATCCCAACACTGCGTTGACCCACAGCTTGAGCTGCTTCGTCTCCTGAATTGTGCAGCAAATATCTTGATGAAACATTAGGCCCAGTTTGTTGAATTATACTACTCGAATCCTGAACTCGTGTTTCACTCACGCACCAGACATCAGTCGAAAGTGAGTCTGCTGTCAGCCAAATACGCCTGTTGGCCAGCCTGCACATTGAACGAATCGAGATTCAGAGGCTGATGAGGCTTGAGAAAATGTGAGCTAACAGACTAAAAACTACCGACTACACTATTTGAAATTAAACCGTTGCGAGTATCGGGCGTGTTATCATTGGGAACACTATGGGTAAGCTGAAGGGGAAAAGTTATTCGGTTGGAAGTGGAAGAGACAAGTAGAATAAAAGAGAGGGAACTCTGAGCTGTAGCATACTTATCACTAAGTACCCCGCTCGATGCAACTGGCTGCGCGGTCCTGATTATCCTGTGCGACGACCGATGCAGTATGGAGTTATTTGTAAGCGTGTAACACATGGGGATTCATGAAGGGAGTCCATCCGCTATGTAGAGAAACGAATACGCTTCTTAACGAAGTTTTTTGGTTCTGACAAGAATCTGGTCGCAAGGCAGCGGGATGTTGCTGAGTGGAAGCCCATCTACGCGGATCAATTATCCTTCTAATCGTTTTTTCCACTGAGATGCGAACTCGACCGTGAGGACCAGGCTACTACTTTGTCACATCTGTACCCATTGACCTTCCAGGCATGATTTGATCTTCCGCCTGAGATAATCCATCTTACTGCCTCAAGATGCAGTCTCGTTGTGACATTTAGTGTACATGTTGGCTGTTAACCGTGCTGTATTTTTTAGTGCTTACTGGTTACATACCTTTCATGCGCGCGGCTGCGGTTGAAATACAATCCAATGGTTGTGAATGGTATAATGGGCTTTTTTGTTTTTCATTTTATTTGGGTTTTGCGTTGGTCATCTCAAGTGTCGTACACGACCAGAAATCGTTAGGAATGAGTATAGAGAAACTGATCCAAAATGCCATGGGGTCTCACAGCAATTGATGTATTCCGTTTGCCGTCAAAATGGTCGGCTTACCTGTTTTAGAATGAATCGTCGAATGAGAATATTATCCTGTTGACTGCTAGATGCGACGATCAATTTCAGACTTACAGGTTTTGTTTGATGTACTTTCTTCTCAAGCTCTTGAATTTTAATTGGCCTATTGAAACGATTGGCCACCTGGTTTGGTTTCCCAAGTTTTTTGACAACCGTTTCATCGGTTCTGTCAACGATTATCACCAGTTTTCACCATGCTAGCGTTTTCTTATCATTTTTCCGGTCTTAGATGAATTCCCGGAAATTTGGAACACATTATTAGAACACATTGTACATCATGCTTTGACTGCTAGCGCGGAGATCTCGACGACGGCGCTTACTTCTCTACAAAGCCTTCTCAATCTCAAACCCAAGGATTCACTATCAAATGACATCCTCTGGCCTGCAGCATGGTCTACTTGGTTGAATATCGGAAGCAAAGCGGTTCATTTTCAAAGTTTTTGTGAGATAGGCGCACGCCTATCGGTTGCAGGTGCGTCTCTGCAGCGGTCCGAACAAAATTCCTTGCAGAATACGGAACTTCCCGTACGTATTACGTTTGTGTTGTGCCCTTTCAATGAACTTACACCGTGTCGTTGACTTCATTAGAATTGAACCAACTCGAACATCGGATAGGCATGTTTTATCCCCTTTTTTACGACAGCATAGTCGTTGACACGATTTTCTTATTCTTAAACCACCTGCACCTATAAGCTTCTATCTTTGCCAGGGTGTTTCGAGTTTTTGCAACATCAGTTCAATTTCTCCGACTTGATCTGAAATTAGAGATTATTCTTCATGTTAACTTTTGCTCGCTTAGTGAATACATAGATTGGCGGACTTCATTGTCAAAGCAGAACGAAGATATATGTCACTAGATGGAAGCAGTTCGTTTACTCTTCTCGACATTGCAGTTTATGCACAGTAGGTTGTGAAAACCACAGCGGATTGAGCTAGATTGGAAGTTTCAAATATGCATTTGCCGATGAAGTGGAGTGACAGGCGGGAGGATGTCATGCGCGATAATGCCAAAGCAGACTAATACTCGGAGCGAACCACTTCTGTGCTCAAAACATTGGCTAATGCAGGCTGATGGGCATAGCCTCACTGAACGCGAGTAGCTTGGGGCTTGTATTGCGCACTAATATTTTGTGGCGCGATGCGACTAGATGCTTCGCAGTCGAGGAGGTCCGAGATCAGTGTGCGAGGTCGAAGGATTGTGTCATCGATTTTGACAACCATTTCGATGTGTTCTGACACTCATTGAGTCATACAGCGAATCATTTGCCCAGGTATGCGTCACGGTGACTGCAAGTGAACTGATAGATAACATGTGAGAAATTAGGATCAGGAAGACAGCTTAAGTGATTCTGGAAGCTGAACCTTTTGTATGTTTGCAGTAAACTCAACGGTGCTGCTCGATACGTATGTCTGTTGACCGATTTAAGATTTCCATTAATTTGACTAAATAAATGATCATCTCTAAATGGTAAGAGCTTGTTTCTTTTCTACGGTGACTGGTTTTTCATGTGGCTTCCTCTGCCTCCGATGCTGTTTGATTAAATTTTCTAGATTACCATGGGCTAACAGCGCCCGTTTTATCAACTTTTCTTTTTATACTTGATCTTCGATGCAGATTTTCTGCACTCTCTAGAAATTTAGAACTACTTCCAGCCTATATGCCACTAGTGTGAAAATGGAGAATTGCAAGTAACGTACATCTTAAGTGACCTTAGGGTAGTCATTAACTAGATGTCCCGATGGAACGCTGCTGTTCTATCCCTTACACAATGACCTTTCTAAGTGCCTTTCCCATACCAGAACACGTTCTACCTTCTGCTCAATACCCCCTCACAAGAATATCTATAAAAACTCAACTGTTCCCTACCTAGCTCGAATTTTTACCAATGGGGAGCAGATCATGACTGATCTTCTACTCAATCTCTTGTGAAATTAAATTGCTTATTCCTTGCTACGTTCTTCCAACTAACGAGCTGGTGAACGCACCCTTTTTGACCGAAATGCGGACATCTATGTACGCAACAGTCTAACGCAGTACAATACAATCCACTATTTTTCACAATCCGCTCTGTACAAATTGTAGTGTTTTATGTTCACGATCGAGAAGAGCAAACGAAATGCGTGACGTCTTTTTTCTGCTTTGAGAAATCGAATAAAGGGTACTCACTGTTTTTGGTTCTATTTTGTTAATCTTTGCTCAATTCTGGTCTCTCATTCTATGGTGCATTATGTCAAGTTACTCCAATTTGAAAAAAACAGCATGTGACTTCTGTTGAGCTCCAGCTCTGTCCTTAAAGGCTAAGGTGGGATGTCTGAATGCGAAATAAACGGACGATTATAATAATATTGGCACGTTTTCTGAACCGACGTGATCATTATGAGTGAATGGTGAGTTCTGATTTACTCTGGAATTTATGTTGACATTCTTATTCGGCCTTTTCTACTGTTGCACTATTTGATACCGGGGATAGCAATAAACCCTTGATAGTTATGAGTAAGTTGAGAGGGCGGAGATACTCCGGCGAAGTCCAGTTGACTATTCTTATTTAGGATGTGTATGTGGCGGTGGCCGATCCAGCCCGTCCGGTTACCGTGGTTGCCACAGCACCAATTCCCCCATCAGACAATGTCCCGCTGCATAGTCCGAACGACCCGTCGTACATTTGCATCGACATGGGTGTTTACACATGTATTTGTTTGTGGCTTCCTTGCCTATGAATTTGACAATACAAGGCTACTCCAACTGTGTCAGAAACCTAGTGCCTCCTATCCATGTAACACCCATCTCAGGTACCATCCGTGCTATCGTTACTACCGGTCGCTCGTCCCCGAACGTGTTCTCGGATATCCCGACGGGTATATTTCCAATCCGGATCCAGTTATTCATGTTTTCTTTCACTGTTGGAAAGGCCTAATCACATTCAGATAATTCTGCAAAATTACTGCGCTTTTTAAGACCTTTGTTTACTGGTAATAGTTTCACGACTAGTTCAGTTCTGCTGCCTGAACTGGTGAGGTATGCTGTGTATGAAAATTGAACGCTAGGATTAGATCGGCTTAAATTATCACAGTCATCATTTGCACGTTTGGTATTCGTTTGAAATGTTATATTTTATGCACATCGCGTCAATCCTGTTAGATTATGGAAAGATGTTTCTACAACTGCACCTATTTCGATGGCTTTATGACATTTAGTTTAGTATGCCTGACTGACTGATACCCTAACTTGAACTTTGACGCACAAACATCAAATCATCCAGTCAACTTTACACTTGAAAAATACCAAACTCAAGTTTCGCCTTCATTAGAGCTCATCAATGGTGCATATCTTCCGTCGCATCCGTGGTTTGAACCCGGGCTTTCCAAATGAGAAGCGTTTATATTTCTATCGTACCTCCCTTCGGAACTTTCGAGCATCGCTGATTATCATGGAGGATGACATCTGAACAAACGTAACTCGGTAATTCTGATAAGGCTGTACGGCTGTAACACACACATCTTCCAGTTGGGAAGCCCGGCTTCACATTTTCCGTGCGGTGAAGGATATGCACCGCCGATGATCTCTAATGAAAGCGGAGTTCGAATCTGATGCTTATCGAGTGTAGAGTTGACCGAATGGTCTGAGGTTTGTGCGTGAAAAGTGGGGTCTAAAGACCAATCAATGAAACAGAAATATCAATCTCACACGCTACTGACAAATAATTTTAAGCTATATGCATTTAATTCAGTACCGGCGCGTTCGTTTATCCTGCCAGTTCGTGGATGACAGTGATTAGAAAAATTCTTTGTGAAATTGAAAATTTGTTCACGCTACTAAAACTGAATTACCTGTTGGAGCGGCCACATTTGGGAATTGCCAGTACGGTATTTATTTTTGCCATTTGAATAACCACATTTAGATTGCCCCTGGTTGGGATCTTTTACCCCACTCATAACACGAGCATTTGATGTTTTGTATGAGCATGTGGCTACATCAGTTCGATTGGCGCCAACGATGCATGGACACTGTAATGTTTTTGCGTTTTCTATTCTATGTTCGAACGTTCAAAAGCACACGTTTTTTGTTTGAAAAACGATGCTGTCACCGTAATTGTTAGACATTCTGTAGATGTAATCGTTTGGCGAATTTATTCATATTGTGATTAAAAAGTTGACACAAGCATTCGTTGTTGTTAAAATCCTTGCTAACGGTTTCCACAGATCAACTAGCGACCAGATGTATTGCCTACCAAGCAAAATCACCTTCCTGTCTCATTTGTGTATTTAGTTTTGTCGAAAAATTTAGATAGTCGTCAATCAGTCTCTTGTTAATTCTGGACTTATCTTGTCCTTTTACGCTCACTTAGAGCAGAAACTGACCCGGAAGTTGGTATGTGCGCGATTGGCCACTAAACTTTTTTTTCCCTTACGGTATTATTGTTTTTGGCAGCGCGACGTTATTATTGCGATATTGTTAACATTTTACCACGTTGACTCAATGAAATTGTCTGCCGTAGATTTTGAAAATTGCAAGCACTGATTGTTTTATTGCTGAACTTCGAAGTGAAATAGATTCGCGAGCTAACAAACCGCGATACACCTTATCACTGCTTCGATGTACGATGCTGTCTAGTACGACGTGTCAGTGAGTCACCTTGGACTTGTGACCGCCAATTCTCACTCATGCTGATTGACAAGTCTGATGTACAGTGGATAGGAACGTGGTTCCGCTCGACCAACACGTAGGTAGTTCGTTTTTTGCTATGGTGAATGCTGTTTGTTACAGACGGTGTACCTTCTACCGAACTCCGGTAAGTATGATCATATCGGGAGGTACACTGTCGAAATTGACCGTAGAGTGCAAAATGGCTAAAAGTGTGCGAGTTTCTCTGTATGTCTCCTTTTCAGGCATCACGCTGGCAGGCGACTCGCGACTTCAAAATGTTACCAATTCGATTTTAGCTCTAGACATTTGATGGTATCGCCCACAGGACAGATTCATTGCTGTTGAACAATTTCTTGCGGTTTAAATGCCTCATGATCGGGTACTTCTTTGCATGTATAACTGAGCGGATGGGTCCACCTACTACTCAATATGACGTTTGGATTTCCCTTTTCATTTTTTCTGTCCCAAATTTCAGCAGCTTCCTCCTCCATTTTTGCCCACTCTGGCTTTTATGACACTCATGTTCGACTTGTTTGTCCCATTGTTCTCGCGCTGTATGGAGACCGCATCCGCCCAGATCACACCTACAGACTGGACACAACTGACAGAAATATTTCGCCTCGGTTTTCTCGCTCCGATCTATGTGACGTACTTGTATCCACAATCTAATGTCACTCTAGTACCGTTACTCGATGATGGCACTCTGTCCCCACTTCAAGAATCTATGCTACGAGATTTGGATTTTCTTCTGAAAGTAAGTTTGATGTCCACTACGTATTTGACCGATCTGCTATATTTTGTTATTCGGAAATGACATTATTGATTACCGCGAACTAAACATAAATTCCTGTATCCTCACATCCGATCGGACGTGAAGATAATGCTATAACTGGGGAAGATGGAGTCTTAGAGGTATCGGTTTGGACAGCCAGGTAATATCAAGTCCACAGAAGAATCGCGGTTTCCGAAGGATAGCTGGAGACGTCAAGATGGAGAGGTGCCATGTGCGGTGGACTGTACACATTGTTTGTGTTTCTTCTTTGTCGCTTATTATTTTGTTCTTTCGTCACCACTCCGATAGTGTGCGAACCATACCATACGCATTTTTTTACCCCGGCGTAAGTAACTAGGTCCCTAATGTTTTGCCCATTTCTATCTACTCATTTAACGGTGTCCAAAAGCTTGTCTTTGCTGATTCACGCCTCAGCACATTCTGGTTTGAAGACGTCATTAACCCTTTGATTATCAACTGTAAGTTGCTTGATCTAGCCATTTTATTTCACATTGTCAGTTTGATCTTCATTTTCTCAATTTTATTTCGTCTTTCTTGAAGAAATATCAACCTCATTTAACTGATCCTAGGCCTGGATGATGACGAAGAGAAAGCAGAGGGAAACGATGATGATGATTATAAATGCTTACATTTCATCCAGTTTTGATTTAATTTGCCAACCCGTTGCGTGCATTATTATTCACTTAGATGAAGCATTCCAGCGGTGTTTATCAAAATAGTCGACGATTCGCCTTCCTCAGGTTTGATCTATTTGATTTCATGTGTTTATCCCGACAGCATGCCCGTGTGCTCCCTTCTTAATTGTTTTTACTCTCGTACTCTGAAGTGTTTTTTTCTTTCCTTGTTGCCCCTCTTCCTCGGTTTATGTGTGCGCATGTTTATGTTTCCCTGATTGTTATCATCTCAGTCCCTCCTGTTTTCGTCTAATGAATGGAAACTTTTAGAAGCCACAGCAACTACCGTTCTCGCTTCCTCTTTTTTAGTGATCAGATTGATAATGATGTTGATAGCGAGGTGCGATGGAGAGTAGGAGAGTTTAGACGCCTCCAAGACCGGGTCCTGTTGGGCAGGCCGATTGTTTATCGTGTGATTACATCTCGCCATATGCCGTCCAACGAATCGACCGGAGTTCGGTGTGTCTATCTTTCACTTGGCTAACATGTTTTGCTCCGAAACTAATTCACGGAATAGACAGTGTTCTTTGATTCCTATTGAGGAACGGAGTCGTTGCATCCTATGCGATTGCTAATTATCCCATCGGCAAACGATTGAGATTTTTAAACACGTGAATCTCTAAGAAGCAGATCTAAACAATGAATTCACGCCGACCTGTTTGTGAACAATCTGTGGTTTAAAGCGTGTCGAATTAATTCTGCATTTGGTTTTGCGTGTTTCATATATTGGCCTTAGGAAAGCTGATCCACCATTGTAGCTTTTTGCATTCCGTTTTGATACCAGCAATATATATATATATATATATATATATATATATATATATATATATATATATATATATATATATATATATATATATATATATATACCATGGGTGATATCAACACAACGTTGGGAAAAAAGAAGGTTAAAATGATATACAACGAGAAAGTTGATTAGGCAATGAGCACGGTGAAATCTTGTTTTTACGGTATGTATTTGAATGTTTTACTGCTTTTGTTTTGGTTTTTATAAGGTTCACAAATTCTGACATGCACACCGTTCATGCCACTGATTCTTCAGCTTCTATACCGAGCGGATCACACGAGAGTCCATCAATTCCAATTCTGACTCGTATCACTCACCGTCTCTAGCCAACCTGTTCTAGACGCGAACTGAGAAGGCGGGAGGCATCAACTAATGGCAAAGTCGAAGCTGACTTCTTCATGCTGTTGCAGCATGTCACAGCCTAGCCGCTGCTTCGTTTTATCCAGCGTTCATCAGCACGTACCGAAAGAGTACGAAAATTTGAATGTTGAACAGCCACACACAGTGTCCGTGCCACCGAAGGCGATGTAGGGAGGTTACCTCAGCCACCAAATGAGTATCATCGCTTAATAAACGACGACGAACCGCGTTAATCCTCACTCGATATTCCCATGACATTCGACCGCTGCTTCACTGTTAACAATGATTTAATACAGGAAGCTACTGATCATTGTCAATGTCGGGAGCCTGACGTCACAACCGTAAAGTAGAACATTATCAACAGTTGCATTATTCATCGTTCTTTGGAAGGTAAACCGTATGCCATACCGGCGCCAGTGTACGAAAACTACTGTGCCTTTCGCACTTCGTGATGCGATCACTTCCCAACACTTACTCAGTTATACTCAAGCTCGTGGTTACCTCTAACTGATCACCACAAAGGGTGAGTACTGACACTGTCTTCTTCCAGTTGCATATAGGTATCTTGCAGTCTTCCGTCAGCAATGAAAGTAATCAGGAGAGTAGGCTTTCCTCAAGGTAGGTGTCGAAGTGTTGATATGGGTGGTAACAAAATTCCTGGGATGGAGATTAGGACAAATTCACGAGCAGTGGTGTATATCAGTGATGGCACCGATCTGGAAGAAAGTTGATAGGTGCCCATGTGAAAGTCACATAGGAATTAGTATGGTAGGTATTGTATCGAAACTGTTCGTGTGTATTTTTTGCTGGAAATCAGGCCGGTCTCCGACTCGGTCGGGGTTCTAAGGATCGGATGTCCACTCTTGAGACAAATTTTAGAACATCCACCCACCTTCGATAGGTCTACAATCTGTTTCTTGGTTTGAGAGGGTCGTTCTACTGAGACGTTCATGGAATTCTGTGTTGCTGATTGTCATTGGAGAGTGTGCCAGAGAAATCCATTTTCTCCCTTTGAATCTCTGTAATGGGACAATAGAAGTCGGGTTCGCGTTTGTGGCGATCTTTCACTCGAGTTCATCACGAGTAGTGGTATTCTTCGGGTTTTCCTCTCACCTTTCCCTTCTAATTGGGAAATTGAGATGATTTTAGAGGAAACGCTGTCGTCGTATAAGGATTGTGACATTAATATTTGCTTCGATGGTAAATTGTATAGATTGGAGTATAGAGGCGTTGTTGAGTGAGGAATCCAGTAAGTTGGGAGTATTTTTTGATCGGTATTTAGAGATAGTACCGGTACGTGTTGGGATGCTTTGCTCAGTCGGATTGTAGAGTGCTATTGCAGATGTCGCTTGGCTTGAAACGAGAAATTGCAGTAAAGGATTATAGTGAGACAGATAGATCTAGTTATTCGAATATTTTTATTATACCAAGTTTTGTATGTTATCACTCAGTTGGCCTTTACGAATTCGGGGTATTTGTGGCACCTGATTGACATGGAGTTATCGATCAGTTGCTGGGTGTACACAATGGTGATGGGATCGATGCTGTTTTGTGACTCAGACACATGGCAATGGGGAACAGTGAATGTGTGAAGACGTTTGATGTTTGAACACAATTAACTTCAAATTCTTAGTAGAAAATGACGGGAGATTTCTTTCAGTCCATGGGAAGCTAGGTGTAAGGTGCTGAGTTTTAGGTTTGAACCTTTTAATAAGGCTTTCAATTCGAGGCAACTAAGATGGTTGGGACATTTTATCCGCATCTCTGCAATAGCTTACCTCGTTGTACGCTGCCCTCCGAGATATATGTGATTTGAATATGTTTGCAGATGGTCAGTCACTGACGTGGCAAAAGATATGAAAACTTAAACGAACAGACTGAGTTGTATAGATGTAGCTGGGCTCCGGCGTTGTGTTCCGCAAGATCCATGTTTGCGATGATTGTAGTCGTTAGTTGATATGGCTCGGTGTCGCCGTGCTTGTTGTTTTTGCTTTTCGAAATCTTTGTTTTTCTGTTATTGTTCAACTTAATAAGATGGAGTTGTTCTTTCTTTATATCTTGTCCTTTTTTTCTTTTGTGGATTTGGGAGTGTTACGAGTGGGCAACCGAAACCAGACCGCGTTGATGCACGGTTAACGTTTTTGAAAGGTGATCGAAATTGACTTCACGAAAAAAGAACGCGAAAAGAATCTACCGTCCCTGGAATTTGTTATCACGAAGTAGTGGTATAGAAACAAAGTCTGCCGAAAACCGCCATTGCCTTATGGTATGTTGAATCATCTGAAAGTTATCCGAAAGACCACCTTTGGAGGTGCGTGTAAATCTTGTTCCACCAGTCGACCAAGCACTGCAGTAGAACTACGGAAAGAAAAATCTTTTTTTTTTGCAACCTCTTCACCAATAGGTATCAACAATTATCTAGCGACTCTTGTACTTGGGACAGCAAATTTCAGAGTCCTGGATGTGTCTTCCTCTTTTTTTAGCATGCTCCTTCCATCGCATACCGTAAAAGCAAAGAACACTCACGGCGTCACATGCTCGAGAAAAGCTGAGAGATACTGGCTACTGCTGGTACCCTTGAATATGAGAATCACTCACAAACCCATCGCCGCCCTATGCTCTGTTCTGTTTAATGGCAGGGACGGCGTGGATCATCATGAGGAATCGAAGGTAGTCCACACCGTGTCGTGACTATGTGGTGAGGCATATATAGGTAAGAGAGAAAGACAACTACGTACTCATCTACGTTAACTGATACTGGCATTAATGCAGACTGACTTGCGTCTACGGACCAGGGACCACCGAGTGCAAACAGACCATAAGATCAATATCCACAATGCAAAGCTCGAGCTAGGAGGAGAAAAAAAGGAGACTCAAAGCGCTTTATTCGACCAACTCGTTCAGTCCAGAAGTTGAGGTCGGTAAACGTTACACCAGGGTTTGGATAGTCCTTTTTCTGGAGGAAGAAGAAGACCAAGAGTTACGGCTCTATTTTATGTCCGACCACATTCATCGCATCACAGTGCTATTATCGGATTCTTTTTACAGGCATAAACCCATCAAGACATAGGTATCATTCCACGGCCGTTTTTTCATGTATACGGATTCATCTTATTCTTGACTAACAGCGAACACGGTAGTTGTTCCCCTGTTCGCAGGCTAAGGATGCACCAGGTAGCTTCTGAATACTGGCCTGATTATTTTAATGTTGAGGTTATCCAATCCTTCTCTGATGCACATTTCATCTGCCCCTTTTTTATTTAAGGCTACGGAAACGGAGAATACTCCGCTAGGTATCCAGCGTTCAACACTTTTATGGTTGCTCCTGGATTTATCCAGCTACACCGTTCATGTTCCGAAACCAGAATTGAGGGGAGGTCTTCTGACAACAACTTCTGGTCGGGTACGTTTGTCTTTTCGCCCTGATTCCGCATGTTTTTTTTTGTTCCGACTCGGTTTTCTTTTTTACATTAGTATTACATGATTTCCAGCTACTCATGAAAGGTATGCACTTCTAAGCCTCAAATATCGAGTAACTTATCGTAAGTCCCTGGCATCCACAGCCCCAAAGTCTTCAGTGATACTGAATCGTTTGAAGCCGATCGGATGACAGTTGTATGAACACATGTACGTTGATGTGCAAAATATATCCATGCAGACTGATTGGTGATTGATGGATTATCCTGACTATAACCGTGTCTCAGTTCAGTTCATTAAATTTGTACAACTGTCAAACGCACATCGATGCTGTTTGGTGTACATCGTTAACTCACAACGATTTGAAGTATGTCTTAAAAATTGGAGGTTATGGTTGGACGTTGCTGTAATGGAGAAAAGATTTTCGGACAAAATGAAACCATGGACTGTAACATTGTTTTTTTTAGTTTTTGATTGAGTACCATGAATACGAAGTAGGAAGTTCAAATCCGGTTGAAGTTTAGTTTCGCAAGCTGTTCACTTTGACTTTCGGACTCTTTCTGTCTCATTGGATAGCGATACATAAGCCGTAAAATCAAACCCTCTGATTTTCACCTTCCTCCGGGTGACTAACATCGAGGCCTCGATATGTCAGATTTAGTCTCCTTAACAACGTTATCACCATCAGTGGATTTGAAAATTTGTTTTCATGGTGTTTTAATCGCTGAGCTTGATATTTAGATCCCAGTCGAGGTGACAATTCCAGTTTATGTGCATTTACGATGTCACCTTGACGGATGATGAAATTTTTGTGATTTGAACGCCCAGTTCATCTACCATGGCCCTATTAAAAGACATTGTCACTGTATTCAAATTAATGCTAAACAGAAAATGATTGCTACGATTTTTGCGCATCTTTCATACTGAACAGTCATGTTTTGGAGCTGACAGTGGGACAATAAGCCATGGACTACGAGGGGCTTATCCACACCTCCATACTGTTATGAGCTTCCGCAGCATCCAGTCTGTTTATGCTCTGATCGAGATCGTCAACGGCTTTCCGAGTTGCATTGGGGACCATTAAATGACTTGAATTTTCATCTGCACTGCGCAGTGTATGCTTAATGGCACGGCAAAATCTCGTGACCATCCTACTTGATCAGTTGAGTGGAATTTTCTTCGCAGATAACCATTGTGCATCCAATGACCGACTGCACATACAAACCAGAATGCCACCATTAGCTGTGTGTTATGGATTATAAGTTCTTCCTCAATGTTTTACATAACAACAGAAGCTTTTGCTATCTTGTCAAGCCCATATGGAAGTTATATTTCCGAGTTACATTAAGTCGTAGGCACGTCTTCGCCATCGACCGTACATAGGGCGCTTGGTGGAGTTGTTCCTTCAGTTATTCGCCGCCGATAGTTCATTCAGAGAAAACATCAAGCCGGGGTATTGTATTCGTCGATCGCGTGTTGTCACGCAAGTGATTTATCCTATTTGAGAGCATCGAGTTTAGTTTTCAGCTCTACATTTCACGGTATTGTGTTGTAACAGTGTACTTAACATTTAATCATCACGGATAAACGTGTTTGGCACATCTAGTGGTAATAAGTAAACGGTCGCATCGGAACTACTGAACTATTGCACGGAAAAAAGCAAATTGGTCAAACGCCAAGACTATAAGACGTGATCAAACAGCAAGCTATGTAAAAAAGAAGAATCTCCCTGCAGAAAATCAATCGGTAGTATGAGGTCAATCAGCGTCAACCCCGCTTCGCTTTGGCTAACCGGGTAGTACCAAGTTCGCAGACTCGTGGATCCCGATCGATGGCGGGTGATGTGAGTATGGAGAAGAGAAGAACTAGTATGTGTTATGAACCCTACATATTGTTTCTGCTTTTTTGCCCATAGTTCGTTTATCTTTTCCCATGACTCTGATGGCACATTGCCTGTATTCAGATTCGTGCAATGTGTATATATATATATACATGTATACATACATATATATACATAATGAGCGTTAATATATGCAGTACACCAGTTAGCATCGATCAGCCGATTGCGGATGAGACAAAGTGTCGATCAGTAGTCCCTCACACTCAGTTCTTATGATCCAGTTTTGAGTTATTTAATTTGTAAAATTCTCACGGATTGCTACGTTCGTGTCCCAAATGTACATTACTGATGTATCAGAAATGTTAACGTTCCAATGAATCACTGAAAAGTTGTTTTGATTAAGGAAAAGGAAACACTGAAGTTATACCTGAAGGAAGAAATGCCATATATCATAATGGAATGCGGTTTTTGGAAACAATGGGTTATTTTTCCCCAGAAGCCAGCTTGTCAGAGGTATCATTTTTGAGTTTTTCTACGTTTGACAAGGAACCGATAAGAACAGTTTCCCATCGTATCACCTGGTACATCCTTTTCCTCCGTCGAATTTGGGTGGTCATCTGTTTCGGTGACAAAAGCATTCGAAAAAGCAATTTAATTCTGCCATTCTCCCATCCAGTTGGACTCGATTCCATTGAATTATACTGTTTGCGCAGAGAGATGTATGCAGCTGTCGGTAGATGCCTACATAGCCACCACGGACTGGTCCACATTGGCACACGATGAACTACTTCAGGCAGTTGTCAAGGTATGTGATGGTTAGCCGGGAGCAACGTTCCCAAATCTTTGTGTGATATGGACCTCTTTTTTGTCCGGTATTCCTTCTTAGATCTCCATTGTGATTTAAATATTTTATATATCTTTTTAATGACTGTATAAGCTTATATAGTCTACATCGAAGTTTTTTTCTAATCGGTTTATATCGTTTCTTTGATGCAATAATATCCAGTTAAATTTGACCATTGACTTGTGACCATTTGAAAATGCGACCTTTGTTGCCGAGGTAAATGCACCTGGATATGAGAAATGAAAACGGGTAGAACGAATCAGGAGACTTAACCTAGGCTGTATTCTAAAACGCCAACTAGTTCAGTTCTGTCACGGAATTCATCTTCGTACTTATTATTGCATTTCTGTGAACAGGTTAGGAGAAATCTTCGACTATTAAGGGATCCAGCGTGAGGTCGAAGTTACTGTTAGTTTCTAATGATAGGTAACGAAACTTTGTATCACATTGACCCTTGTCGTCAAAGTAAACGTGGTTTGGGGCGCCAAGTTTGATGTCAGAATCGGGATAGAGTCAGACGAATAATTAGGATTGTGGTCATAGTTATCTTTTTTGTTATGTGCTTCTCATGCCTGTTGTTTGATCTTTTTCTTCATCACAGTTTCCAACTTGCGCTCAGCTTCAGGTCTGCTGGTTTTTAGTTTCAAGTACATATTTGAACATCCTTTTTGTACTGAACTCAGAATGCCGGGTTTGATGTTTGTTGAATCCACCAGATGGATTATCGCCTCATTGGGTTTTGTTTGATCCGAATCTTTGGAATTCCGGGTGGACTCAGAATCCCCCATTCTATTGATGGCGATGGGACATTTTTCGTTTGCTTTAATTGTCGGTCTTCCCCGATCGGAACTCTAGTGAAGAGTATTGTCAAGCGTGATGGAAACATACATACATACATACATATATACGCATATGCATATCTTTTAATGTTTACCCACTTAGACTCTAGTTACATTGAATGTTGTGTTTTGGTGTGATAGGCGTGTTCCATTTTCTAGACATTTCGAAACGCATTACCACGGTAATACGGGCTGTGTATCAGGTCTGTTATCTTCTAAATTGTTTTCAGACCCTACACAAACCGTTGGCTCTCAAGTATGCCTGTCCGTCTCAATCAACTTGGATTCTGGCGTGCAAATGCTTTTTCCAAGTAATTCCTTCTGCGATCCCGATTCTCACTCAATCAAAAGTCAAACAGGCGAACGCGAAATTCCGTGATCGTGATGTTCAGAGTGAGTTCGCCCCCATCACATCTACGTGATATTGACCTACGCCTCTTCCTGCCGTTGTGTCAACATGTAAATTGACGACCGCTTTACACTTGAAATTATATGGACAGCTGCGTTTGATACTTTCCAACTTGGTGTAAATATGTGGAATTGTATGGCTATCACAAGCTTTTGTGCCCGTTAATCTTATCGTTTAATTAGTTTCTTGTGTACCCATTGGTCTATATCTTACATTTTCCGTAACTCAACCGGCTCACGGATGCCTCGGCTAATTGTTTATGTTGAAATACAAAATGTTTGCTATGACGTTCATCTCACCCATCGTCATTTATTTTATTTTCCCACAGATTCCAACGAGTTGTGTAATATAATCGCCGACACGTTTCGGGACTTTTTGTTCTATCAACAGTAAGTATGAAAACTTACCCACTACTTTCCCACCCATGGACCTGTTTTTATTTTCCTGATTTATGTCAAATTACACTTTAAGTACCCGTTCTTTTCTTAGAAATCAGTCAAAATGGAACATGGGCTGCCTCATTTTCTCACCTCACAATCGATTTACGTTAGCTTTTTCAAATTCCATTTTAATAGCCGTGTATATGAAACCCAGTTTTTCATAATTTATTCTTTTTCACTGTGCAAAATAGTAGGCTGTGTTGTCACTAAGTACAACCGTGATAGCTTCTTCAAGTCATTGTCTCCTTCGCTCATGAAATACGATTCTTTAACTGGTCTTTGTCAGTACCGAACCAGCGTTGTATAGCCGCAAGTTCACGCAGATTTGAACGGCTTTAATGGACTGCTTGTTGGTGGTCACACTGAATATGTTCGAACAATCTGATTAGTTTCTTACTCATAGCCAATCAGTTCACGTGTGTTTGTTCGCTTTCAAATGAAAATACTGTTCTCCGGGGTCTTTGACATGCACAACATCTTCTTATTGTTTATTGGAATTCTATTCATTCCGGTTTTTGGAATCATTAACCTTGCACCAACATGCTCCAATTTTTGTTGCTGCCTCACAACACCTTGAAATATATAAATGCGAATATATATTTAAAGAAAATATAAATGCATATCTTCAAAGAAGAAAAAAGAGAACGGTAGATAGTGGAAAATCGACTGGAAAACAATAAGTTGAACAGTTATACGGAGAAAGAGAGATTTCGAAGGCAAGAACGCCACTGACTGCGGCGTTTAGTTGTGCCATCGCTTGGGATGGTGGTGGGGTAGCGACGTAGTTGCATATTGTGTGCAAACCGGTTTTGGGCATTGCGCGAACAATGAATGCTCAACTGCAGTGTTCTCTATTTCTTTTGTTACACGAGTGTTCATAGACTCTCGTTTGTCCACATCGACCTCGTGCTTCTTGGGAATGCCAGTAGAAAGCTGGGGGTGTTATTAGTCGTCGTTATGCCTCATCTGATATAAACAGCAGTGACATTTTTGTCATTGTCATGATTTTGGCAATTATTTGACATGAGACAAAATTCGTGTGTGAGCACAAATGGTCTTATTTGTGCGTGTTTCCAGCATTTTCACAGAGATTTCACACGAAAATATTAATTCATTAGACAGCTATACAAGATATTGGTAGCTTCTAAATGATGAGGTAAGGAGTTTTTCGGCGTTTTTCGTGGAAAAGACTCTTATTTGCGAAACAAAACTTTCATGCCTCATTGTAATCGATTCTCAGTCATCACTGGGAAAATCAAAGGAACAAATCGAATAAGTTATTATTTGAAGACCCTGGCAATCTGCAACCTAGTGAGTCACCTGACTGACTGGAAACGATTCTCATTAGAGGAAACAGGATGAGAAAAATACGAATGTTTACGAAGTAACAATTGTCAATTAGTGAAAATTCCGAAGCAAATGCATATCTATGTATCCCGTTTTCAGACTTGTTGACACATTTGAACTGTAAGTTATTTCCGATTTACTAGTTCACATGGAGCTTGACGCGCCATGGATAAGCGCAGTAGGGTGCACTCAAAGCCATTGATGGAGATCTTTTTCTGAACTGATGTAAAATCTATGATTGAACTCTATACTTTTGTTGAGACTATCCGCACCCATTGCATAGTTTGTGTGTGTGTGTGTGTGTGTGTGTGTGTGTAAATGTCAGTTCCAAGCGGCACATTCTTTCCAACCCATGGTTTTATCCTCGGAATCATTTCCTTTCACATTTACCGATTTTGTGCACGGCAGCGTAGCTAAACAGACGTACTACTTCAATCATTCTGGTTTTATGAAAATTGGCAACGCAGTCGGCACTGTTCATGGTTCACTTCCATATCCCTTACTGTCTCCAGCCAGCTAAATGGCGGATCTTCCGGACTCCAACCACCAAAACTTGAAATACCTACTTCATCTAATTTCTGCTTTACATTTTCTTATTTCATTATGTCATGCCACTTGTTGACCTGTACGTGGGTTTTTTCCATTCCGTAATCGAAATGCAAAATAGGGAACTACGGTAGACGAGTGTTTGCCATACGCAACAGGTAATCCAACCAACAAAGTCTGCTAAGCTGCATACACTGTGATAAAATATTCTCTGAACCGGTACTCCATGCTCGGTTCCCAACCTAGATGTCGCTCACCCTAGGTCACCCTATTCAAACCATGAGGTACTACGTGGGCATCAATGGTCGAAGACTTCCAAGCGATGAACGTCATCGGCACGCGAAACCCCATGTCTCGCAACGGTAGGACAGAAATGAGCCCACTGCGGCACAGTACACACGAACTTCGAATTTCAATAAAATATCAGGTCGGGGTCAAAATTTCTTTAGTCTAGCGTACGCCTCTTGGGCCTTTCTATTGTCATGCTATCGTAATTAATTCAGTAGCTGCCAAAGTAAATGTATCGGTCTACAATAGTTAGTCCCTCCCACATCAAGTATCCACCATCCTTGTAAGAACATTACACTTAGTAATTGCAAAGCAAAATGGACCCAAGGTCCTCAGGAAAGTCTGTCTGGTGCATGTTGCGCAAGTTCCATATATTTGAACAGCCACACGAGGTTGTCTCCGCCATCTAGGTCACACAGTTTCTCCTCATTTGCCAATTCGACCCTCACATCACGAAGACCTCTTGAAGCATCTAGAACAGCTGGTTACCCCATTTGGTTGAGCGTGCTGATATTGAACGCAGATAAATGCAGTGAACATTTAGGTTTAAGTTATGCTTACTAACTATATCTTGTCCTTTCACCAGTGCTACTGTCAGATAAATTCATCGAGCCACAGTTCTTCGTGGCATCTTGGGTGATGCCTGTATCGAGAAAACGGAAATTAGAAAGCTTCCTTATAGAATAGACACTGGACTTATTCCGAACCCTAACCACAATATTTGACACAAAAGTGTGACCCACAAAATAGTGTTGAATTAAAGTAGTTCGGGAACTCTTAGTAGGCGCATAATTATCACTAGCCATCTCGCTCGATGCGATGGGCAAATTAGTCCTGTCTTTCCTGCGCGAGGATCGGTGCAGTATGGAATTTATTGTGTTAATACTATTCATCGATTTTTTGAGTGGGGACTGCTAGGGAGTCCAACCACAAAGCCGGTGGACGATTAGTGTTCTCTACCAAAGCATTTGATTTCAACAAGAACCTGTCTGCAAAGCAGCGGGAAACCGCTAAGTGGATATACCTCTTGGATCAGTTATTCGTCCACTTAGTTTTCCGACTGAATTGCTAGTTCAAATTAGCCACCAGACAAAGGGACCAGAAGACTACTCGTCAGGCCTTCACCTAATTGACCTTCCAGGCCTGATCGGATCTTTGGCCTTTAGATATACCATCATGTATAGCTCGTTGGGTCATGGAGATATGGAAGTCGTCGCACCACATCAGGGTGCCATCTCGTCGTTGCGGAACAGATGCTGTACTCAATACGACTGGCGGCAAAGGTAGTGTGCTGCCTTTGAACGTGGCCCTGTTGTTTGGATTGCTTTTTTTCGCCGCCATTGTTTGACCAAACTATGCTGGAAGAAAAATGTTTTTTCTTCATTGACAAGGGGACTTCGTCACCTTTCGCCGTTTTCTGCCTCTCGTGGAAACAGCTGATTCCTAAGTTTCCATGGTTATCCCCGAGATAACCGATTAGACCAAGTTGCCCTTAAATAGTATCCTATAGATAGAATATTTATCCGATCGACTTCTTCTCTCGCCATCCATTCTGAAAGTATTGTTGCTACATCTTATTTGATCCTCCAGAGAGAAGGTAAACACGTTCGGTCTATTCGTTCTTAACATTTGTTATCTCTGCAACGTCCCTTGGTTCGAATCATACCCATTCACATGAGGAGGGATGGTAGTTACCAACCCATTGTTTGTCCTTCAGCAGTTTTGAAACTATCCAAAGTTAGCTTCCGAAAGTTCTCGTGAGTTTCCTGTGGTTACCCTGCACACTTGGTGGAACGTGGATGGGTTCTGTCTTGTTGCCAAATGGTGTTCACGCGTTCAGGAGGCCACTTTTGTCCCTGAATGTAGAGATCGGAGAGGTGGGTCATCGACTTTGTTGGAAGTGTCGAATGCCATCCGAATGCCAAGAACCTCAGCTTTCTGTGCCCACTGCTGATGTTCCGTCGGCAAGTGATGAGGCGTTTGCGATTAAATTGCCGAACTCTGCGGCCAAAAGTTGAATAACGCTGCCTAATCGTATGTTAACTGGGGCTCACTCTCCGATCCCATGTAGTTTGTGCACAAGCCATCGATGTCCGCCTTCCGCGCTGTAAACTGCGTTGACATAAAGTGATCAGGTGAATTAAGTGTCTGCCACCGAAATAGTCAAAGATCTGAACCTCAGATCTGCCGGTCATTTTGGTGGACGACGTTCGGCTCGTTGCCACACTTGATCTAGTGTGGTTCTGCGCCACTCCACGTTTCAGCGTCGAGATTGCCGGTCCTCCTCTTCCAGTGCAATGGACCGTAGTGGCTATCTCACATTTCCCTTCCACTGCACTTACGCCTCATGCATATCACAGAAAGTTACTTCTTTTTCGATTTCAGATCAACAGCGACGATAATCCGTTCAGTTTCCTCGACCTTGATAGTCCCCTTTGAGGAGCACATCACTTAGTTAGTTCCGGTATCTTCCAAGATAATGTTGTCCCATTTATTTCCCGGTTTGATTGGCAATTTCTCTACTTTTCCCAATTTCCTCGGTTATGCATATTCAGATGGCGTTGAATCTGGGTGCCCGCACAATGCTGACGGGAGCCTAATGCATCTGCACGATAGTGTGAACGATATTTTGCTATCCCTTTTCGGTTTCAGCGTGGTTCCTTGCGAATAGCTTCCCTCAGCAATCATGCACTTCTTTGAATTAAGAACGGCTGCATTGATATCATCAGTGGAGTTACATTGGAGTAACTTCGATATACAATTATCCCGGGGTGAAATATGTCGCATTCAAATATCGGAAGTAACCTTCACATTTGTTTTCGGATTTGTTTTGCTCATTCATTCTTAGTGCCTAGTTCCACTTCTGCCCTGCATTCTTCCGTTTTTTGAAAGAAAAGAATTTTGATCTCGGGGCCATATTTCCAAAAAACTTGCACGTTGCAATGGAGTCAATAGAGCTGTGCTCGCAGATTCCGGTGTTCTTGTGATAAACGTTCGAACGATTGGTTTTCATTTTTAGGCGATACGAAGAGTCAGATGATATTGTGTACCGTGGTAAGATAGCAGACGGTTCTGGCCCAATGGCAAAATAAAGCCAGTTACTGTTTCACTGATCTAGTGGTTTGTGCAGCATCGGATACTTATGTACGCAGTTTGTGTTTCGGAGTGAAGTATACGATAACTCTAGTGATAGAGCGAAAGATTGCCAGTTGGATTATGCCTCCTTGTGTCGACATTTCTCATGTTTTATCGCTTTTGACATCTAAGATTCTTCATCTTACCATTTCCATATGCTGAAATATCCTTGTTCTCCATATTGTCGATACACCGGTTAGTCGCCAACTGATAAGCAAATCTTAAATTTCCTCGGTTTGCTATTTTTCGTTATTTATTACCACACCTCTTTCTTATCCAAACGCTGTTTTGTATGCATCGTTTTTCCGCGTCTCTGTCATTCTGTCAGGCTGAAAATCTGTTCTCATTGCGATAGCTACGTTGGTAATTTACTTGGTTTTTTATAGTTTGGTCTACTCACAAGCATGAAGTTTCCCACGTCTGTTCGACTAGTCTTATTACGGCTCAGTTGTTGGACGGCATCGAAAATTACAATTTACTATCATTTTTTGTTCTTTATCAAAATACCAGTATTCTGCATTTCCTGTCATTTATTTTTATTCTTTTACTCCAGGGAATCTATTATGAAACTTATTTTCTGCTTTCAGTCAACCACCGTCGTCTCTTTCGATCGAGGATTTTCAGGAACACGAAGAACTGGACTGTAAAGTGGGTTTTTCAATTGTCTGAATTATCTTGTCATCATCATCACCGATCACTGCCTTTTTCCCAGAGTTACACATTTATATAAAAAGAGTGAATATCCGAAGGGATAAGGGAGTGGACCTATACAGACGGGAAAAGATACGACGCTGCTAAGGCCAACACACAGAACACAGTCCAACTGTACAAACGCACTCTATCAGTCTGATTCTATAGAAAATGACAACACGATCGCCACTGTTCACGATTCACTGACATATCCTTCAGTGTCTCTAGCCACCTAGTTGACGGATCTTTCGGACCCCAACCACGAGGACGTGAGACACCTAATTCACCTAAGTTCGCTGTGCATTTTCTCACCCCAAGTTGACACGTCATCTGTTGACCTCCACATGACTTTTTCCACTCCGTGGGAGCAACCCAAAATACGGGACGATATGGTGTACGAGTGTTCGACATACGCAACACGTGACCCAACCAGCGTAGTCTACTAAGTTTCATAGGCTGAAATAAGGTATTCTGAGAGCCACCACCTAGTATTCCATTCCCGAATTCCACATTACTTACCCAGTCACTCCATCCAGTCCTAGCGATACTACGTAGACATCGGTGTTCGAAAACCTTCAAGCGACAAACATCTTCCACACGCATAATTTACGTCTCGCAACCGTACAACAGAACTGAACGCACCAAGGCACAGTACACACGACCTTTCAACTTCAGTGAAATATCAGGCCGACGCCACAAGCGCTTCAATCCAGCGTAAGCTGCCCGAGCCTTGGATATAAGTGCATTCATCTCCACTGCCATGTTATCGTCGTTCGACATGCAGCCACCAAGGTAGATGAAACGACCTACAATCATTAGTTCCTCTCCGCTCAGCACCAAGTTCGGCACTACTATCGTCCAGTCCTGCGACAGCACTTTGCACTTCGAAGGTGCTAAGCACATGCCAAACCGAGCGACCGATCTCGAGAGTCTATCTAGTGCCCGTTGCGCATGGTCCGCGGATTCGAACAGGCACACAATATCGTCTGCATAATCTAGGTCACGCGGCTGCGCTCCGTTTCCCAGTTCGATTCCTACATCTTGGAGACCTTCCAAAGCATCTTTTACCACTTTGTTCCTGACGAAGTTGATCAGGAATGGAGAGATGGGACACTTGTCGAACGCCACTAGTCGTTACGAATGAACTTGATAGTTCACCGTATACCCTCACTCGACCATAGGTATGCGAGTAAAATGCTCCCAACAGGTATTCGGACGTCGTTGGCATAACCTTCCGTTGGAGATCACTGAATAATGTTGAGCGATCCAAGGAGTCGAGAGCACCTTTCAAGTCTGGATAGACTACGATCGCAGGGCGGCAGTGCGTGTGGTGGAAGTGGCAGATGGTACAACTACCGAATTAAGCTTCTATGTAAATGGTGGACGAACCAACCCCATGGACAATGACCTAACGGCTATTAATTGAATTTAAGGAAGGGCCGTACTCCAGCCTTATGGCATTTTATTGGACTCGATCAAAAAGAGATTGAATAGGTGAAGCAGCACGCTCTACAATACAGCTGTATTTCAGTGCTATACTTATTTATGTTTTGCTCAATGAGATGAAGTTAACAGTAGCAAAAAAATTTGTGGTGTTCGATAAAAACCCACTTTTACGCGTAATCCAAGAACTAAACTGAGATATCAAGCGGGACCCGTATAACAAAGAGGTTACAAATAAGTCAGAAGGAGATAGTATCTGCAGTTCATGGACTGATTGAAGTAAAATAACTTTGCGCTAAATGATTGATGTTTAAGCGCACTAGTAATAAGGGACATTTTTTGAACCATTGAAATCGACGCGATTATGGTGGCTCCGTAAGGAGATTTTCGGAAACCAAATCTTGTTATATACGGAATACGAAGCGGTCGCGAGCGATGCTCTTGTTGGTGTTTTGGGCCAGGAAGGGGGTAGCGGAGGATGGTAAACAGTGGATTGAGTTGGACAGACAATGGCTAACACAAAGTGGGTGGTAGGGTAGACGTGTAAGAGCGTACTACTTTCGTTTTGTTCGTGCTGAGCCACACCAGCTTTTTCATTAGTTGCTAGTGGCCTAGCGGTGACAGACCGTGGTCGGTAAGTCGCAGTTAATAAAAGTCAGCGGATGCAATCTGGTCGTGCCCAGTTGTGAGTGCGTTTCAGCGACATGGATAGAATGAGCAAGTGTTATATCATTGGCTGCCAACCGCCAGGTGACGTCGAATTTATGATTGAACGGCAAAACTGCAGGGGACAGACCGAAGGAACCGTCTAGAAAGCATATCAGTCATTCATCCTGTGAGGTTCATTTTCCACAGGAAGTATGCCCTGGATAACCAGCGATGCGGATCACTAAGGCGACAACTCGGGTAGTCACACAGGTGTGGATGTGTTCATTTATTCTGTAATTACGACTTGAGTGTTCCTGTTGGAGCTAGTGCGAGCGCTTTATTACCGATTAGTGGTAAGCAGGAATGAAAATGGACGGTTCGAGATAAAAGCGAACTGTTTTTGAAGAAGATAGCCGATGCCTGCATTTTTGCGTTTTACAACCGGGAGCACGTAATGAAGGCGGGTAGGAAATACGAACATTCTCAGAAAACGGCTGAGAGGAGGAACATAGTTCGCTTACTGAGTGAACATGATGTCCACGATACGGGACTTCAATGACAGTTTCGCTTGCATACTTTCATACCAAAATTTTCGGAGATTTAATGATCTCAGGCTTGCTTAACCGAGTGCGGTGATCAGGAACTCGAGACGAGAGCCAGCTGACTGTTGTCGAAGCGACACTGTTCGGATCCATATTTTCGGCTGGAGAGGCGACGCCCCCTTGGTCGAAGGTAACGATTTGGTGAAGCACTTTCATAATGGTAATTATGCAAATTGGCTGATAGTTTTCCGGATCAGAAGGATCACTACGTTTGGGAAAAAGAAATTCTTGGTACATTTTAGTAGTAGGAGATTAAATGTTATCATGAAATAATTCATCATGTGATATGATCGCTCAACTCACCATAAAGAAACCATGGAAGCACTTCGGATATACTACTGACATGTACCAAGTTATCAAGCTCTGTAGGTCATATCCAAAGCTTTCGTCGTGCTTGGGCTACCTGCAGAGAAGTCATCTATCAGTAGGGGTCGATCGCTGTGAGCTAGCGGACAGTAACCGTGCAAATCAGTGACGGATAGATGCAACATCATGTGGTGAATGAAGTTGAACAAACCGTTCAGAGCCTGCCCGGTAGCGTAATGGCTAAGGCGTTCGACTGAGAATCGTTCGTCTCGGGTTCCCGTCCCATTTCGGCCGTGGTGGATATGCAATGCTGATGATTCCTAATAAGGATGAAACAGCTGTATAGTGCTTCCATAGTTTCTTTATGGTGAGTTGGGCGATGATATCACATGGTGAATTATTTCATGAAAAGGAACTTCCACTGCACGTTTCCAAGTGATCGAAAAAAATCGAAAATTATGGGTTAGGGAGAGAAGAGAAAACACCAAATCGGGCAAACTTAAGGGCATGTTTTAAGGACGACCAGTGATATACCGCTTGGATCGGATGGTTTGCGGACTTTCAGAAAAGGCAGTGTTTGGTACATCTTCCCGGTCCTAATGCGACATAAAAATGGAGATAAAAGGAAAAGGTGAAACTGGACGTGTGAGATAATTATTAGGTTAAGTGGGATTGCAAATGAACCGAGAAGCAAAGATTACTCACGAATTGTATCATCAGATGAATTACAAACGAAAGTAAAGAAACTTAAAAAGGTCAAGAAACGGCTTTGGTTTTCTCAATGTACTTCCTTTACATTTAACCATTCCGCCTTGATTTGGCCACAACAACAAATTGTTTTTCCGATTGTACTGATTTGATTAACTGAGTTATTACTAACTGTACGAATTTCAAAGCTGATGTTGTCATTAGTCGTAACAATATTAATAACCCCAGTGATAATATTTCAAAAATTTACAATCAGTAGAAAACCAATCCCTCTACAGTTGAATACACTGTAGAAAGTTACTATCGACGCACATTTTGAATTTTCACGTGGCCGTTACCGGTAATAACACCAATAATGTATCCCCGGAAGCTGCAGCTTACTGAGTCCGGTCGGAGTGAATGGAATGCAAATTCATGTCATTCAGAGTGTTATGCTTTCCTTCTTCGAGTTATCACAATTTTACCGTTGACATAATTGTTTTCCCCCTTTTTTATTAAAGCGGTTTCTACTTGCGAGTAACAGTATTTTTCAGCATGGGCGACCATGACCCGTGACTGTCAAATTAGCCTTTACATATAACTGTTATCGCTAACGTTTTTTAAGGTTATCTAATAATCGGTGTCTCGAGTGCACCGTTTTCCCTTTTTCTATCCGAGTTCTTTAATGCGATCGTAATCTTTGTGCATAAGTTCTCCATCGCTTATTTCATCCCGACTGAGGAAACTCCCAACGGAGAAAATTATCCTGACCTAGGCCATTTATATTTTACAGCTGAAATTTTCTGTAATTCATCGATTATACTGTTTGGTAGAATTACCGGTAATCGTCGTTGTTCTGTTGCACTATTAACAGGACTGCTCTTTCGATTTATGTTCAGTCCTTCTTCGCTCGCTAATGTTATTGGTTAATTTTTCTTCATCTTTCTATATCCTTTTCTCCGCCCTCCGCTTGCTCCGCATTTCGCAGTTTGTTCGCGTGATCAGTGACCTGTTTTTATCTAGTTCTGCTGAGTTGCCAGATGCATTCATCAGCCGTTTGGTTGATCTTCTCAGTTGCGGCTCGGTGCAAGCGTCAGTATCGACACTTCTGGGACCGGACGGTCTTTCATCAGAATCCATTATAGGTACTCCGCCAAATTGTCCTCCACAAACACCTATTCATGTAAAAAACTTGCCACGGGATTCATCAAATAATACCAACTCATCAGCCAAACGTCCGCCTCTGAAGGGGCTGGGGATGGCAGTACGACAAACCGAATCACTGGCTCCGCCAGACCCCCTTTCGGATGGGGCACTTAGTCTCGAACTTGATTTAGACCGGTTACGGCAATTTGCGTTCCGCGAAAATTTTGCGAGGCTTTGCTTCAGCACTCTACTATGTCACGCTTTTTCCCGTAATCCGAGTACTTCAATTTCGGATGACAGCGAATCGGGCGTGGAACATCCCCGTTTGACTAATGCGCCATTTATGGCTTCCGTAGCGGTAACCCGATGCGCGGTTCGAAGTATCCTACAACGTTGCCGTCTGACATTGGTTCAGTTCTATCAAGCTGCATGCTTAACTGGGAAATGCCCTTTGCCAAGGTAAGTACCCAACCTCACAATTTAGGTTTGCTCATCTGTGTTTTACTATCATCCGGATTCTGGTAGGCTTTTTCCAGAGGAATCGCTTTCATACACACCCACGCTTCCTCGGTAATGTGTTTATACAAAAAATACTTATATTGCACAAGGAACTGAAAAAATGGTCCGTAAGGTTTAGGTTGCCAAGGGTTTATCACAGACGCATACTATCTCCTTTTTGCGCAGACTTCGGAGCTTTTACCGAAGCAGTTTGACAGCGACATGCGGCCATTTGGTGGAGGTTTTACTGTTGCTATATTGGGTTACTATAGGTAATCGATTATACTACTCTTTATTTTCACACTTTGAGCTCTTCCGTTTTTTCTCTGTTGCTTTGGTTTCTATCCATTCCTTTATTGACCCTTGTTCAGAGCCCGTCTTGCAGAAATCGCCTATGTTTTCAAGGCGTTGACAGTTATGCTGACCTCTCTCCGATCAGTCTGTGCCCAAAGGGCCGGTAAGTGGATCCTTCTCGTGATTTTTTATTGATTATTTGACTGCTCATGCGTTGTGGTTTTTTCTGTCATGCTGGCATTTTTCGTTACCCATATCAAACCTTGTTGTGTTTGGAAGCTTCAGGTCTTCTAATCCTAGGATCTCTCCGTTTATTCGCGAAGATCAATTTTAGCCACTCAGCCGAGTTGGGATTCGTACGTGGTAACCGCCGACTAGTCTTCTGATCGCGGATTTTTTTTGAGATCCTTGTTGAATTTGTAAGTCAGTGCTCAGTTCTCACAATGTAAGTGGTCAACTGCTAAAACCTATTGCACTGTTGGGATAATTCTCAATTTTCATCCTGCTTCTAGTGGGAGCACAGCTTCGAATGGACTAAAAATTTGTGGGGGTTCTCTATTTTTGTTTACAACGCAAAAACCATCATGGTAATGAGCTGCTGAACCATATCCCCCGCTTATTCGTATGTTTTTCAGCAGTCGTGAATCGACCAGCCCCAAGTGGACACAAGCTTCTTCGATGGATTGTATAGTATTTCAAGTAGACGGCCATGGTCGATGTGGGAGTAATCGCCGTGGTTAAGAATCACACTTGAAGTGTTCAGTTCAGTTCAACGTTTGTAACTATTACCCATGCATTGTTATTTTCTGGTTTGGGTTGCTGCCTAATAAGTACCGTACATTACAAAGTTGTGAAGGAGAATTAAGTAAAGATCAACTGCAAAGAAATAAGCTAAAAAGCTGTCTAAGGGGAAACATGTCTCGGATCCGCGGACATCGGTGATTGCCGCATCCAATCATAAAATCCATCGTCTCCAGCCATCGCTTGAAGAGATCTAGACCCCAACCCTGAAGTCTAACTGGACTAACACGAGTCAGTCCACTGGTTAAGGTTTTCCTTTCGTTTGCCGTATAGTCGGCTGATCATCTCGTATCTTCCAGCCACTCTCTGCATCGGAGAGCAGCAGCGAACGAGGTAAGCGTTCTGTGGACCTGTGCCGAACACATCCCCAACGACTTCAACCTATTCACATTCGATGCCTCTTCGATGGACTGAACACCAGGGCCAAGTATCTTAGCCTAACGTCTTAGTTACTGGCAAACTTCTCACACCATTTTTTACCAAGACTACGAAGATAGCGGTGTTCGGATACCAAACGTCTTCGCAAATCTGCTCTTGACGGTCATGCTTTTGAGCCGTAAAGCAGCACCGACGTCACCACTGCTGTGTACACTCAATTGCTGATTGATAAATCGGATGTCACGCCGTCGCTACAAATAGCCCAGATTGCCGAATACCAGGCAGTCCTTCATCTGCACCTGAAGACACTATTCGTTATACAACAATCTTGTGTAACAGCTGCTCAAATAACGAAATCCATTCACTTCATTCTGTTCTTGTCCTGTGAGAACAAGCCGCAGTTTTAAGCAGAGCGAATTCTGCAGCAGCACTTTCAAATTCGGAGGCTCAAATCACATCCTAGTCATACCTAAACTATCGTCCAAATGGTCGAAAAATTCCGCCTTACTTGAATCCTTGCCCAATATCAGATGCATATTTGAGTCAAACTATTTGCGCAGATATCAAAGCCGCCATCCCTACATGAAGATAAGGTTTGCTCTTCTATCATCTGAGCTCCACATTTGGAAAGTTTATTTGGAAGAAGGTAGCCTTGACGAACACTATTGTGCATGGTGAACTCGAGTCAAAGATTGTCGTAAGCACGAAGTTCACCGGCATTAATCGCTTTTCGGAGTGCGCTACTGAAGCTGGGAGCTGGTAAATGAAATGATAGTTCGGCAACGAACTGTTCGTATAACATAATGGAAAGAGTAAAATCACCTCATTGATTCGTTTGTGAATATATCCCGGCAACCACTTTTCTTATAACTGGAATGCAGCGAAAATTGTAAACGGTTGCCAGGTGAGGTACGTAAACATGATCCGTTCATGCAAATAGGGCGTGAAATGCAGAATGAATTTGGAGTGGCGATCAGTTCAGAAACCATCTTGCACATAGGATATCAGAAACATGGTGAATGGTCAATAGATCGCTCATGATTGTTGTGAATTTGTGTTTTGAACAAACTTGTCTTGTAGCTATTGGTTACCTGAACTTAGGGAACTTCATCACCCTGAATTCCCTTGTAAGTGTTTTATCCAAATTTCAGGTGGTTTTGGAGAACTTCGAGACATCGGCCGTCTCAGTTTGCTCAAGATGTCATCCACCATGGTAACAGTAAGGTTATAGGCTTTATATATTTGGGCTGCACTGTAAACCGAACACTGGCTACGTAATGGAAATCATCGCTTTGACAAGTCAGTTAACTCCGCGTTTAAACAAATTAGAACGGCGAGTATTCCAATGCAGAAGATATAGTGATGCGGCGCAGGATTTTGCCCTTATATCCATTACTGGTTAGCATGACCTTGATATTTTCCTAGCGTAAATGCAGGCTTGACGACTGTTCATCTTTTGATGAAGATGTATGCAGGACCCTTTCCGATTTCCGTTCGCAGAGGTGAGCGGGGACAACTTTGTGTGGTAGTAAACTACGGGAAAATAGACCAAAGCTCTAGTCAGTGGACTGCTTGTAGAGAACTATGGAGGACATTTTGTGTTAAACATTCCCATAGGTAGGTGGTATTCTGGGATAGAAACCAAAACTGTAGAAGCTGCGCTGAACTGAACTGACAGATAAAACTAGTCAATATGTCACAATATCCAGAAAATCTATCTTTTACTTCTTTTCAATAATGAAATAACAACGTACGTCATTTCTCAGGGGGCCGCAGCCAACAGAGGGCTGTCAAGTGGGAAAGTTGACCGGCGGTGGGAGGAATCGAACTCGCGACCTTCACGTCCAAAGGCCACAACCTTATCCGCCTGGCCTCCGCCGGACCCAACCACGTTACCGGTTTAGTGCATATATCGATTGAGTCCACTTTTTCAATCGATTTTGCTGCATCAAAGAACACTGTAACTGGAAAGCCACAATTCCAGTATTTTTCTTCTTTGTATTCCTTTTTGTTCTAACCGTCTGAATTATCACGTTTCATGGACATAGTTGAGAACGGTAAATTAGATGGCCAAGTGCAAAAATCCGAATATTCTTCTCTTGATCGGCAATTAACTAAGGTAAAATAGGTGCAAAGAGTTTCTTTTAGTTCGAAATGGCTGCAAGGGCGCTGATCAGTATGCACGAAGATAATTCGGTCCGGCACCATGGATTTTTTTACCGGTGCACACGCTAAATTAGATGGGAAGATGTGGTTCCAACAGCATCCTTGTATTCATCACATTTCAGACGATCGGATATCCGAAAATACTCACTTTTGTTTAGTATCGTCAAGCTAGATTTTAAAGCTGTCCTTTATCGCTGCTAGACTCAATCACCCTTATTCTTTTTCATTTATGCAGTGGATCCATCGACCTGGCACCACGTGATCGATCTTTATCCACACATTGTCGATTGTGTGCTAGTGACTGGTGGAAGCCAAATGACGGTTGCGTTACATCGTCTTTTACGACTTTATGGTGATCTTCTGAGACCTGTATGCTTGGACTCCAAAGATGGAGGGAACATCTTTAACGGGGTCTAACTCGAAGAGCATGAGAAACCGTTAGGCTCGGTGGCGACCTTATCCATCCATCTAGCTCACTCGCTGATGCACCTACGAGCCTCTATTTTGTCTCTCATCTTTGTAAACTGTGATCACAATGACTTCGATTGAAGATCCAATCCGGCGGGGATGAAGATCGACAAGCGTATGCGCAAACCATTCATTGTTTTATTGTCAATTTCTATTTGTCTTTTTTCAGGCTCCTGAGACAGTAAATTCCGGCTGAGGGATTCGGCTCCCCCTGTTACTCATCACATCTGATCAAGTCGCTTCATTTTCCATCTTGCTATCGTTTTAACACTCTTCCCGGTTCTTGTTATCATTTCATTGGGGTTGTGTGTGGGGTTAGGGGAGAGTATTGATTTCGCAGTGCCTGTCGACTGCATGCGTGTTGTTTATTCTAACGCCCGAGTGAATCATCTGATCGACTTACCATTTCCGGGTTGACCACTTCATTATAGGTTTTCGGATGTAGAGGTCGGGCTGTGTAACGAATTATGTTTCCAGCTCTCTTTCTCTCTCTACCTCTGTTCTGCCTTTCAGCCCATCTAACCATTCCCCTATGAGGATGCGTGAATTTGTGCTTTTTTGAAATTGGCCTCATTTTTTTTTACTAAAATGACGATCATGCGAATTTCCTTCTGATACATTCTTGTCCAGTTGGTTATTGATGAGTTGATGGCTTAACATTGCTCTTTCTGATGTTTTCGCGCGTTTGTTGCTGTAGTCCACATCAGTTTATTATTTTGCTCGATTTGTTTGCACCGTATCCCCCAAACTGTTTGATCCAGACCTGAACAAATAGATTGTGACAGCGTCATCATTGACGAGCTAGACTGAAGCAAAATTAGGATTGTTTCCAAATTACATTGGCGACGGTTGTGGTTATAAATCTGGTTCCCAGGACCGATAGAAGCTGCATGCAAAGCAAAAGACCTCAATTCAACTATGCGAACTTTAACGTGCTGACTTTACAAGGAAATCTTACACGGTGTACTATTTGGCCTGATTTTGTCATGCTTACATTGTACGTGAGTGCAGTAGAAGGCTTATGGAATCTTGGTTGGTAGGGTTTCCTAAAGGAAGGATACTGGAGGTAATTGTGACAACGATATCTGGAAGCTGCCCAAACCGCACCGACAACTTTGTCGTGCTTAAATCTAAATGATTTTATTGTGAGTGATATAAGGTTAATAACAGCGTTGTTGGTAGATATAATTCGCCAACGTTTCGCCTACCGCGGAAAGTCTTTCTCAACGCTAGTTTTCCAATCAAATAACTGAGGGAACTTTCATATGCCAACGTGTGTTAAATTGTCTATGCGCGTCTGCCAGCTTTTATTTTCTTAAGCCTCGTTAGCCTCTGAATCTCGGTCCTTTCAAAGTGCGCACCCTCGTGCGGTCTGCCAACAGGCGTGTTTAACTTTGACAATTGACTCACTTTCGATTGATGTCTGCTTTGTGAGTGAAACAAGAATTCACAATCCGATTGGAGTTCAACTCACTGCCCCTAATGTCCCGTCAAGATATTTCCCGCACACTTCAGAAGACGAAGTAGCTCAAGCTGTGGGTCAACGCGACGTAGGAATAGTCTCAAGTGAGAAAACTGAAGCAGCTCTTTTAGACCGGATCCCGATTAACAGTCGCTTGTGCACCATGAGACTGCAGGGATCAGTCGGTGTCCGGAAGAATAGTTGTGATAATAACAGTTTATTTATCGCCTCGGCAAGTGCCCCAACAGACTGCAGGCCTGAAATGCAAAAGGACGAGTTTTATGAGGAACGCGTCACTACAGTTTGGAAGAAAAAAACCTCTGGCATTGTGGTGGTAGCAAGTGGTTTTAATGCATAAGTTGGAAAACTTAGTGCATTGGAATCCTGTTTCGGTAAGCAATGCATCTTGCCTGCTCAGCGAAAAGATAACGGAGAACGAAACATATCCAGCTTTGTGCAGACAATAACCTATTCCTATCTAGTACGAATTTCCGACACAGCTCGCATCGCACTGCGACATGGCGCTCTAACTCGGCAGGTACTTTGAGTCAGATTGACCATATCGCAGTTAGCTACCGTTGACGCCGTTCTGTCCAGAATTGTAGATCATACTGGACCACGTATGTCGAATCGGACCATGCGTTAGTTTTAATGCGATTTTTGCTTGAGCTCAATGGTCATCGACGCAGGCCACAAACCCGATTAGCTGTCGAACGTTTGTCTGATTCGGCTGTTCGCAACAGCTACGAACAGAAACTATCCGAGGAACTTAGAACTTCGACGAGCAGTGGGATCAAACTAAGCAGGCTATGCATTTGGCAGTAGATTTCGCCAGTGGTCCCAGACCTAGCATTCATCAAAAACACTGGATCTCGCAAGCGTCGCTAAGTCTAATGTAGCAAAAACGCGAGCTGCCTAACTGCAAGGAAATGAATAAGATGCGTCGGCATTTGCAGCGTCAGTTGACCATAGGCCTTAAGAATGACCGCGAGAACTGGTGGGTTAGGGTAGCCGAATAGATGGAAGTGGCGTCCGCTTCAGGTAACGGTCAAAGACTGTTTAAGCTTATACGCGACAGCGGTGGGCGGCGAACTTCGGTTAGTGAAGTCGTGTGCGATAGGAATGGAGAGCTCATCCATGGTAGACAGAAAAAACTGGGCCGTTGGGCAGAGCATTTCAAGGATCAGTTTAGCTGACCACACGCTGACGTATTGAGTCCGATGTTTACAGCTGTGAATTCTTGGGAGGTGTCACTTGATCCCCCAACGGAAGTGGAAGCCGAATATTCGGCTTCTGAAGAGGGGGAAAGCTGCCGGTCCCGATGAACTTCCTCCAGTCCTTTTCAAATTGGGTGGAGAAGTGCTGATGAAATCACTTACCTCCTTGCTTCGTGATATTTGGAACAAGGAGCGTATTCGTTATCCTGGAGTGAGTCACTGATTATAGTCATCTTCAAGATGAGTGACTGCAGCAATCGACGTGGGATTAGTTTAAGCCTGATAGTTACTAGGGTGTTAGCTTTGATAATGCTACGCCGTTTGACACTGATTCGCGAGAGTAATATCCGCAAACAACAGGCCATATTTCGGTCAGGTTGAGGTTGCATCGACCAGATATTCACTCTTCGACAGATACTCGAAGCGCGCCACGCGCACTGCCGCCCTGCGATCGTAGTCTATCCAGACTTGAAAGGTTTTCTCGACTCCTTGGATCGCTCAACATTATTCAGTGATCTCCAACGGAAGGTTATGCCAACGACGTCCGAATACCTGTTGGGAGCATTTTACTCGCATACCTATGGTCGAGTGAGGGTATACGGTGAACTATCAAGTTCATTCGTAACGACTAGTGGCGTTCGACAAGTGTCCCATCTCTCCATTCCTGATCAACTTCGTCAGGAACAAAGTGGTAAAAGATGCTTTGGAAGGTCTCCAAGATGTAGGAATCGAACTGGGAAACGGAGCGCAGCCGCGTGACCTAGATTATGCAGACGATATTGTGTGCCTGTTCGAATCCGCGGACCATGCGCAACGGGCACTAGATAGACTCTCGAGATCGGTCGCTCGGTTTGGCATGTGCTTAGCACCTTCGAAGTGCAAAGTGCTGTCGCAGGACTGGACGATAGTAGTGCCGAACTTGGTGCTGAGCGGAGAGGAACTAATGATTGTAGGTCGTTTCATCTACCTTGGTGGCTGCATGTCGAACGACGATAACATGGCAGTGGAGATGAATGCACTTATATCCAAGGCTCGGGCAGCTTACGCTGGATTGAAGCGCTTGTGGCGTCGGCCTGATATTTCACTGAAGTTGAAAGGTCGTGTGTACTGTGCCTTGGTGCGTTCAGTTCTGTTGTACGGTTGCGAGACGTAAATTATGCGTGTGGAAGATGTTTGTCGCTTGAAGGTTTTCGAACACCGATGTCTACGTAGTATCGCTAGGACTGGATGGAGTGACTGGGTAAGTAATGTGGAATTCGGGAATGGAATACTAGGTGGTGGCTCTCAGAATACCTTATTTCAGCCTATGAAACTTAGTAGACTACGCTGGTTGGGTCACGTGTTGCGTATGTCGAACACTCGTACACCATATCGTCCCGTATTTTGGGTTGCTCCCACGGAGTGGAAAAAGTCATGTGGAGGTCAACAGATGACGTGTCAACTTGGGGTGAGAAAATGCACAGCGAACTTAGGTGAATTAGGTGTCTCACGTCCTCGTGGTTGGGGTCCGAAAGATCCGTCAACTAGGTGGCTAGAGACACTGAAGGATATGTCAGTGAATCGTGAACAGTGGCGATCGTGTTGTCATTTTCTATAGAATCAGACTGATAGAGTGCGTTTGTACAGTTGGACTGTGTTCTGTGTGTTGGCCTTAGCAGCGTCGTATCTTTTCCCTCCTGTGTAGGTCCACTTCCTGTTCCCGTTGGATATTCACTTTTTTTATTTAAGCGTGTAGCTGGGGAAAGACAGCGGTCAGTGAGGCTTGCCTTGCTGTTTAACGCTGAACGATGATGACGATGTTAGTTTAACGTTCACGTTCGCGCTGAATGAAGCCTTGCTGTCCATCACGAAGAATTATCCAATATCTTGAAAATAACTTCAGTGCGTTCTCCAAGGTTATTGCTTTACTGCCATAGTTGGTAAAATAATGGCCTATGGGTGAGTCATGTCGTTTGTACACCTCAGCAATTTTTCAGTTTAACGTAGTAACCATTGTCGTGCCTCTTCAAGTACTCCTGGTTAGAACCACACCAAGTTCTGATGAGTGGCGACTGTGGATGATTTTATTGTTTTCCTTTTGTGTTCTTGTAAAACGTCAGGGAATTAATTGTATGTCTCGTCAAAACTTGTGCCGTACGCTCCTGATTGACGCTTTTCGTCCTCTTTCATTGTTTCATATATAGGTAGAGGCCTTTACATTTATATTTTTCGGAATCAGCAAGCAGTGACGAAGTTTAGGAGCGGCAACTGTTGTGGTTAGCACGCACTCAGCTAGCGAATTTGAAGATCATGATTTTACAACAGTTAGTCTTTTTCGGTTATTTACGTTTAAACGGTCCTAATAAAAGCGAAATATGGTTTATTTTCAGCGAATGTGAATCTAGAAATTACGGTGTTTCGTTACACTAGTAATCAGCGGTTTTTGTTAGGTCCTTATACTAGTATTTTCGGCATTGGGTCCACCAGTTTCGTTATGATGTCACTTTTTATTTTGTGCTGTACCACAGATTGCACATTTGACTTCAGTGACCAAAGCTTACGTAGCTCGGTAGCTTCTTTTCTTAAAAGACAATAATTTCTCATTACTAGTCAAATCCGGACTATTGGAGGCAGCTGAACAAATTGGACTTTGAAACTTTGGAGTCTTTCACCAGTCTCATAGAAAGTAGAATCGAATCCAATGTTGCTGATTTAGTATATTTACTAATATCTCGTGAAACTTATGGGACATTTTCCTGGAAGATTATTGCTTTCCCGGGAGAAGTGCGTTCGCTGAATTTTGGGAACATGCTCATCATCATAGAGACGAATTTCACATTGCTCATCAAACCCTCGATGGAGGTTCAACGACAAAGTTGTTCATGTTTGTTCCAGTCCAAGTAATAAGTCGTGATGAATGCGAGACATTTTGGATCATTGAGACAAATCTTGGGAAGTTCTTTCCAGAAATGACTTTTTTGTGTGCCTTCCAAGACCCATCGGTATGAAAAACCGATCTCCAGATGGATGCACGGCGAGATTTGAAAATCCGAGTTTATGGATCATTCAGAATTCTAACCCTGTCCTCTGGCGTGAGGTAATGAGAAGTTTCTCATTTGCTTGTGCTGACTCCATTATGACGAAAAAAATAAACTTTTAAAGTGCCACACTCAAATGACTTTGATTTTGAGGTTCATATTATGGGGGACTGGTATGGTAATTAGTATTGCACCCGAGTCTAACAGCTGTTTCATTAATTACTGCTGCTTGACCGACGCTGGATCGTGACGGACAAATTGCGATCACAACCCAGGTGTAGTGTAAGTCGAAGGCCGACGTTTTAGGAACCACAATTTTCCAATACATCACATTCGGTGATACCTGTATATACACTAAGGACTATAGGAAATATCGTGAATGCTGACCTCTTACAACGGACTTTTATCGTTGAGAGTGGAACGCGGGATATTTTTTATTGTTTCATCGAGTAAATGGCTACTTTTCTGAATCCTTGTCTTTGAGACGGAACGGTCAGCAAATGGCATGCAGGAAGATGTATCCAAAAGGCGGTTGGCCAGTGATTGTTTTATGCCATGAAAGGGATGCAGGGTGATAGAAATAAGCCAAATTTGATAGCAGATAACCGCATGTACCAATAATGAGACTGAACATCTATCTTAGCTCAGCTCCGCCAATCAGTGCGTTTGTTATTGTTCTGTAATCACTCTTATTCACCGCTGCGATAATTGTATTGCCCCGGTGAGGTAAAGATTGTGACCTATTGTTATCATTGTTCCACTCATCACCGCCAATTTCGCAATCGTGAGTGCCCATGGCCGGCGTCATCATGCGATGAGAACCTTTCAGTACAGTGCATGTTCAGAATCCTTACTTAGGTATAGATGCATAACCACCATTTAGACAAAAAGAATCAATCACTAATGTCTTCTCTCCAAGCTGATTCCGCAATTGTTTCACCCAGGACAGGTTTTGTGGTTATCCACATCTCTGTCGGTCTTATTACCTTTTGTACACATTTTGTTTGACAAAACTAACTCGTTTAACTTGGTGCCAAGAGAAGCCTTTGATTCTGTTTATCCGCTCGTTACTCTGCCACAATCGAAACATTCACTAATGTATTATCATTGATCCATTGGAGTCATGTCCGGCAAAATGTTATATTGTTCAATAAGGTTGGACAGTGTCAGACTGGGTTATAATGTATGCACACTTTTGTACGCATGTCAGTTATGCAATATCTAGCGAACAATTATCGTGCGAGTTTCTGATCACGCCGGCGCAGTATTTGACACAAATCTTCGTGGATTAGGCGACAGTTCTCCATTCTGATATGTGTATGTGCTCGCGGGAGCTAGTAATGTGTGGATTTCCCGGCCATTCCTCACCATTTGGAGGGTAATCGCTCATGATTGCTCTGCAAATTTTAGGATTATTATTAGCGAACCTGAAATTGTCTTCTCACTGGTTATTTTCCAATTCCGGAACATTTTCTCACTTTAACCATGGTGCTGTGGATTTTCCCTCAACTTAAAGCTCTTCTCGGACATAGCAATGGTCAGTTTAGCAAAAACGTTCGATGAATTTAATATATCATTCTCTTTCGGAAAGGGTGAAAATTTTTTGATCTAGTCAAGCAGAGGGATCACAGTTAAAATATTTGTTCTTGGCACCAGGACAGAAGACAAAAAAGAAAAATTTTACTTCAAATCAATCTGATGTCCTCGCCGAAATTCAACATTTGCTTTGTCTATTTTATATGAAGAACATTGGCGGCATATTTAGGCTTTTATTCATCGTTTTCTACGGAGCTTGTAAATATCTGCGGTTTGTTCCCAGGTCAAGTCCACCCTGCCCGAATGAAATATGACAATCCCCATCAAAGCGAAAAAGGGCGTCACTTTAAATGCTGATGCAAATCAGTTTCCGTTGAACTATTTTTCAGGCAGCATAATGTCAAAATGTTTTTTATCTTCTAAAAAACGCATAAGACCATATGACTTGCATGCGTGCTGCCCGTGTGTCCTCGGGGATTTCTCCTGATCATATGAAATTCAAAGATCAGTTTGATGGTCTACTGAAAAATGCAGATGGTATCGTCCTGAAAAATATTTTTCTAAGGTTATTTTCTTCCATTCGTGCCAGTTTATTTCATATCTTCTCTGCTTCCATACGACCTGTTTATTTATGAAAACCTTAAAGTATGTCGCTCTAAAGTGATGGGAATACCACCATGCTAATCACAAGGAAATTAGTTCTCCGTGCGTCACTTCATCCTTCAGCTTCGAACGTCATTACACCACTAACTAGAAATGTTTTTCTGCGGCGGTCAAAATCGCACCAGCAGCCAGTGTGAAATTAGCTTCGTATTGTCTACTTAATATGTATATATATATATATATGTATGTAGATAGATAGATATAGATATAAAAGGGTCGTTGAAACCGCCAATCTCGCGATCCCTATACAACCTTGCGTTGAGTTCACGTCTCGTTACGAGCCGTGCTTCATTATACTCGCTACCAACTGGGAAGGACTGGTGTGCAGAGATTCAGCACAAACCCAGGCTGACACATGATGGATTAGCTAACTCAGCCAGTAGAATGCAAGGGATTCTTCATAGGCGACCAGTGCTCGTTGATGTTTTGAGGGGACGGCACTCCTTGCTTTTCAGCCAGTGCACTTCGGAAGACTGATTGGCTAGACGGATCGGATAACCTGTCGAAACCTAACCGATGCAGCAGCGTGCGTTTTGATTGCCCACCGAAACACACTAACGCGTATTTGGATTGTAGGAGAATGCCCAAGTACAGTTAGGAGTCTTACAGACGGCCCCGTCATTTGTAGCTAATACTGTTGTGGTCGATTCGGATCTACCGCTGACTCGAAGAGGGTGGTCGCAAGGTGGCGTACCGACGATCGGAACGTCTAAAGCTTGTACTAGCGAGAAACGACGGACGGCCCAAGCGCAAAGCCAACAACCGTTCTCCGTTTTCAGAACGACAAGAATCGAGGCCAAGGGGGCCACTCAGATGCGCCTTATTCGAGGGCCGCAGACCTACTCGACCATTCATGTCTCCCGCCAAAATCGCGATGTCACCCTACCTTGCTTTGCGCAAGAGGTCGTGCAGCTCTTGATAGAAAATGTCCCTGACCGCATCTGGGCTGCAAGCTGTTGGTGTGTATGCTGAGAGAGTAAACAAGTTGTCTATCACAGTGGCGGTTATGTAGTTTGTATGAACCTCCAAGTCCCATTGCGTATAGCCGGCTATCGACTGGAATCCACTCAAGTTGTGCAGCCTCATCCCTCTTAGTGAGAGCCACACCGACGCCAGCAACACCAGAAGCCAAAGCCTCAGGGTCCCAAGAAAAGCACAAACGAAACTTCATGAAAGGAGTAGGTGGGGATGTCAGTCGGATTACAGGGCTGGAGTCTTGAATGCGAGTCTCTTAGACACAACGCACTTCAATGGCTACAGTTTCCAGTGAACGAGTTAAACACTTCTGTCGACCTGCGTGCATCAATGTTCTCACATTTAATGTGGCTAATTTGAAGGGATATCGAGGACGAGGAATTGCATCAACCGGTGGAAGCGTTTTCCGTGAGATCCTTTTTCATCGATTCGCTTGTTTTTTTGTATACCTTGTTTGCATTATGGTCAGTACATCTTCCCTGAAAGTCACCCTGCGTGACTATGATGCAACCTCTTTTGATTGTCTTCAGCTAAATTTCATACTCGGTAAATTCCTCTGAGACATCCGCATCTTTTGGGCTGAGGCAGAAGTTTATCGAATGATTGTTAGTTTTTGTTTTGTGTTCTCGAAATCCATTAAAACTTACATTTCAGTTAAAAATAACGGAAAGAATCTGGAACTGTCAAATTGGAAGTAGATCTGAAGTAGAAAATGAAAAAAATCTTCAGTCACGATTATAAGAGCTTAGTTATCTTATGGATTCAGTCTAATTGCATGAAGGGGGAGGTCACCCATTGTTGAACAGTGTTTGAATGTGCCAAAAATGAAGATGAATCGTTGTGTAAAAAATGACTGTAGTCTGGAAGAATTTTAGTGACAAAATGTCGTTGCTTTTCGTGTGTAGATATGGTGCTTGGATTTTAGGTGAGCAGAAGACTGATAGAGCATGGTCCTCGGTAAGGTAGGTTGCGAAATCAGAGATTGGATGCGGTCAACTAGATTATAGGTCTGTCGCTGAAAGGGTCAGAGGTGCGAATTTCAGATCTGCCGGCCACTTTGGTGGTAGACGGCAACTGATTACCGCATCTGGTCTAGTGTGACTGCATGCGGTTCTGTGCCACTACGTTTGAGTGCCACGGTTGCCCGTCCCCTTCACTCTCCCCGTGTAATTGTCCATCGTGCCTATGGGACATTTGCCTTTCACTTTCTTCGGGGTTTAAGCATGCCATAAAAAGTGAAACAAGAGAGCAGGAGCATGCTGATGAACAAGCAAAGTAATAATAGTTCGCCTGCAATGAAGCAGTCTTAGTCTACGGATTTGGAAGACAGGCAACCTAATTTTATAAAGCAGCAATGAATGTTTAAGCATCATTATAAATTTGTGCATATTGTAACACCTAGATACTTATCAGTCTCCGTTTTGAATACAAGGAAAGTGTTGATGACCACGTGTTCTTTTGTTAAGCAAAATTAGTAGGGTTCAAAATACTCACAAAACATTTAGATGTAATAAGATGGAATTCGAATTGCCAAGAAAAGTTGGACAAATGTATGGCGATGGAACGAAAGCGCTTTAGTAAGCTGCTTGCACCTTAATCTTTGGCGATGATCACAGTCGTTGCACGCCTTCATGAGGCCGAAATATCACCAGTTTGGATGTTTTTGGTCACAAGGGAAGCCCTAGTTTCTGTGATCAACCTTGATTTAGTGAGAATATATTGGAAGCCGTTTGAAATAGCAGAGATTTCAAAATCTCTGAAGAAAAAGGGGTTCAACTTCCAAGAGGTCAGGTATTCTGTGAGGTGGCAAACTGACCATGGATGATTGAATGAATGTAGCATTCGGACTGTCGGCATCCGTTTTGCAGATCAGTATCCGTATGCGTTGTCTGCACAGTAGACTGATTTCATGTCAGTGGTGCTTTTCTGTCAAAGTTGACTTCAGAGGAATCATTTTGTCGTTCATTTCGCAGTTTGGTCAAGGAGTCCTGAATCTTATGTATAAGTTGCTTCAGTTTCAATGGTTTGATTAGCAACTAAACTATTCCGCAGTTGTTGAGAAAAATGAATTCTGTATGCGGCAAAAAGCGGTATCCACGAGAGAAGAAATTACGTAAAATGAAGACGGATCTTTGAAGCAGGGATTAGAGACATGTTCCTTGTCTTTAGTTCGGTTTTTCTAGTTCTGACACGATGGGTTTGCGGAACGGAAATTTAGGGTCTAGCCGAGATGAAAAGTGTGTCATCTGCTGGAACAGGAGTATACCATTGTAAGTGAAAAAACAGAATCATTGATGGTCATGTTGCTTTCAATGGTACCTTCAGTGGTTGAAATAATACAGAAAACAACTGGACCGACAGCAGTTGAGACATGGTTAAGGTCACCAACATTAAAGTATATGACAGAACCAGAGCACATCATAGAGAAGACTCGTATCACTCATGGAACAAAATGGACCTGCATATATAGTACTAATAACCATGGCAAAATAGCAGCAAATGTTGGCTGATATCCGGTTCACAATCAACACCACTAAAACATGTGAAGATGATGCTGGACTCGCCGGATCAGTTGTTTGTGATGAATCACAACTCCATTGTCCGTCTTATGCTTTAGAGAAATCTAACCAGACGAAAACCCTGAGTGCTTCCAGGGAATAGAAGCTGTCGTTATTTTCATTAGACCAAGACTCTGGAGTACGTCTGTTGTGGCATGAATTTGAGAGTCGAAAACATTGGTTAGTTGTGTCATCTGTTACCAGAGAGCGGATTTTAGTTCTAAAAAGCGGGAACACTGATTCTGTCTAGTGTTGTGCAACCGAGGACGGTCTGTCAGCCAGCACTACCATGTTTCTTAAGCTAGCTTGATTTCGGCTAAAATAATCACCATGGCAATGAAAATGATAAAGCCGAACCAGTCCGTATGAAAGCTTTCTGTGGAGTGTTTGCGTGCAGGTCATGTGATGCGACTTCGCGCTGGCCTGCGTAGACAAGCAACCAGTTAGAACCGTGACGATATGCAATAGTAAAGTCCAAACATTTCTTGGAGGCAATTGGACGGAATTTATTCATCAATCCGGATATCTTCAGTTTTGTGTATTATCTCATGATCTGTAAATACAACTCCAACGTGCTTCCCCCTTTATTGTGGTTTCCTGATTGGGTGCTTTTGCGTAGCTTAGGTTGGAGTCAATTCAGTACCTACTGGCAATGCGTATCCATTTGTTGCTATGGCTGACCGAATTTCGCATGCTAATTTCGAGTCCAAATATTGCTTCTACTTCGAGTTATTGGTCAATGATGATATGGGAAGGTTGTAAGAATGAATCCAAGATGTTGCTAGGGGTCAGTGAATGGTAGTTCATCCAAAAGATGGTGGGGCAATTTGCAAATAAGGTAAGTCTTCGATTATTGAAAGATTATGTGCTTTCCAAATATAATTATTACAACTTAAATATGTATAGCAAAGTTATCAAGTGGCGTGAATGTTAGCTTTCATCGATGTCGACCCTGATATCAAGGTTGTTCGCATAAACGACTTTGAATACTTGTACTGTTTTCTTACGTATGAACCAAGGAGGCGGTATACGTTTTGTATTTAACATACAATGGAATTGGAGTAGATCGCGTGGCCTTAAAATATATGCTCTTTCGTTTCAGAAGAAAATATGATTTAGTAAACTTAATGATGCCATCAGCGACATGATCGTTTAGTGAATAAATAGATAAGAACATTTAGTTTTAAGGGAACCCACAAACACATTGGAAACAGAAGGCAGTTTGTTTTTATTATTATTATCATTCATACGTTTCCTATTAAAATATGCCAGTGACCAGCTATCTTCCTATACCTGTGATGGGATTTGTCAAATAATTCATCCATCCCCCGTGGATATTGCGTCACAGTTATCCGTAGGCAATAATCTTGCTGAAGTCTCGAAATCACCAAGCGTTCTGATTTTTTAATTGGCCTAACAAACAAATGAATATACGTTCAGTTACATTTTGAAGGTGAAGTCAAACAAGTTATTTGCAAAGGAAAAACCTTCGGATAGTTTATCCTATTGTTTTTTAATTGCCAAGATCGATCACCATGTCAGAAGCTACACGTGAGAATCACTGTTAATAGATCCAAATCAAAGGATAAAGGTGCCTGTTTGTTGACGGAAATATCTTCCGAGTTAAACAAAAGTAAATCTGGTGTCAAAGCGATACTTTTCTGCAAGTTAGTTTCGCATGGGGCTTCAAAAGATTTAAGAAAGTGCCGTATTTTATGTGAATTGTGTTGAGAACCACCCGTTTTGCCCGAACGTTTCCTTCGTCATTGTGTCTAAATCATGGGAATTTTCATCACGCAGTGCATTCGCTCACTAGAAATAAGTTGACTTAATTTGAACGTAACTCTCAATGCAACATGACGCTCTCAAGTGATGCGATATATTCTTAAGAACATCTGAGGTGTATAGTGAGAGCGATTTTCATGCGATTGTTGGCCAGAAAAAATTGAGTGTACTGACATCAATGATCTTCGTAAGTTATGCATCTATCTTAATTCAGGCAAGAACTTTTATATGCTCACTAAATCCCTTAGGCTTAAAGATGTTTTGGATTCCCATATGCGCGCCTCGTCATCCAGCCCAAATCATAGATTTTGTCTATCAGTATTAACTAAGTTCAAGAGAATCGAATCCTAGGTCATAGATGGGAATTTCCTTGTTATCCGACTCTAGGCGGCATGTAGCTATCGTTAGCAGGATAAATCAGACACTTTTCGATATTTCTCTATCTACAGGAGCTACCCATATTACTCCGAACCGATAGAAGCTAAATGTTTAACCGGCTGTTACATGTGGCTCTCCTTTGCACGGACAGCTGAACGAAGCCATCGACCCGGCGAATTCGACAGACATGAAATTATGCCATCTTGTTGTTTTCTTCCTTTTTAACTGTAAACTGGGCATTCCGGTGGGCTTTGTTTATTGTGTGCAGGGTGTGTGATACTGACATTGTCTTCTATCACGCAAATGATATCGTCAGCATATCGTTTATAGGATGCAAACTGTCCAACCAATGGTTGTAGTAGAGTTGTTTCGATTTTCGTCCTAGAGACGTCGTAGAGTAGGGTCCCAGAAACTTTCCCATTGGTGCCCTATCTTTTTGATGATACATTTCTTGATTAATTTGAACTGAACATTTTGTGTGCATGCAGAGTGCAGCCGCTTCATTTATTCTAAATAACTTAACGTTATTTATTGGCATAATGAAGGATATTAATTTACAGAAAATGTGTATAGCATTAGTTGAAATTTAATCTTTTGGGTTTTAGCATGCACCTGAACTGGCTTCAAAATCATCTCCCACACCATAGCATGAGTGGAATCGTTAACTTGCGGTGTACTGGCATTCCGACTTCAGTAGGCTGAACTCGAGGGTTCCATTCTTTTAGTTAACTTACGGCAGTTGAAGACTGACTCAATGGAAAGCCTGTTTATTTTTCTGCTTGGAAAACTTAACTGGCTATCAATACAGCAAAAATTTTGAATTTGCTTTCCGCGAGGTCACTGTACAGATAAAACATGACTCCATAAATGAGTTTGTGCACACTATTTGAAAATTTCCCCAAAACTCATTGAAAAACAAAAATGGACTTCCCAGTTAATAACTCATGTATCTCGTGCGTCAGCAATGCAGCGTGGGTTAAACTGACCACGGGGATTGCTAAGATATCGGCTGAATCTCGAGCACATCTAATAGCCGAATAAATAAAAAGCACAGAAAACCAGCTTGAATTTCTGTTATTTTCACGATCACTCGTTGATCAGAAGTGTTTTCATCAAATTGGAGAACGCTACATTCTTTCAGTGTGTGTAATTTAAGAGCTTCTCTGAAATAAGTGTTCTCTCGGTCCACTCATTCGAAATGCCTCTGCATGTTCGGAGCGGATCACTCAAGCTGCAAACTTTATACTCGATTCGAATCCACTTCAAAATTGCTCCTAGATGGAAGCTCGTTTCAAATAGCTTTTGCTGAGAAAGACGTGCGCGTTGAATCCTTATGGTAGTGTTCCCACTAAGGAAAGGAAGAAGGCGAATGTGCGGCACCCTCCACTGGGTCGACTGGTTTTTTGCTAATTAATCTGGGAGCGATTCTTAAACCCCGATTCAAAACCAACCACGAGTGGCGTACGAAGCATAAAGATGTATCCCCATCAGCATCTGTGGCGGAGAAGTGTACTGGGCACCCAGTGCGCTCAGCCCCATCCGAAGGGCATGCGAACTAAGCAATCAGTCATTGGTCCCCAATAGAATATGCGATATTTAAACTGTTCAGCTACCTTGTAGTTTAAGCCATTTGATCCCTTAAACCAATCTTCTAATTTGGTTCGGGGAATCGGGTGAAGAATTTGTCATATGTAGTAAACTATACCCAGTGTTCCATTTTATTTATTGTTTCTTTCTCATTGTTTTCATCTCCCGTCATGGTACCGATGACACATGGTCCGTATTTCACTTCCTTCATTAATGTAAAAAATAGATTTCCGCCACAGTATGCGGGTAGAAGAGAGGTCACCTATTACTGAAATTGCCTCGGAGAAAAGTTGACTCTACGCTATCAGTGCTGTCGATTATGCCAGTTTGTATCCAGTTGATTTAAGAAATTCATCGCAAATTCTTGTGGTTAGCCATTTGATAACTGCGGAACAGTAGCCATGTAATTTATTCTTTCTGTTTGGAATTTAAATAACTGGTAAACTCGATTGTGAAGAAACTTGAGAATACTTCGAACACGAGTTCGGCAAAAGAGTGGAATATGTTGCCGGTTCAAAATCATTCTCTTATGCCGATGAAAATAACCGCAGCACATCCAAATCCGATTTTGAACTTCCACAACCACATTTTTATTCATGTACAGCTTCATATATGCAAACATACACACACACACACACACAAACGACCGCGCATTCACACGGAAGGTTCCACAATAAGTTCATGACTGATGCGGAGTTCAATGTGTTCGTCAACAGGTGCGCATACGTACGCCCATATGCTTACTTCACTCCACCAGTGCGATTTTTTAACTAATGTCTTGATTTTCTTCTATGCAAATTCAAATTATCTTCTGACATGCATGTCTTCCTGACTGTATTCCGTAGGTTGAGCTCAGACTGGCACCTGCAAATATTTCATTGCGCACATTTCTGGCGCTGGTACCGCGGCATAATGGAATTTCTATTACAGATACATTTCGTCCCATTTGCTACCTATCCGAATCGGTCTCGCGCAAGACACGAGATGAGTATTTGATTGGCATCGCACGTTTGTCAAATGGTGAACAGTTTCTTACAGGATAAAACAGCGCTGGTGTTCGAGATGGCGAATAGTGGTTCTCCATTGAATTATGTTTTCTTGATCCATTCATACTTTGGATTTCCCTCCCTTCAAAGTTTCTGCAGTTTGTCAGAATTTTTTTCATTTCGGCGCACTATGGCGCTTTTGCGAAGGTCTGTCGATTTCATAAACTTTTGCAATTTTACTTAATTAACAGTGTTACAAGGAAAGTGGAGATCCGAACAGCGACGCCAAATCCTGCATTTACAGATATTAATCTTAATTTGGAGAACCTCTGCATTAAATGCACAGAGGATCTACTGTATCCCCCAGAGGATCGGTGAATCTGTGAGGAACAGCGGCCAGTAAAATGTATGGATTTCCGGGTGACTGGAACACCAGAGACAGTTTTTCATCACTGCTAGTTTCTGTGGTTGCCAGATGAAGTGCTTCGTCACGATGTGTACCACATGCCTGAGCCATAGAAAACGCAGTTCCAACGCATTTTGGGAGCATCGTGATATTTTGTGGATAAACGGCTAATTTACTTTTAGTGACAGGTTTGAGAGAGAAAGCAGTTGGTGTAGTTGCACTGCATTATGTCCATCTGTGAACTATCGGCGAGTTAGTAGTTCAACATCAGTGCCGTGTTTCCCATTGGGCATAGAAGGACGAATTCATAATCAATGAAATTCCTTGTTTCAACAGAAAGGAATCGTGTATCTATATCTATAAGGACATTGCGACATCAATGATCCTGAGATGAGTATTGTTTAAAGTCTGTCAACGGAGGATCGACCCTATTTTCCACATCAGTGTGAAATGCAGCGTGTACAAACGACAGGCACTTTGAGCGAAAACTAGAATGTAGCAAAAGAAAAATGATTTCAACAACTGACTCAATTCAAGTATTTCGTGATGAGGCCAGATAAAAGGGTTCATTGAGACGGTGTTTGTGGCGAACACACAGTAGAGACTTGAACCAAACCAGGGTTGACGTTGTCATAGAATTCTAGCAACAATCCACCGCTGGGAATGAATTTTACTGAATTCATGCAGTAAGTTTTACATAAAAGAAATTCCGTCTGATAAAACTATTTTAACATACTTCTGTTTGAACTGGGGGAGCTCAGTGTCTTTCATGGAGAAGATCGAAGCTCAGTTAAGTTTTTCCCACTAAAATCTATTCAAGTAAAACTGACTTTTTAGGCACCTAAAATGCCGCCACCTTAAATATAATTTCCAAGAGAAAATTGTCAGAAATAACACTTTATTGGAACCCCTTAATTATTGGGCTTAGTTTTCATATCACGGCTAGTGCGCCAGAAAAGAAGTTAACATCGCAATTGCATATTAATTTGGCTCTTTTTTCTCATCCTTATTTATCCAACCAGCCTTTCCGGACCCAATGTTGAAAGAAGGGTTTTTTCGTATTGGCTGGAGGCATGATGCTAATGTTTCCAAAGGGTGTAACGGTTGGGGCAAGCATTTTTTTCAACCAAATTTATATCGCATTTGTTCGTACTGATTGAGTTGGTTGCTTGCTTAGCTATTCAGTAAGATGCGGTTTGAAGAGCGGATGCTGTAGGTGTTCGGTTAATCTGAGACCCTGTTGTTGCTCAAAAGGGAAAACAATGAATGAGTAAATAGGTAGTGATGTTTCAACATGTTGGTTACGTGGGACTATCAGCGGCAAGTCATGCCACCGAAAATACTAGTGAGAGAGAATAAAGAATAAATTTGTTCTCCCTGACAGATACCCTTTATACTTCAGCCAGAAGCATTCAAGGACAACAGAACACGGCTTATTGAGAGAGCACTAAAGCGACCACCATATACCTCCACTTTTTTTCAGAAAACACTATATAAATGATTTCAAACCACAACTGGAAATAGATATTTTGTTCACACCTTCATTAACGCTACTTTGAAAAGTAAAAGACGGAACAATATTCAACCCTAACTCTCATTGCGTGCATCAATTTTCCAGCGTCATCTGCTGAGTTTGTTTGCTTAAAATCACAAGAACACGCCTCAAAAGCCTGAGGGGGTTCACCATTACGAGTAGAAGTAAGATGTTTTGAAGTCCAGGTTTGTTTTTCCAAGTGACTACATTATATGTTGCATGCATCAGTTCACGGACCATGTCTGATAACACTAACAACGTTAGGAATCAGGGGTAACACAGCCCCAGTCAGCTCCCTTTCGCCACGCGTTTGGGACGACCAATGCTGTACCATTAGGTCAAAACACAGTATGGGACATGGTATACGGGAACAAGTAATTCAGTTACCAAAGCAAAATCGTTAACGTAGTCAGTGAATTAGTTACACCAAAAGCACCTGGACCATTTTATCTGCTTTATACACACCACTACAACTGTTTGACAACTAATTCTCCGTCTGTGTCAGTGCATAACAATCACATCAACCGCTGATTAGGGAAGGGAGGAATGATGTTTGGAAAAAGATCGTTCTCTCCGGGGCTTTAACACAAATACGCAACTTCTAACATATCCTTAGATTCATGCTTTAGTTTCCTCACAGGTACCGAAGTTGTGTTAACTTGATCATTAAAAACGCACCAGAACAACGAAAGATTTATTGAACGCCGTACATTGGTAGTTCTTTGAAAAATATTTCAAAAAACGGCCCAATTTATCCATCACTGACATGCCGCGAAATTTCAGCTTATTCACAAACTGATTGGTGTCTCCTGTAATGGTAAAGAAACGCTACAACAAAGGGTTAATCATCTTGTAGTATGGGGTAACCAATTTCAGAGATGAAACTTACCGTGTTTTAAAAACGCAAGAGCCAAATTTTAGGAGGGATTTCTCACTTGTCACCAATCATACCAAAATAAAAGGAAACATGAAGAAAACATTCCGCCTAGGGATAAACGTTTTCTCAGTACGAAACGCATTTCACATAACTCAAAGCAAGAAAATCCCACAGGGCACGACAGACGTGAATTCTGTACGCATCCGAACTAGTTTAAATAAGACGGCAAAATAAACTCATGAGGATTTGCTTCACCATTATATTGGCTCTAGCGTACCGTACCAGCAACTCGTTATTGTCAGAATTCAGTCAGAATCGTGAATGGTTACAAGTTAGAAGTCAGTAGAAAGTGTGGTGATTTTCTGCATTAATTTCATGGGTTTTCTTTTAAATACGGTGATTTTACAAGCTTTTGGAGTTCGAACAGTTTCAGTCTTTTCTGAAGGTGTTATTTAACTGTCAAATGTCATTTTCATCCAGATATCTATTGGACGGACGACGGAACTGACAAGGATTGGCGGACAACAGCACTGAAAACTACTGAGAAATGAAATCTTATTGTATCCGAATGTGAGTACCGATTCTAATAAGTCTTGGAAAGTGGTGCTATAATCAAATCCGATTCAGTAAAAATTGCCTGATATAAAGCATTTTGAGCACCTTTAGGGAGTTTGGCAAATGAATTTGAGTTTCTAAAAACAAGCTGCTTTTTCGGAAGTGGGATTTATTTGCTTCTAATTGACAGACCAGGGATTTTTATTAACTCTAGCTACCTCGTGGATTCTGAAATTGCGACCACTTTTCTATGATACATGATATCCTCATTAGTTTGCTTTAAATTTCTTTATCTCTCTTCTCTGCTGATGATGAAATACCGACGGCACAGTAATGAACTCAACCCCTTGAACACATGGAAGCATCAACCACCTTTCATTTCCGAACCAGCTGCACTTCTTTGGTTCACAATGGACTGATGTGACTCCTCTCATCGATTTACGCATGGTTTATCCTTGATAATTTTTTTTTGGTAGCAAATAAGAATTGCAGTGAAAGTGAGGAACCATATGGCCGGAAGACAGCAATGAGATGCGTACGGGGAAATTTCAAACAAGATTTGGCCTTCTGACTCTGCTTTTGAAAACGGTAAGATTGTAAATTGTTGGAAATGAGAAGAGAGAATGGGGACTGGAGAAGAGCGACTGAGTGTCTCTGTATGAGAATTAAGTGAAGAAAAGAAGTTTCGAAACGAATTCTAAAGGACAGAAACCAAAGTAGAAACAGCAGAAAAGACATAATGGGACAATTGCCCGGTGATGGGTAATTGATCGCTACTGAAGGTCAAGAAGGTCAGTGGTCAAGCAAAAACCCTTTCGCTGAACCCGATCGAGAAGGCAGCAATACACAAAGCCCCACTCGGTACATGGCAGCACTATTCGCATTGTCCGGCGGATTTGAGCTATGTACAACATGTGAAGGTGTGTGGGTGTAAAAAGGCATCCCGTGCGGTATACCAAGCCAAATTTTCGCACCATTCAAGAAGCAGGCTCTGATATAGAAAAAGAACGCTGAAAAGAATTGTCGGATAAGCCGAGTAATAAAAGTGACGTTGCGAAAAGAATTAAATTCAATTTTGGACCGAATTGCAGAGATGCTTGAGTGAAACAAAAGGGCACCTTCGGGAAAAGAGTGAAGTAAGGTGGAGGTCGATGTTAGAAGGTCATTAATAGGTGGTGGTAAAGAACTGACACTAAAAACGCACCTTAGAAAACACTAGGATTCACGGAGAGAAGAAAAGAAAGAGACTTGTAATGTGAATGCTAAACTTGGAGCTACTGAGAGATTAATTCATATATGCTTTGCGTTCTCAATTCGCTGATAAGTTTTCTTCAAGTTAAGTAGCAACACACAGTGATCGCCGAAATTTCCCTCGGCAGATTACTTAATTATCATCTGAAAGGTGCTACAAAATAAAGCAATTTCAGTTTACTATAAACAGTTGAGAAAAAACATATCTAAAGTTCAGCCTCTTAACCGCAACGTTCTTCGTCACACATTTTCTTATTTTCGTCAAAAATGACTTTATCATCTAGAAAATATGATATTGCATACTTTCTTTCTATATGCACTTAAAATACTAATTTTCACCTACTCACTGTGCTGATTATTTGTGTAAGGCCCTATGGTAAACTTCAGCCGGGTATAAATTTATTTTTCAAACTATCTTTGCCTTCTTCCAGTGTGAATGTTGGCGATGTTCTACTCTGTCATTGTGGTTGCTTTAGCACTAGCCTAGTTTTAATCCCCTAATTAATGGCTGCCCAATTTCTATGCTAGATTTTGATAACAGGCCTAAGATAAGTTCTAGACTTCCGGTGGTGTGGATTTGTTCTCCGTTGATTTCACGCAAAGGTTTGCAGGAAAATGATGGATGACACGGATCTCGATTTCCTTTGGTGTACATTGCAAAGTAATTGAGGGCATGAATAGTTTAAGTGAAATGAGCGAATTTCGCCGAGCATGTCGAGAAGCTGTAGCGCCAAACAAACGAAGTACATACTTCGTGCGTGTTAATCCATATTCATCGAGCAGAGTCACGAAGGCTAGTTTATGCTTTCCAGACCGTAACCTAACACTTGCATTGACGGTTTGAGACCAATGTAAAAATTCAGAATGGAATGACACAGCTGGGAATGTTATTCAGTGAGTTTGTGCGCAATTTTTGGCGCACTGAATTAGGCAATGTAAGGTTTGATTTTACGACCTTTTCTCGGTACAAGTTTTGACGATTTGGTTTTGTTATTTTTTCATGTGTATTTTAAATTAGTGGTCGAATTAACAACAAGCGGATTCATTTAGTTGCCCCAGCATAATGAATACGCCACTTGTAATAAACGGTTTAGTTTACAGTCTGATGGAAAGATCATTTTCATTACAAAATATTGAGTGACAGCCGAATACAAATAGTAGTTTAAAAAAACATCAGATTGTTCACAGTGAAGCAGCTCATTTATTTACAGATCTGAATGATTTCAAAACTTAGAAATATCCATGCGTTGAATAGAGTGTTGCAAATGTAAGCGTTGATTAACCAGCTTTCGGAGCGTCGCTGTCTATTTCTCTCAAAGCAGCCTTTGCGGTGTCTGCTTGTCATTACTTGTAGCAACAACAATGTGCTTACGATGGAACCGTGTTCTTTTTTAACGCGTCATAGAGTTTAACATTTTTCGACCCATTCCGCTAATCATCTTCAGTTGGTATTGCAAAAAAACGTATCGTAGGCGCTTCAGGTGATGTTGATTGGATACGAAGCAGAGCTTTGAATAACTGTCCAAATTTGTCGCATCGTGCCGGTGGACCTAAACTTATCCCTCACAAAATACACTATATGCCTTAATTAAGTAAAGCATTAGGTGTAAAGTTGTCAGCACCAGTTCACAGGCACTGTGAAAGGTTAGATTTGGTTGGAAGTCACTCCGCTTGTCGTCCATACAACGTAATATGCTGGGAACAAATGGTGGTCGTCGAGATCAGGCACCCATTCTTGTCTGTGCTACTTCATGACTGTTTGGCGAATTTCCGAGTTTCACAGTGGAAGCTGATAAGCGTGCCATTCATATTCACTCAGTAATAGTTTGGGACCAGTAAATGATTATAATTACCTTTTTTACTGATTCAAATCCTAATGCAGAGTCGCGTATTGCCAACTCATAGTTTAACTGGCGATATATTCTTCATCTTAGTTTTATACCCAGGGAAAGTTTAGCCTCGTAATTTCGTTTTCCAACTCGCTAATATCCACCACGCCTACCAGAACGTATCTGATTTCCACTACAACTTACCCGATTTCGACCATGTAGGAGATAAACCCATGGCCGAATGACTAGCCTAAACTTTTTCGTCTACCTATTTCCTATGCAGTTGTTTTCAAATCACCTAACTAAAGCATTTTGCACCCAAACTTTACCCGAGGTGATTTATATTGCCAAGTTTACGTTAGACATCAGAGAAAGGAAGTGAGCTTCTCAGCCGTCCAGGTCTCCTTCTTGCCGGTTTATCATTTGCCAGATCAACTATATTCATTTGAACTTTCCCTATCTAAATTGTTACTAAATTTGAGTGGGACCGAAACTAGCCAAACGTGGCAAACAAATTTCGGTTGGTTCACATATTGCACAGTCGGCTGATATGTTTACATCTTCATACAAGCATGGCGGAAATTTCGATCAAGTGACAGCAAAATACTGTCGAACCTTAAAATGTGAACAATTTGCGCTTGATTTAGTCACATTAGCTCACTACTTTGAGTTAGGATATTTGTGTGAAAGATTTAGGGATATTTTTCGGATGAAATCTTTTGAAAATATAGGGAAAACACGAGGCCAGGGAAATGCCTTTGTGAAATAAAGGTGATCTGCTGATCTTTCTGATTAGTTTGCACCACTGTAGTGATAGAATACTTCAACGCTATTCCAGCGACGGTACAACTAGTAAATTGGAGCAAAGATTGGAACAGAAAGCGATCATTTTAGTTACTTGCATTAGTGCATGAATGTGCAGTTAATTGTTTTCGTTGGCAATAGGAATGCCGCCGTGAATAGGTTCAACGCACTCGCTACGTGCTTTTGGCGAAATGGAATAAAATGACCGGGATTTTGGCATTCTAATTTAACATACAGTCATGTTCTTTTGAGGTTACCTAATCGCCAGATACAATTTTTAATATCAGTTATGGGGCTCTAAGTGAAATGAGCAGCTTTTCTATGGACACGACACGGAATCGCCCGTATTCTCTATCTGTAAACGGAAGTGTTAAGTGGCCTTTTGTGTTCCTTAATGACGGATTATAATTTTGGACAAGCTAGTCGAAACGTTTATGCATACCGATAATTTCGCACTCAGGATAGTAAACGTTGTTTTTCTTTGGACGTGCACATGAACCTTTGAACAATTCTACATTGAACAATTGATCGATTAGGCCACCAGGCAATCTTTTATCGAAACCCGTAGGACTGCTCTCTGGCGCCTTTGTCTTGTGTGGCTTGCTAGAAGCCTTCAAGATACAACCCTCTTAAAAGCATTGGTGGGATTCAAACCTGGGGTGACAGCTACCCAAGTTACTAGATGGTTATCGACTGGGAGGATTAATGAGGGCTTTCGGTGGTACAGCATTTTGTTTCTCCTATTTTTGCCATCGTCTTTATTATTGTTACTAATTATTTCATTGTCTTGTAAATCGTGAGAAATAGTACTGCATAAAATTGAAGTAACCAGGACGAGTACAAGCAAGCCTTTCTATGTTCCACTGCATGCAAATTAAAGAGACTGTGCACAATTATTTTGTGGATCATTTTCAGGTCTGGTACGTTATATCCTTTTCTACGATCTGTTAAACTATTCGGGAGGCTACAAATTTGGTTTCTTTCTGAGGGAACAGTTTGTCATGTCTTTTCACTTTTTGGCGTAGATAAGTACCATGTATAGTGAGCTACCATAAATTCGATCACTCATTACAGCAGATTTGCGCTTTCCGGGTGGCATTGGCTAAAATGATGAGGTCGTTTTCTGAGAAGCAAACAAATACCACGTGGTGCGTTATATGTTTACAATGATTCATACTTTTGATAGCATAATAAAAGGTGATTGGACAGATCGGGTGCGCAGAAATGGAAGTATGGCTTCAAGGTTAGACAATTTGGAGCTATTAGGACAGAGCTTTTTGATAATTGAATATGAACGGACTACTACAATCCTTGAATGCTAACTTTCCGCTTCTTTTGGACCAGTCAACTAGTTCTGAGTTTGCCGAGCTAAAATCACCGCATGCAAAAACCGGCTTTTAAGTTCACAAAAGACAGTCGAACGACGGATAACGTACATCTCTAGTGTGTTCAGGATCCGAAATTTCCCGAGTCTAGGTAGATAGTCAGCCTCAGATATTTTACCAAGTGTGGGCAGTTTTGGGACAGTTTACCGTGTAGCTGATCTCACTGAGCTGGTCAGTGCCTGCTGAATCAGTCATGTTTCCTCTCAATCACAGCCACGCTGTTGGTAGAGGTATAAAGAAATGGTTCAGCGTGCGTCGTCAGCCCCCATCTGGGAAACAAAAATCAGGGGACCGCGGTACAACTTCTTTTACCCTGGTCACTAATCACCAGCAATGCATGCTAACAGACAGCTGGATGTTTAGGTTAAATGGTGAGTCGCTAATGATATGAATCTGCTGACAGTGCAGTTAAATATTTAAAGAGCCAATTCAGGAAACTCATCTCTCTTGTCCTATGAAAAGACAAACTAACAGGGATTAAGCGCCTCGAAAGTGAATGAGACAACCAACCGTCAATGAAACAGTTCATCAAGAGGCAGGAGTAGTAAAATACTCCAGTGCATTGCTGCACGAATCCAAAGGTGTGTAATTTAGCAGGATTTGTCATCAGGCTCAATTTTTTTATATAACGTGTGTTCATGAACTAAGAATGGGTAGGACTTATCCAAACCTGAGACAAGAAAGGATCATGATAAAACGCCAGACTCAAAATCTTGCAAATAATTTAAACTAGCTCTCAATGTAGTGTAAAACTCAAGCTTATGGTCGACTATTTGCGCTCTTGCTAATACATTACTAATGTCTGGATCAACGATATTTGAACAATGTATCAGTTTACAAGAGAACTTTTGTGCTGCAAAAGAGATCATTGCACTCTGAGTAGGTTCGAACATTCTAGAGAACACTAAGTTGGCTGAGAAGTTCAAGGTGGTCTGAGGCTCCTTTTCTAAACTTATTGCATTGCAGATATTCTAGAGACGAAAACAGGAAGTGGCAGATGCATTCAGGTTGTTGTAAGCGATAGATCTTCTGTAGTTCCATCGAAATTAACTGACGGAAAAACCCAGTTGTCACGTTCACTGTGTTACTGGATGACTTGCGAAAACGAGGTATGTAATTTATTTTGAAGTGGTTCGAGAAGCCCGAAGTTGCATGGAAATGGAAAATCCGTTTACCTCCTGCGCATCCAAAATTCGACGTCACGAGTTGGAACCAAACCGGCGAACTCCCTTTGTCCGGTCAGATGCTCTATCTCTGCGCCGCCGAGGAGGCAGCCCCCGAAGTGAACGTTCAGTATTGTGCAAACCATTATTCAAATGACACACAACAAACAACCTGGTTTTAGTCATTGGATTAACCTCATCTGTCATATTCCCAACACTCAGTAACACAGTTAAACAGGATGCATTCTATATGTATGTAACTATCTTAGCTATTTTCATGCATCGCAAATTCAGACAGATTTCAGAAACCGAATCAGCCAATCGTTTTGTTGTGTAGGTTATTTGATCATCTCGAATGAATAGGTGCCGAGTGAAACATGCAGTCTGAACAGTGTCCTACTCCATAGTTTAATCCGGTAGATAACGTTAATTCAATTGTAATATCAAATTAAACGTAAATAAGCGTACTTCTGTTTCTTCACAACTCCTCACTTCTCATCCTCGTCTCATTCTTTTAATGCGCCTTTCCGAATACCCTTTGCGTGAAGCTATTCCACAGGAAACAGATCACTGTAGGTCCGATCCGTTGTAGAGTTCGTGCTTTACTAACTAAATAAAAGGATGCAAATATTCTGATTTCATCAAAAACTGAAACTAAAAATGAATATACTGTCCATTCTGAGGTTAGCTTTCCATTGATCAACATTTGGAGAAATCACCCCTGGCTACGACTTGCACATGTAACACGTCAATGGCAAGCTGCTAGAAGTCAGACCTCGATCGCAAACAGTACAGGCGACAGAAAACGAGTTCAGGCGGAAACACTGGCATTTTGTCTATTGTCAGTCGAATCAGCCAAGTTTTCAGGGAGTTCAACAATTACTTTCTAATATTCTCGTCTGTGCTCTCTTCTGGATATTCAATGGGTCGAAGATGTTCTGAAACGTAAGGAAAAGAAATCCGTATTCATGAAGATCAGATAATCTCTCTGATGCAATTTTCGTTTTCGTACAAATGATAGCAAATCATTTAAAAGCATATTCGCGTTTTTATTAGCAGCGAGGAATGTATATCGTCGATGTATCGTTTGTATTACACATGCAGTTATATTGTGGATTCCAATTTATCACTTTCACTTTTTTCGTCTTGAAATATTATTGAATAACGGTCATTTGATTTGGCTCAGATTTACAAAGACACATCCGCATACGCGCACTGTCGGAAGCACGTTGACCGGTTTAATCTTAAACCACTGCTTTTTGTGTAATCTATATCACATCTATTACGTACTGCCATGAGTATGAGTAACTTAAAATGGGCTTGGTCGCCACGCCATTGTTTCCAACTTGTTTGGTTAATTGTTATTTGAAAACGAAAGTATGATGGCTGCATGAAAATAATTAAGGCATTTAGACCATTAAAACTGACCGTGAACAAGGTTTGATGCAGTTGGTCTGAAGACTTTCGTACTGGCTTGGTGGTACAGGCGCAGGTGTTGTCTGACGCACCTACTGGACACCAATTCATGTTGGCTTTTCTCTCCTCGTACTTTTCAGACCTTCTGGGTACCTCTTTGAAGATCTTTGTCACATTGCTTGTGGTGAACTCCTTACGGGCTTGAAGGCACAGATAAATTTAGCTTATCATACTGAGTTTTAAATTGGCTGAAGAAACGTCAACATGACAGTAACATTCTGGATAGGCGAAGTGGAGCGAAAAGGCCAAGTAACCGAGTAAATCATTTAACAGCATAGCTTTATCTCACATTTCCTTGCATTTTTCCTGATCCGACGAGCAGTAAAAGGTTTTCATATTTCATCATAAAAATAAAAGCTAAGTGATTGAAAGGGACTGCAACTCCACATAAGGGAATGCCTCAGTAGGAGTAAAACTGACAAAACCATCCGAATGATAAAGTTCTCTATTTTGACAGGCATGTAGTAACACTGAAGTTAGTGGCGCATGTCAGATCACGTGACAGTCCTGGGGTATGCCTCCCTCTACGGACAATACAATGCCTACACCAGTCTATAGATACAGGAATGAAGAGTAAGCCATGGTTATTTATGTTGCTTAACTCAGGTTACATTATTTCAGTGATCAGACTGTTCTCTTTTAACGTGTGGGTTTAAAAATATTTTATATTCAAGTACAAATGGGAGCTTGAAAAGCTCATGACGGACATAAATTTTGTATTATTACCTTCATATTTATTATTCGCAAATCATAAATTTTTAACCAGTTTTGAGGAATTAACAAGAACCAAGCAACTCACGGCGCTCACAGTATAATGAGGTATTCTACTCGATCTTTCAACTAATGTATGAATTAATACCTGAGCGAAGTATCTCGCATGCAGGCCCATGTGAACACTCAGTTTTCTGTAATCGATAAGCTTTATGCCTCTAGCCACCCATATGTGAGCGTAGCTAAATAATTTATGGTTTCTGCATGTTCACGGTAATCACGTACTCAGTCGGTTACGACTGACATCGAATTCAGTTCCTATAAATAGTGGTTTTACCTTTTGCAGATAAGGGAAAACATATCTGTTCGTCTACTCCAGTCAACCTTGGAGATTAATATGACCTGAGGATATTTTGCGAACTCCTCTGCTTTCGTGGACTGGGAAGAACTAGAATCTAATTTATGGTGTATCTAACGCCCTGTAATCTTACGTCTAATATGTGGTGGATTCAACTTCCGATCAGTGTTTTGAATGGTGGTCAAACCGATATACATATTCTAACTTGACATAAACTTCACAGTAACCATCTTTTTGGTCGAACTAGATCAAGATGTTTTTTTCCAGTATTGCATGAACTTGTGTAGTGCAAAGGATATTGGCTTGCCTAAAATGTTTCGAATGAGAGATTGAAACACACAACTAAAAGTAAAATATTAACGGGAATTAATAAGTGACTTTGTCGTGCCCTATGCCTACAGATGATGGGCTGAAGGCAGTTTGGCTGATTTGTTTTCTACAGCGTAATATAGTGAACAGGCAATAGAGAGTAGTCCGGCCCCAACAATGCCGGTCCGAAGTTTATGCTATCTCGCTCAGTTTATCTGGTCGCTGGAGTAAACTCGAGCAGCTCAATTCATCCATCAATGGTATACTCGTGTAACTGATCAGCAAACCGTCTCATTTCAATCTGGCGTGTGCAAGTGTGTCTGACGAGCAAGAATGAGATGAACAATCGACCCGCATTACAGTTGGACATGTGTATCTGTGCGTGTGTGAGCAAATTTATATGTGCCCGTGTCAGATGAAACTATTAATCGAGCATGTCAGAATGCGCCTGAATTGAGCACACGACTACAAAAACTATGCAATCGAATACAACGATGTCTGTGATCGAACCGTTTCTTTTTGGCCAAATCAGCCTATCGCGTTCAGGAGAAACATTCATTCCATGAGATTGCATTTGGTTATATGGAATACTAATCCCAATGTTCATAATTTAATGCGGCATCAAGCGGGAAAACCTATGTTTTGCTTCTAAACCTCTTCCGCGCATTGTATTTTCTTAGATTATACCACTTATTTTGGCGTTTTGCGATAGTCTGTCTGTGTGAAAGCAGTATACTCTCAGATGAAGTAACTAAAATCACTGTGAATTACTCCTAACAGCAGATCCGATCAATTCTTTCTGGATTTTCTTCACTTGTGACTGTACCAAACTGCACTCTCTTAGTGCTTTAAGATTTCGAGATGATTTTTCGATCATTTGTCTTTTGCTTTTTCTGTTAATGACATAACAGTGTACTTAATTTTCAGGAAGGGTGCAGCACCCAGCCAATTGGGAATGTTGATTGGATTTGGGACCATTCGAACTTGCGACCTTCACGTTCTTACGCCACGACTTCATCCATCTGACCTCGGTCGGTCATTGGTTTGACCAAAAATATTAATATTTTAATTCAGAACAGCAAGACTTCTTTTGGTCCAGTCATCCCAACTTCGTGCTGAAGTCAGCATAGGCTTTTTTCATCAAAATTGAGAGCCTTCTGAGTTCACGGCCTCGGGTTTTATTTTTGTTCTTCGCCATGATTGAACATTCGGTTTTGCTGAATGTACTCTATCTTACCAGTAATAGAACGAAAGTACAACTGATAGTGAATCACTACAGAGCACTCTACTTGGAAGAAATATGCATGAGTAATCTCTCCAGTGTGAGGGTGACTGATCAAGGATAAGGTACTTTCCCTGAACAGGTCAGTTTGTATTTGCATTGGGTTAGTGCGAAAGAACTTCCAGTCAAACTACTAATCAGAAATGAATTCGAATTTCGTAACATCTTATTACGGAGTTCCTTAGAAGTATTGTGGCTGAAACGTTTGTGTTTTCACCTAAACGTTGTGGCGAATCAGTGTTAGTTAACGACAAATGTATCGCGCCTTGCAAAGCTTACACAAAGCATTGCAGCTAACAACCGGAAGTCAAAAAACAGATCAAGCCTAAAACGAGAAACATCTTATTGTTATGAATTCAACAGTAGTTCACCTTGAAAAGATAGAAGATTTAGCAAGAACTATTTTAAAATACTTCACCGACAAAACTTCATTTATTAGTTCACCGTCAGTAGACAGGGACGACTGAAGCTGATAATCTTTCCTTGAACATTTAAAAATTCTCACTTCAATTGGACGCTTGCGGAGACAGAAGGAACAATGAAAACTACTAATCAACCAAAGATGCTGGGTTACCTTTCTCAATAAACGATATTCATCAAGCCAAGCAAACGTTGACAGTCAGCAGCTGCTACTCGTAATGGACACAGAAATGCTGCGTCATTCTTACTTCTTTCCACTTTGACTGTCTATTATCTTGCACTTCTGATGTGAACTTGTGTTACTTGGCCTGGATTTGGATGCAACCAGCAGACAAGATACAGGAAAATCGCACCTAATTAGAATACTGTTTTGCCGTTTTCGCAGATGAGATATAATGAGTAGAAGGTGGTGAGGAAGCGCAGACGGGTTTGTTCATATTTGCAGTTAGCTAATTGAGTCAGATACTTCTCTCGTCAGATAGAAAAATACTTCAGTTTATTTGCATGAGAGCTTAATATGCCAATTAGTAGATGACCCAATCCTGACCGTTGAAACTCCTGACTATTGTTATATCCTGAAAAGACCAATCTGTTGTTATCAAGTAGTAACTTTGCCTTTCTTTCTACTAGAAACGTCATTTAAACAATTCTGTCGCCTTTTCTTGTTTGTTTTCGACTTCCGTCGTTTTCCCTTTTTCGTTGGCGATTTATTTGCCGAACGTTTCTCAGAAATATCCGAGAGAGAACCAATTTTTTCCACCAATGAACTTCCCTTATTCGATGGGTCTCAAAATCTCTCCACGGATAGGGTCGCAATTAACAACAGAGCTAGCCCTTTTAAATCAAGTAATTATACGATGAAACGCCGTTACAGACGGTATGTAAATCGAAACACAACAGTGCGGAGTTATCAAAGGCTAATTTTATTTGGAGTTGAGGGTGAGTTCGGGAAATGAAGTTCAACTAAGATTTGTTTCCAGCTCATAATAGAGGAGTACTGAAAAGGAACTCGACAGTTCTCGCTGTTAAAACATCACACGTTACCAAACTAGATTACTAGCCTCGGGTCCTATACAGGTCACGGCGGACTTGCATAGCATTAGCGTGATTAGTCTGCGCTAGATATGAAACCACTGCGTCATTGAATGGTTTAATTATTCCAGTGCTCAGTCATATAGGGTGTTACTCTCGGAAGCGTCCAGACAAGCCCATGCTAATATTGTCAGTGCACATTATCCCAAAAGAAAAAGTGAATGAATAGAGACGAAACCTTATTCCTGGATCGGGAACTGTTTTTCAACCGTAATCACCTCAGTGGGCGGGAAAATAAACAATATCTCAAAATGTGTTGCCAATGAAATTTTCAGCCTTTTTTCTCCGATTTCACCACGCGGTGTACTTTTCAATGGCGAATCTATGTATATTATTTATTCTTCCACAGTGACATTTCTGGGAATTCCCTCCTTCTGTTCTAGTAACCTTTTGAGGTTCTTGACTTAGTTAACCATTTTGACGAACATCTATCTGTCCACCTCAGTTTCCGCCTCAACAGTGTCCCCCGTTATGTTTGCTCCATTTGAGAGGCATCTAATCAAGTTCTTTAATCCCACGGAGAAGTGCACATGTCGAGAATAGGCCTCACAGGCACTCCATTTTTATGTATTTTGGGTAGGTCGTACAGTCTCGGAATAGTAGTTCCCGTAGGCATCATTTGTTCGAATGTGGTCGTCTCAAGATACTAGACAACGGTTTTTCTATCTGATGCGTTTTGTCATTCTCTTTCGCCATTTTTGCGAATTTTGATTTGTCATTCAGAATGGCTACCATTTTCGTTACATAGTCAGACCAGTTCAGGAGAACTATGCCTGCACCCTTATCTGGTCTTGATAACATGATGTCTGCATTTTTCTGCAGTTCTCTTAACCATCTCTTATGTTCTGCCTTTAATAACCCACTCGTTTTATGTCTAGCGCCATGTTATTGATAGCAAGTGTTCACCAAAGTTGATTTAAATGTTTGCATTTCCATTTTTGATGCTAGAGATAAACTCGACAATTGAGAGTAAAGATTCTCGAATCCAACTTCTAAGTCTATTTGTGCGCTCTGGCTGTTTGGGCAAAAAAATTTGAACCCCAGGGATAAAACTTCTGACAACGTCTTGTCTAACTTGAATTTTGACAAATTGTGAACAAATCGATCAGGGTTCTGCGGAAACTCACTCGATGGTTTTGTTCCTTCCAATTGTTTCATCAACACTTGGCGTTTCTGGCTCACCTGTCTTTTGTACAATGGATTGAACGTATTCCTCGAAAGATTGTCTTTCTTAATCAATTGGTCGAGCACATAAGTTGATGTCACAAATGTTCGTTCTAACTCCGCGGTGTGATTGCACATGGTATCACGTTCATTAAGAGCTTGTCTTTGAGGTGAAGTTTTAGTAATGTATATCCGGTTTCTTCTGCAGCCTCGTTTTGTATCTATTCCTTCATATGTTCCTGTGGGACAATGTACAACGGCCGCACGACCAGGCGCTTGTCTGAACGCATCCGTGGGCACCACCCGGCATGGTTAGGGACTGGAACAATCAAGTCAATTAATAGCGCAGTTGTTTCATATCTAGCACAGACAAACCACACCGTGAATGAGACGCAAGCTTTCCGGACCCTGTATAAGGTCAGAGGTCAACAATCTAGGTTGGCAAAGTGTCGCCTCTTGAGCACTGCGGAAGCTGTCGCAGTCCGTCTTCACAATCCTTCAATTCGTTCTCAAAAAATTTGTGGTTGCGCTTCAACTCCCCTGGCCCACCCTCCGTCCCAATGTAAACTCTAGACAACAAAACAATTAACACAACACATTCTTGTGTATTCAGGTTATGCACGTAGTGAAATGTTTTGTCAAAATATATAGTGATGTAATGGCATGAGTACGAATCACTGAAAACGAGCTTGTTCGCCAAATGGCAGATTTTTGCTTTCTTGGCTGACCGTGGTCATTAGTACCATCGATTTTGGCATCTGTTTCCCTGGGTACTCTGAAATGGTTTGAACTGCGCAATGATACAGTTAATTCAGTTTACTCGGCAACACTGCGAGTGCCTACATATACTGTGTTGTGTATGTTGCATCTTCATGGATAGGCACACATGCACATCTTAGAGGTCAGTGATCGGCCCAACTGACGCACGGATTCATGCCTAGACACAGTCGGGTGAGCTTGCGGGACATTATGGCCACAGCATCATAGCACTGGCGAAGTCACCTTAATTGGTGATGAAACGTTTGCAATCAAATTTCCCAACTCGACGAACATACCAGTGCCATATATATATATATATATATATATATATATATATATATATATATATATATATATATATATATATATAATCACTTCATTGGGTTTTTCTCCTAATCTGTCCTCAGACCAAGGGAACACCAAACGACCTGTTTATTTGAGGGGTTCGGCAAGTCCCTTTGATATTGAAATGATGTGGAACAATTTAATCGTGCTTTCATCTACGAAGGCACTATCTCCCACCCAAAATCATTTATTCATTGTAATCGCCCAATTTGTCGGATCCTGTGTAGTTAAGTTTCTTTATTCCGATGTGAAAATCGTTTAACCGAAATATAGTTATCACTGGAGCACGTGCATGAGAGATACGTTAAATTTTATTTTGAACTGACTGACAGGTATGCTGTGAATATGCATCCGTTATAATTGGTCGATATTGGTGCAGTTTATATAGGGAACCACAAGTCTTGTTTCTTTTGTGTTCATTTTTCCCCAGCGTTTTAGGAAATGTTACCTAATTTTTTTTATCTGGAAGTTAGACATCACTGATACCAGCATGGTAAATAAAAACACTCAAAGGTAACTCTACTGCATACCATCGTATGTAGATGGAGATGGGTTGCTGCACAAATTATTCCACAATTCGGAAGTTCTACAATGACGAAAGTTCCCTATAAATATCACCAACAAACAGGTAATTCACAAAAAGGGGAAATTCCTATTTGAATTGCAGTAAACTTTGAGAACAAGGTCATTATGATGCGCTTCATTTATACGATGCAGACCATGGGTTACCTGTCCACGCTGAGTAACACGCTCCGCTGACTTCTGAGGATGTCTATGCTTTCAGTTTGGTCACGCATCCCGTTCGTGGATTGCCGTCTATAACATAACGTGGGTCATTAATCTAGGTAAGGAGAGAAACAAGATTCACATTGGAAACTATTTTCATTGAGTTCATAAGAAATTCTGTCAAGTTCTTCGGAATTATCAAGGTCAATATTTATACGATAATTTCCCTGGAAAATTAACATTGAGACTAGGAAACTTTCATCCAGTCACCAAAATTCTTATCCTTATTCCGGCATGAATATTTTCATATTAATCCATCTCCCGGTGGCGTATTGAAACGAAAATCCTTTATTGATGCAGGTGTCATTCAATGTTCTGCAAAAAGTAAACAAGCAACAAATGGCAGCATGCACAGACTGCTCTTGGGAAATAAAATCATGATGAGCCTTAGAAGAGGTCAGTTAATATGGCCGATAAGATCTCTATGGGTGTTGACTGTGAGGTTTATTTTACGGGAAGATACGTTTGCACAAAACTTCACATAAAAGACACAAGAAGTCTAAACTCATTATAAATTGTCCATTTAGACCCGAATTATAACCTTATAGTGATTTCATTTGGCTCTAATTAAAAGAGGTTTTAGATTTTTTACCGTAGCGACAGAAATGTCTACACAATTCAAAAAAATGTACCTTGTGAAAGAAACAGTTAGCACGGGTACTGCTAAAGGCTTTATTCTCTGATGGGCAAGTGAATTCGTTCAACTAGAAGGATTGTTCCCTCTTTCGTTTCGTTTTGACGTATTTAACAGAATGTACAGCAGGTTCACACTTTGCCCCGATTCAGCTGTGTCGGATACCAGGGATCTTTCACCGAAAAATTTGTTTTTCAAAATGCGGAAGTCGATGAACACCTTAAATCTGGACCGGATGTGACGAAGCGCTCTGATACGAAGAGGTTCCATAATGAAATCCGTGGACAAAATGTCGGCGAGCTGGTATAGCCTGGTTTAGTATGAATTGTTTTCAGTGTTGCTCGTTTCGTTTTTCTTGCTCTCTCATACTTCAATACAATCAAAATCAACCGACATAGAAAAATCTACTCAGGAATAAGCGAAGATCTTAGAACTCATTTTTCCATGGAGTTAGATCATTACTTATTTTTCATTATTGTTATTAATGCTGGCAATTTGAGGATGGTGGAATGAAGATAAACTTACACTCTGTGATCTGATCCGTCCTTGTGTTTTCATCCACTGGTTTACAAAGGCTAGTAACAATAATATATAGTGCCAGGCCGTTAAAAGTTTTTTAAATAGCATGGCGATGAAGTTTTCTACTTCGCAACAACTTACTCTTCCGCAAAAAAACGGTTTTTTATTCTGACAAATGTAAATTAATTAGAAAATAGTCACTGTGTATCACAAATGATCTCACCAGCAGGCATGAGATGTCAGACTTGACACAATGAATCCTATAGATTGAGTGCGGCATTGAGAAACACAAATAGCCTGCGAGATCCATGATCTTCCATCACGTTTTTCTTGTTATTCGGTTATGAAGAAGTGCTGAATTCATCATACGCATGAACGGCTTAGTGAGAACAGAAGAAATGCAGAATTCAGGAAATAGCAAAGTATTAATTTGACTTGAGAAAACAAACGGCGTTTTCACTTTTGACGCTAATGCCAAGTAAAGCAACCGACCCCGCCAGTTTTATAATGTGATATAAGAGGAGGTCTGGCTACTTCCAATGCAGCCTTTGGGAACGCCCATTCTGCAGATAAGTCATTCGTTGGTATGATGTCCACTGACGAAAACACTGCCTCAGAATAAAGGCATATTTCTGTGGTTTTCCATTTCGTCAAAGCAGAGACTGCCAATGGAAATACCTTATCCTGTTACTTTAGTTTGGCGAGTTTACAGACGGAAATGTAGCGGCTGCATGCTCGCAACAGATAGGCAGTTCTATATAGAATATCAAACCCCCTTAGATAATAACTTATAAAACTCCTAAGAAGTTCAAAAAAAAGGAATTGCTTTACATGGAATCATGTAGCAGTGAGATCGACATTAGCAACATTCTTTTTGTGGCACAGTTGGAAACGCTTTGATTCAGTGGTCAATCCACGACGCCACCTTGTCTATGAGAAATGTGGACGATGTTTTATGCATCAATTGTCGGACATAGATATGCCGATAAACATCTTTAGCTCAAGTTTTTCGAAAAGCTGAATCACTCTAAAAGACTAGGAAAACGCCTCAACGAATTTGTTAGATACGTTCTAAGTGGAAGATGGTACGGTTCAATATGACGGTCAATGCAGAGAAAGCCGGTATGCAGAGGAAGGCATTAGCAGAGAAGAGTCGACTCTACATCTTCCTTCCATTTACACACCAGCAGAAATGTTACGAAGGAAATTGAAAATCTAAGTACTTGTTTCTCCTGCCATGGATTCGTTTATTCATTTACTTGTTCATGTGGGTGCACGGTACTTTAGCAACACGGCCAGACACCTATCAAAACCATGAGCATTATCTTGCATGGATGAGGAAAGCAGCAGGCGTGCTGATCAGAAATGCAGTTGTTTCATACCTATATCAGGTAAACTATGCAGAAGGCGTAATGGAAGATTTCTTTGTCTCAAATATGAGAGCTGGGATCGGCTGACTAGTCCATTGAAGTGACTGGTCTTGAATATAATGAAATCGGTCGTGATTTGCCTCCCGATTTCCGCTTTTTCGGCCAAGAACGATTCGTACTTACACTAAGCTGGTTTTGGCTCTGTCATCGACGCATGACGCTTCTTAATGAGACAGGAAACTAACACGTGCATTGCAATAATTCTTCCTCACTCGGCCTTTAGCTAAACCGGAATCACGGCTTCCTCATCCTCATCATTCACTTCCTCTACTATAGTCCCTGGTTTTTCTTGGGATGCAGCATTTTATTAGCATAATTATTAATTAACAAAAGGAACTTGTTCACTTATTTGTGTCCTTCAACATTAGAATTTCCCGGTGCAGTTCAACCTTTGGCGTCAACGATTCATATGCCCATCCCTGATGGATTCGTTTACTATTGTCCACTTTCTAATAGATCCTGTTCATACTGAATTACAGTAGGTTATTTAACAGACTCGGCCTCTTTTGATCGAAAACGAGCAGGGTAAAACTAGGTCGTTCCCGTCGCAGACGAATTACATGCCCAGATTAATTTCAGGCCACACTGTCGCCCTCATTTTTCAAATGATTGTTACAACAACCTGCATTCCCAGTCTATCTTTTAGCATCGGTTGTGGTTAACTACTAGAATAAACTTATACAGCATGCCGTTTGAACGGCTGCGCTGAATTTTCACCCTCTTCCTTGCAAAATAAATTTACCATTGCCTTACTCAGTTGTTAGGTTTACATGCCACTGGCAATTTTGATTAAAATTGTCTGATGTCAAAACAAAAGTTTCTATGTTTGGTGAATTTTCTTCGTCCATTGCTACTGTAAAGATTAATCTGACAAAATGCAAGATAATTGGCCCGTTAGCAAGATGGTATTGTAATTGGTATTATGCCCGAGTCATTGTGCGACACTGGACCGCGACGGACAAATCGCGATCAATAAACAGGTGTGGCGTGAGTCGAAAGCAAGAGTGCGAATGAGTAAAAAGGAGGCCATCTCATGAGCTAGGCCAGTCAATCAGGATGAGCTGTCCGGATTGGACAAAAAGCGCTATGAACTAAATCACGTGAAATGCATCAAACATGATGGACCAATCAAGGCGCGACCCGGACAAAAGATGAAATTTTGGTGGTCGCACGGGGGCAATAATGCAAGTAAAGCAACCCATAGATTGATGGATTAGCTTAATGGATGAGAATCTCTGTTTGCCAGTGGATTCTGGTTGTTTTCACTTGAGATAGAGGAAACGCACGGTAACAATCTAAGGATAGGATGGGCACTCTGAAGAGCTGATTTCGAGACAGAAAAACGACCATTCACGATACACCTAATCCTATCTTTTCAGCCAAAATGACGGTGACGCCTGTGAACATTGCTAATATCACTCGATCTCCTCAGAACAGTCAGGTTAAGCAGACAATATTACGGAGACAGATTCGTGTCTATACACGTGTAGTACGTGTTCAACAATCTTGGTTAGATAAGCTAAGCATACGTGGATTCTATTGTGGCCACTCATGATCAACTGGTAAATAGGAAATAAGGCTGAGGTGGACTGGTGAAATACGTTAACTCAGCTTGGAAGGGAGAGTTTGACGTTGCTTCTTAACACGGAACAGACAGTCCTGATTGCCAGTCTGTTCAGTGGTTTTCGTGAGGTTCAAATAGCTGAGCTTTACCTTTAGATTGCAAAAGTGTAATCACCATTCGAACCAACATCGTCAGTGCATGTGCACATTTGGTGGTGTTCATCCACATTTATGGGTATGTCATCAACCTTAGTTTTTGGTATAATAGATGACCTTGGCTTCGCGACTAGGAAGCGATCAAAAGCCCAGGATGCATAAATATGGAAAAACACCAACAAATGCGCACATGCACTGACGATGTCAGCTTGGACGGTGATTAAACGTTGGCGATCCAAAGGCAAAGCTCAGCGACCAAAACCTAGCATAACCGAACAACCTGAGCTAAGACAAACGCCGATTTTCATACCCAGATTTTCTCGCTTTTGAAGCGTCGTCGTCAAAAACTCGATCACTAAATGCCTGTACCTCCTTTCTACGTTGCTTCCCTACCATTTCCAGTCCAAGCCCTCTAAGAATGCATGTATAAGTATTAGTGAATTTAATCATGCCAGCGCTTATCCACTTTGACCTTTCGGATTAGGTGACCTAACCGACTCGAGAGAATTCTGTGTTAAATAGAGTCATTAACAATCAATCTCGTCTGTTCTCCTTAACCTCAAAGCACTTGACTCCACGGGTGACCACTGGTTGCTTCCAAGAACAAAATCTCTTCACACTCTGCTCTAGAATTATTCACGTCTTTAATTTAGGCTGAACTTCATCTTAATAACCATCATTCACACAGTTTTCCTATTCTGATTTCTTATTCATGGTTTTCTTTGGATCGGTCACTTGTAGGCTGTTGAAACCATAAGTACTAACTTCGAGTTATAATTCTCGGTTGGAACGCCATTTGTTTTTGATATTAGGCTTACCCCACCAATACTCGCGGGGCACGGTAGCCAGGAACATTTCAAAACTAATCAAGACAATGATATAACAGTTAGATGCTTGCTTTGCAAACGGGATTTTGTAGGTCACTAATGTCAAGCTTTCTTTGCTTCACGAAAGACTTTTCGTATCCAGCAGACAAAACACGCAAGCAATAAGACTGCAATGAATCATCTAAAATGTTGCGCATGCAGATATCTCCAACTACTACCTTCGTATAGCCCCTATGCATTTGCGGACTTTCACCCTTTCTCCATTGCCGCTACCTTTGTTATTCTTTTCTGGTTCTTATACCCTCACTCCGGTGAGCCTCAGTTGCACTGGTGCACAAGCTGCCACATCGACTAATAATTTGATTGGCAAGTCGCTGTTGCCGTGGTCGGTTTTTAAGCTGGGGTATCTGTCATGCAATTTCCCAAAGGCACAAAGTTCTGTATTTGGAGCTGAATAGTTTAAGCTCGTTGGGTTGCATTTTAATACCATTAGGTTCACTGGGAAGGCTGTTTTAATCCATCTCCGTGTATTTACCTAAAGATAATGTCCTACTTATTTCAGTTGGCTAGTAAATCAAAAAAGTTACACCATCCTGATTAGTCCATTCTATGACCAAATCCTCGAATAAATACATGGGCTTTCTGTAACATATTTCTAGATTAGTTTTCGATCTTTGATTCGGTGCCCTCATTTCGCCTCTTTCAGAAAATTGACTTTATCGCCGGTTCCGCGGAACGTCTTCTCAGGCTACTGAACTATTTTCACAATCGAGTTTGTCAAACTAATCTTGGTCAAAATATTTCTAAACCGATTAGCGGCAGCTCTGGTATGCTCCAGAATGCTGTCTTGTCTCTTTCCGTTTTTTTAAATGTTCATTACCTGTCTTTCGGTTTTTTCTCCAATCAAAATGACTAGATATGGCGATGGTGTTGCACCTTGCCAAATTATTCTTAATCCTGGAAATCTTTCAAAACCAATCTGAAGTCGAATATTTTTTTGTTTTCAGTAGAGTCTAAAATTAAATCCATCTAAGTGCTTCGAACGTAATTCCATTCATTCTTGCTTGCTTTCTCCCACAGATCTCGCTTCCCTGAATTTGAAACCATTATCCAAAGTTAGTTCAGTCAGTTATCTGCGTGTTTGACTAGACATCAGTCGAAAATGTACATCTCACATTTAGTACTTTTTCGGAAGGTTGGACGTTTACGTTCTGAAATGGAGTAACTCCAGTAGTTTGGAACTCCATTAGTAATTGTTTCCAAACTCAGTTATCACTGGTGTTCCGGTCTTGTGGTGTTGTTCATTCATAAGTTTTTTCTGCCTTCGATACAAGATTTCAAAACCCTTCTTTGCTAACTGGCAACCACTGGTCGCGTTTCACCTCCCTCCTTTCATTCTCCTCTAAGTGAATATGTCAGCCGTTGCACTGAATCTTTCGTAGATCTAACTAATAATTTGCTATAAGATTCAACCAATCAACTATACAATGAATTATTTCCCAGCCGCTTTCACTCTTCCTTTCTAAACTAACATTTATGTAAGCTCTCTTAAGCCCGATCTGGCATGAATACTGACCAATAGGGAGGAGACCAAAACTGGACTCCTTTCTCAGTTTGGCCGACCTTTTTTTCTTCATCGCTACTGTTCATCCCGTTTGTATATCCTATTTTGTCAAAACATTTGACTGAATTTAAACTGAATTTTAATCGTAGATTCCATCATGCAGGTATAAATATAAGCCGTCCACTTTTGGTTAGACATGTTAAGATGTGGGACATGCCCGAAAATGTCCAACGCGAAACTGTCAAGTTACAAGCCTTTAAACTATGAGGCCCCGTGTCTGAGTTTGTAGAATGCAGTTGGATTAAAATCATGGCCTGGGTTCTGACCACTAACTGATGAGCACCTCTGTTTCTGAACCAAACTTTTAACTTATGAAACCATATTCATCATGTCATCAACTGAACGACATTGAGAAATAGAAAGGGGTTGTGATTTTTTCTGGATTGGCCCCTACAGAACAGCTTTCAGATAAAAAAGGGTTTCTGGTTGACACAATTCACCGTTCCTTAATTTGGCAATCAAGGATGGAAGAGTAATTAACCACACGAACTAGATTTGAGCCCATGAAATAGTGTCATAGGTAGAAATAAATATCATCCTCATTGTGCATTGTATCGGACAATTTAGCATTTACGATTGCTCGAGACAAACTCTCTAAATGGGTTAGAACATGCAAATCGCTTCTGGCCTTTTTTGGGCGCCTCGAAACGACTCCGGACCGTAGTAGCTCAAAAAAGCCCCAAGTTTGGTAAAATTTGCCGAACAGCAATTTCGAAAAGGATCATGAATACCTAAAAAACTTCAAAAAGAATGCTTATTGTCCATGCGAACTTTAAAGCCCAATTTTGTTGTTAACTATGATATTTCTGTCGTACCAGTTCAAGCAACTTGATGAAGCGACCAGTGCTGGAACACAAATATATCAATGGATACCTTTATTTCACTTTTCTTAATTCGAACGTCTGAGATAAAAACGGATTGGCAAACTTTAATTCTGTTTTTTGCGACCCGTCTCTTGTCTAACACTTGCAAGTGAAACCAATGCTTTTCCTTATATTTCCATCACTTTAGTTAGGATATTACTAATTTTTTCCCCCTGAAATGTTTTCCCATAGTCGCTGCTGAGCTTTCCATTTACCAGAAATTGGGTATTCTTGCCTTTTTTCCAGTTTGAGACGAATCCGTGCGAATCCATGCTCGTTATGCTGGTTAGAAGAGTGGGTCACATAAAGCAGTAGTAAAATCACCGATCAACTAATAAGTGCACCTGGCTTAAAACAGTTAAAAAAGATCAGCAACGGCTGACCAAATGTATCACCTGTTCTTGTGGGCAAAACCGGGATAAAATTGTCTTTTTTGCATCAATCCAGATTTTTCTAACCCATTAGGCGTTTGGACTTTGGGCGTTACGTTCATATTAATTTATCTTTTTTATCCAACTGCTCTGTTTCGTAATGCCGCCGTAGTCTATGCACTACAGCCAAGTATTCAAGCAACAGTCAATCAGTGTTTACCAGTAATTATAAACGTGATATTCTAACGTTGAGAATCCAGTACAAAGTCGTTGGGTAATTTATTCATTCCAATCAGATTAGTTGGTACAGAGACTTGGACACTCAAAGAATTCAGTTAGGGTAGCAAAACCCAAATTCGCTGTAAAATACAGTCTTACTTTAGTATTGTCTTCCTAGCTAGATGGTTAATATTAAAAACCGATGAGTTGACACTTTAAACTGTTCCGATAGAGTGAAAAACGAATGAATTTGCAAAATAGATCAGCTGCTACATTGGTCAACTACAGATCAGTTACGAAATTGGAAGCAACTACTATAAGCTGTTGTAGATAGACAAACCCAAACAAATATCAATGTTGGCCAACCTGAAAAATAACGAAATAGACTAAGTTTGGATCAAGCTCTCAGATGAAAGCACAGGACCAAAATAAAGAGACCGATGGGTACTGGAACCCACTGGGGTATCCGACTAATATCGGAAGAGTGAAAGTTGCAAATGGTTGAAGAGTCAACGTGGTTGGACTGTGGTCCGTAAGATGATCTGATTAATCGACTAGACATCTTTCATAAGCTTACTTCAGTTCGGCTGACCAGTTTTACCTTCATACCGGAAATAAAATTATTTTCTGAAGAACACGAGGTAGAAAAAACGAAAATGTGGGAATTCAAAATTTATCTATATTGTGTCCCGCGATAACAAAATTTTTGACTAGGCAACACGTGCGTTCAGTGACTTTGCCTTTCCATGGTATAATAATTCAGTGGGCTGGTTATTACTCCATGTGTGGAAATGTTAGTCTCAGCCTCAGTATTCACACGGCTTATTCAGGGAACTTACCTAGCAAGGGTGTTTCTTGGGTAAACAAAGATTCACTGCTCTCCATACCTTTTTTCTACAACCAAATAGAGGAATTCGAAAGGTCTAATATGTGAAATGGATGATGCGGTAGTTCGAAGCTGAGCACTCACTAAGAAGCTTTTGTTCTGTCTACCCTGGTCGCGATGTATGGGACAAGGAGTGTCTTGAACGATGGGTCCGCTCTATAAGTTGCGTCTGCACAGTGATAACTAAGGCCATTTCGCTACCTTTTACTAAGCAACGACGACACATTACGTCAAAAGTAAGATTTCGGGGTTCCGATAAGTCTATGATTGCTTGCAAACAAGAAAATACGAAAGCCTTGATGAAATAAAAATCCAATCATCCTGGTAACCTAGAACGAGAAACGAGACGTGTCATCGTGACCTAACCTTATCTGTCCACGCACTTGTATAGTTTCACTGCCATTTGGACACCAGAGCAATTAGGGGATACCTAGATGACTGTTCTGGTGGAGATATTTAGGTACTCTGATGATAACTGGGTCCAAACTGTCACAAGGCTTGCTTTTTTAAGGACGTAGATGAACATCAGTCTATGTCAGGTGACCGGACCAAGTTGCCTTTAGGAATGACGGACTAAGTAAAACACTAGACTCGCATTATCCTTTGTAGCTGGGTGATATTTCGCTTCGCATATGAATAAGGTGGTCGATTGTGAACAAAGAATGTCCTCCTTGGACATACTTGCATATATCCGTATACAGTCCGTTTCACCAGTTATGGTCAAACATCATTTCTACATTAAGCTTCAGGGTTATTCAATAATAGATAATCGTCGAGAAATCGGCTATCATTTGAAGTTCTGCTTAATACAAGAAGAACAGAAGCTGCATTATTAAACAGTGCAATTGACTATTAAAAGAATTTTTATTATGTACAGTGTTGGAATTTACAGTACTGAGTTACTGATGCTAAACTAAGGGTTAAAAACGTGTTGGGAACATTTGAGCTTTGACACGGCAATTCAGAACACTTACAAATTTATTTTGCACAAAAGCATGACGTTTACCAATCAGCTACTTGATGGCCTTATCCCAATTTTCTTGGTTAAAGCTAGAAAACTCAATTAAATAATTTTTCAACTATGCTGTCAATGGAAACGATGAAGTAGCATCAACGCTCATAAGAAACATCTGTTTGTCTGTACTGTCTGCAAAGAAGGTAGGACCGATAGATTAAATGGAGCACTATTCTTAATTTGGCCTCACAGAATCAACTGACATAAAACGGTTTTGATTAGAGCAAAAACGACAATATCGTGTCACCAGCAGAACCGGTATTCAGATTGAATAGTATTTCACGATAGACACCACTTTTCGACCTATTCCAAATGTTCATAACGAAATGGTTTAAGTTAGTTAAAAAACGTGACTCTGCATCCCCCGAATTTGAAGTGTACTAAAACCTACCAAAACAATAACTGAAAAGAAATGAATATGCAGAAATTTTCACGAATTTCCGCTCAGTAGATCTATTTTCATAATTTTCCAAATCCAGAACCCAGGGCGCGGTTAGGTGTTATTCTTGATTGCACTGAGGCGTGATTAAAATGAACTGAATCAGCTACTGTGCAGTTATCGGATCAGAAGGCCAGTTAAAAGAAAAAAATGCCACGCCTCTTCTTCCTCTGGCTTGTACGCAATTATCAAACACGTAAACTGATAGCGTTCCTTAGTGCGATATGACTTTAGCCCACTTGGGCATTCGATCGCAATGGACCACGATCACGAAAATTCAGGCCGAAAGTACAGGAAGGACTAGCTCAATTTCATTAGTGTTTCCAATATTAGAAGTTTGTCAATATCTATTTACCTGATTTTTGGGTTGAAAGAAAGCAAATGAATAAATGCTGGACTCTTAAGACGGCTAGGTAAATTAGAAATATCTGTATTCCAACGAGGGATACGTATTACTTGGAGGTGTATAAACCAGCAACCTTTTCTTCTATTTGTCCAGCTCGGTGTTCATTGATCAGTTCAATTCCCTATTCAGGTAGATCAAGCGTTGCAGACCGGTCCAAATTAACAGGAGTTTGCTGCCAAATTTGCGAATATTGTCCAAATCCGACCACTTGCCTCAGACGTCAACAAAGTACACCAGTTTAGGCTGATAAATCGTCAGTTTTTCTTGCGACTGCTCAATAACCTTGAACCCAAAACTCCTCAGATTGCTACTTAAGTTACTTGTCATGGACGCGCTCTTTTGCTAGCTGCAGGTTTATCGCAACGAAACTGTGACGTGTGTTGTTTGTTTTATGAGTTATCACTGTTGGCGAAAGATGAAAAATCTTTTCCTTTTGGTGGCCTCCTCGGCCACTGTCCATTAAGTATTCGATAGCCGCTGTGCCATACAGCTGTTTAGCATCAGAAATCAGACGAGATATCCTATAGTTAAATGTCGGCATCAAAACGCTGTGCAGGCGCGCATAAGCAGGAACTGTTATGCCTCTAGTTTCATATCACTCCATTCTCAAAAGTCCTGTCTATTTGGGTTGAGATTTAGCCGCCCTTGAAGCACTATCCACCCGTCTCCAAGTTGCAATACGCGAGGGTACAATCAGATTATGTTGCCCATCAGATATCCACAAAAATACGCTTTATAGTAGCGGGGAAAGAAATCAGTAATTGGATTCTTTGCCTGGAAACTGTCAGTGTGGAAAATTTGCTGTCTAATGTTAAAGCGCCGATCGATATGTCTGCTAATGCTCTTGCACCTATCATCTTAACCAGAATAACGATTAACAAACCTTGACGGAAATTTCTGAAAACCCTCTGCTCTGAACTCATAGTTCAGCCCGTGAAGAATGCGTGGCATAAATTCAAGACTGGTGGTAATTTTGGGTTCGAATCCCGTGTAGACGGAAAACTTTGGTTCGAACTATTCCTGCATGAAAGTTTGTCATAGAGACAATGGTTAGAATGTATGGTATCGTTAAAATATAGCCTTGGAACGTTTTAGTTTAACTCCTGTTTACAAAACTAGTTAATCAGGTTTCAATAGAACATAGAGCGACCTCAATTGGCATGGTATCCGCTTTGTGAGCAAGGACTGCAACAATGGTGCGAATTATTCATAATGATGAAATATAGTGAATCAGATGAAGTTGTAATGTTTGTGAACTTGAACCAACAGATTTTAGACAGAGTTTTTAACTGGGCCACGCCTTCTAAAGGCATTTTCGGTGAAGCAAAAAAGCGATATTTTTGACTTACGGCTGCTACCATTCATGTCTGGGACCTAAAAGATTGAAGGTAGTTATTTTAGAAGATTTTTCAGTCATTCATATGTGAAGCGTAGTAATAAAAGGAAGCCATGGAAGGGTATTGAGGCAGTCCGGACATGAAATACATGACTGCATCGTCGGAATTTTTCACTACCCCTGCTCGGGCATCGCCTACAGTAGTACGTTCTTATTTCAAATAAGCATGCTTTTGTAAAAAAGTCATATTTCACAATTTTTAATCCTGCAGTATATTAAGAGCGGCCCTATAAAAAATGCATCACGAGCATATCGGTACTCGTGTAATTTTCCGATCACGTGAACTGTTAAACAAGGCCCATTATCATTGCAGTAATGGAGTATGCACCAACACATTGATTCGTGGGTTAATTCATTACCGGGTGTCCAGTATTATGTTGCTTAAGACAAACTTATTGTTACGATCACTCTTTTCAGAAGATGATAGAACTGTTTTCAGTCTACGTACGTACCCGAAATCCCCCTGTCATTTTACTCGCAAGGTGACTTCAACCAGCATATATCCTGTATAAGCTTTTGTTAATCATAAGACGAACCCTAGGTTAAAGCCAATGGGTGGTTTGAACTTGATCGACTTCTTTAAAGTGGCAAGAGTTCCAGTGTGAAAATGTCGTAAAAAGCAAATGAGTAGCTGCAGTTTTCCGCAAGGTCTTTGTCCGCCGAATGCCTATGTATGTGAAAGTTCGAAGACTAAGAACTATCAGGCGACAATTTTGGAAATGAATGAAACTCGGTTGCGATTTTAAAGTCTCAAAGATCAAGTTTTGTTGTGCATGCCATACCAGTTCACTAGTACGGGAAATTATCCGTGACTCTCAGCAAGTGAGAAAAACAAATTCAGTATATTAATCTGAGCTTCCCACTTGAGGATGTCAAATCTAATCGGGTCTGCTTAGCTGGTACGAGTGATTTTCTATCGCTCAGCGCATTCTGTATCAATGCAGTCTCATCGATACAGGGAACATGGACATCGATCAAGGGTACTTCTTCCTGTGTGTGCGCTGTCTGAGTATCATCGAAATTTAGATATGAAATGCATGACAGGACAATGTACTTGTGAATCGAGTAGTGGAATAAGGTCACTGGGACCAAATAGTCAGCATTTTCATTGTTCAAGCTTCACCATCAAAGGTGCACTTGTAAGTGCATTTTTCAAAATAATAAATGCCATATAACAACAGGAACGGTGATAGACAAAGGCGGTTAATTTCAAGCATATGAAACCTTCCAACGCGGACACGGGGATGTTATGCCTAAACGGTATCATGAACCGTCAAATTTATTGAGCAGTTCTGTTTCAGCAAGTTTTGACACTGTCGACCAGAAGCCGTTAAGACCATTATCCAGAATGACAACCCGTTTTGGTATGAGTCTCTTATTATGCACAGTCCATATGCATGTCGACAGACAGGTGCTCTGTCGGCCATTTCAAGTGGCAAGTAGAGTTGTGCCATTCAAGATTTGATGGACTATTTAGCAGTGAGTGACAGTTCGGTGGGAATCACCATCTTATTCAAAATCAGGTGTGTAAAATGATTTAACTAATTCAAATAGGCCTGCACTTTTTCGTTTATGGCACCCAATTATCATTTATCGCAAAACTTTTGCGCGGGAAACTAAGCTTAAAAAATTCAGTTGGGTCTGCAATGCGCCTTTCAGAACCTTTCAGAGGTTGGTGAAGAGCGTTCATGGAGTACATCAGCAAGGTAGTACTAAAATTTTGTTTATGTCTGTCGTCTGATGGCTATTGCCAACCAAATAATTTTCAACTATGTTGGCGTAAGAGGTCAAGAGATCCCGCGGTTTTACGAGACTGTACACCCATCATGTCCGGTTTACGCATACATCATGTACCAGGAGAGACTAAAAATGGGTTGGCTGTTCTCATTTTTCATGCACCTTATTAACTGCACTTTCATTGTTCACGTTTTAAGCTGAACATTTGTTGAATGCTAAGCCTTTGGTTTACGAGAAAACGCGTGTGATGTCTTGATTAGAAAGCCCACCATGTGATATCAACGCTCAACTCAACATTAAGAAACCGTGGAAGCAATGTGCAGTTGTTTCATCCTTGTTAGGAATCATCATCAGTGAATATGCCCGAACTTGGAAGCGAACCCGGGATGAGCGATTTTGAGCAGAACTCCTTAGCCATTACGCTACCGGGCAGGTACTCAAAGCTTTCGTCGCAATTAGGCTACCTACAGAGAAGTCATTTATTAGTGAGGACGGATTGCTGTGCGCTAGCGGCCTGTGGCCATGCAAATCAGTGACGGATGGGTGCAACATCATTTGGTGATGTTAAACAAACCGTTCAAAGCGTTCGACTCAAATCCATCCGTCCCAGGTTCGCATCCCAGTTCGGTAGCAGTGTATATGCACTGGTGATTCCTGACAAGGATGAATCAGCTGTACAGTGCTTCGGTGATTTCTTAATGGTGAGTTGAACGACTATATCATATGGTGAATCGTTTCATCCAAACTTCTAATCTCTTACTACTAACGCATATGATGTCAACTGAACAGTGGCTCAGTATGGTTGCCCGAAAAAATGGAAATATTCATCATTACTTTTGACCAAGTTAATTTAGATTTGAACTAGAAAAATGTGAATCCTTCGAGTTTCTCCATCTGATGAGTCTTTTGAGTGAAGTTCAGACTTTTGTTCTAAGACCCCGTTACCATTTTGATATTTGAGTTATGCTTTTCGTTGTTCCTTATTAATTTTTTGACAAACTTTTATAGCAAAATACTCTAGTTTGATTGGTAGTTCTCCATGAAAGGAAATTAGTTTTAGTTTCCCTTTGAATGTGCTAAACAAGCCTGAGACTAGCTTTAACATAACTTTTCTGACACGCATCCGATCATTCTGTGAAATGGAAATAGTCTTCACGTTTCCAAGCAAAGTCTCGAAATCGTATGCAGATTTGCCCGACCGACCAGTGTGTCCTACCATTCAGGCGTTTGACGTCGGCCCGTTTTTTCATGGGCGTTATGTATGGCAACGAGAAAAAGTGAACGATTTTTTTTAGCTTCGTTAATTCGAATGGGCAGAACCTTGACCGTTCCGATTCTCGCGTGTAAATAACACCAGTGCAACTTTCCGGATCTTTGAAGTCGCCAATATTTTTTGTCGCGGAATTTGAATCAACGCACTGTCCATTCAGAAACCAAAAAAATCATCAAAGGCCTGGGATGTTCTCTTTTGATGGTGAATTGTTTTGTCGTGTTCATCACCCGAACTAACTAATATCGGGCCAGAGCACAAGGTCGGCTATACTCATGTCCTTGAGAGGAACGGGAGTCGAATATCAGACAGAAAACTGGCGTTCACCCTGAAATTTTCTCCACTTCATATTATCGATGTGCTATTCTTATGTAGGCAGGACAATTGATTTCAGTTTGTGCAATTAATAACCTTGCAAGAACTATCTCTGGCTTTGGTTGTGTGTAGGTGACACATTGTTGTCGGTAAAGTTGTGGAAGAAACGACGTTACAATTAGTGCTGTTAACCCAAGCACAAGACCGGATTCAGAGATCACCAGCATGAGGCAAAGATAAAAAGTGACAACCGATGTTGAGAGTGATGGTTGTTATGTTCAGTTCAAACGGTCACGTATAATTTTCAGTCATGGATAGTCAGTGTAACCGACTTCCCATTCATGACCCCTGCCAGCCTTGCCCAACGAAGTCGGGTTATAATAGTACGAGAATTGCCTTTGGACCTGAACAACCATTTTACTGAAGCTGGCCAGTGGAACTTCTGTTGGTCTGCAAAGCTGTATGTTTTAAATGAATGACTTTTTTATTTGTATTCATTCGACTGTGCTGCGTAATGCAATTTACTATGTCGTGTTACTTTGATGTGATAATCTGAATCTTTTTCTGCATATTAAAGAATGACAGTCCACACCAGCTCAGATGTAAGCCTTAGATCGTATGACACCTGATCTGGGTATCTAATCAACGAATGACGTTAACGGGGCAGTCTTTGAATCTCCACAATCTTTCAAGTCTTCGCAACTGAACGTGGGCTGTTTGCTTGAATTGCAAGGTAGCTCTGATATAACTGAATTTTGGTGTAGGATCGAATCACCTACCAACGAGTCGGACTGGCAATTCACAAGCAGCAGTGCCTGCATCACTACCCCTTCTGTGAAAAATGAACGCCGGTTAAGTGTTGGTGTAGACTCCGTGTGTTTGGAATTAAGAAATAGCTAAGCATGGGTGCATGAAAATCTATGATAATAACAGTCAGCCATTGAATCATTCCATTCGTGACAAATGTCACCGGTTTATGTTAAGGCTAGTGAGAAATATCGCTCATCGAACTTGGAGGGGCGAATTAATGTTGACGTGCATTCAAACGGCGCACCAACAAACAAATACACACGAGCGCTTTGCGGATGGCCAAAAGAATTCTTACATCCATAAAAGTACACGCATGCAGTCGACGCAAAAGCTGAAGGTCCGTACAAGCGATTTACGTCAGCTGCGCTCAGATCTGGACATTGGCGATCATTAGAACAAATATACACGAGGACAATTATAATTTATGACCTCAAGTGCTAACTTGGTCGCGCTTAAGACCACCAAACTAGGACTAGTTATTTTTGAAATGCGAGGCTTTGCGACTCTTTCAATCAGTTCTTTATGGACTGAAAGAGGACAGGTAAGATGCAGCCACTCTGCCTATCCTTTCCGACAGCGAATGTATAACGTAAAAACTGATAATCGTTTTGTAGTAAAAGCACAGCGAATCGAGCTCAAATGAAGTACTATTGGATATTATAGGTTACTTTACAGTCGACCGAAAATAGCGCATTGCAGTCACAGATAGTGCTGTTTTGGACAGACGACCAAACACAGTGCAATAACATAGTAAACACAAAACACTCGACCGATTTAATCACTCTGGCAATCCGGGGTAACTACATCGAAGTTGTCATGGCCAGTCAAATATGTCATATTGTCTCCACCGGTCGTTGTGTTAGTCGACCAGAACAAAGTACAAGGAATTTTTTCAAGAACGACACTAGCCAGAAATACAAGGAAACAACACTAGGTAAGACTGCATTTTACTGATTCCTTGTTTTGTCTTAAGGCATAGAAAATCGATATGATCACTAAATGCTGACCGGATGCGCTTTGGTTTGTGCGTCACCCTAGTAAATCGAAAATTAGTTACATCCCGCCTCGCAAGAGAAACCTATCTGGCAAATTGCTAGCATACTTTAACAACGTTGTGTCAGTTAAACACTTGAGGAAACATTTTTGCTTCTGCTCAACTATCAGAACAGAAATGACGAACAGAATATGCGAGGTGCCTTCAACGTAGGACACATCAACATAACAAGTACAGTCCAAAGCAATCTTTTCCCTGGTGTTGGATATCTGTAGGTGGGTCCCTACACACATTACCCATCCGCATCGCGCAAGATAAATTGTTATAGACTTGAAATCGACTAAAAAATTACACCTGTCTCCGTTTCAGATGAAGCTTTCAAACAATTCGGCAAATGCATGGCTACCAGTTTTGGTTAATAACAATAAGAATATCTTCCTTCCTACAGGCGATTTGAGCAATGGGTACACCACTCGAGGTTCACCAATGTGGTTCAAACATGGAAATATTTTTAAAAATTTTTCTGATATTTTAGCGTGAATAATGCTTGCCTCTGTGATTCCGGTGATCTCATTTACTATCAGTCAGTCAGTCAGTCAGTCAGTCAGTCAGTCAGTCAGTCAGTCAGTCAGTCAACCATTTCGTTAGATAGTCATTCATTTATTCCTTCGTTCATTCATTCATCCAGTCTGTCAGTCAGTCACTTAGTCAAACATATTATTCTCTCAGTCAAATATGTTTTTCCCCTAGACATGAAATTTATCATTTGTGGTAAATAGGCAAAATATTGTGCTTTGCACTTGGTCTGCATCTGTTGTTCCAGGTGCGTAGTAGGAAGAGGGAATAAAAGAAGGCACTGCCTTGCCATTAGGCATCTTTCGCATCAATTCTCTTCACAAGGGCATTTCTTACCCAGTCAAAACACCGGTGTTCAGCCAACCCTGAACAATAGCCCTCGAAGATTCATAGACACAAACTCCTTGACATAAGCCACGTTTCACTTAACCTTCATTTTCTTTGTGTAAACATTAAGGTGTAATTTGATCACTTTGTCAATCATTGTAGAACAATAAATATTACCATAGATAAAAATCTTGGGACGGCAGCAATAATTTCTGCTTAACCTTAATAAACGACACTTCTCTGAAAAACGATGTCAAATTTCAGACCTAGGCGTATACATCCATCTGTCTGTGAATTTGGGTGCTCCGAAATTTGTCATTCCAAACGCGTTATAGACCAACGAGCATGTTACCTTTTTGCTCGTATATCGTCACCATTTGCTTAAATGTTGCGTGAATGCGGATCCTCTAAGTCTCACAAAAGCACAAGAGGTTTTGGATATGTAACGGAGTCCGAAAATGATGGAGGAAGCACATCTATCTATGCCTATTATTGTCCATACCGGTTCTTGGTTATCTGGTGGGACTTAGACCACTTACCCATCTCTCCAACTACGATGATTCATCACCCAGATCACGCTTTTGCCTTTGGAAAGCTAGACATTTATGACGGAGCTGAACCAAGTAGAAGATGCGATCATGTTTCTGCTTCCTTTATGAGAAAAAAAATGTCCTGACAATCGTTCACTTTGTTGTGATCAAAGCTAACCATATATAGTACTATGCGTAGAACTATTTTTCGTTGCTGAAAAATGAGTTTCATTTTTCAGATATCAAGGATGTCAGCAACAGTCAGAGATTGTTGTCAAGGATCGGTTATAACTGACAGTCATGACATATGATTGTCGTAAATCCGTCTCAGTCGACAAGCGAATGATAAGGAATATCTAATTGTATGAAATTATCCAATATGTCTAACAAAACGAGTCATGCAAAGCAGTGATTAATTATGGCGAAACCAACAGAATTTGGATCCGGCTGAATGCGTCAGTAATTTTTAATCCTGGTTTAAACTTTCTGACTCCCCTTTCGTTTCTCAAATGTGAGTAGTCGCATTTTCATTTCAAGACTCACGTTGATAATCCATATTTTTATTCATATATTGTACGTGTGTACGCACATAGAGATGGCTATGGACTATGGAAACACTATGTCAGTGAGTCCACTAATAATGGGCCGATCGGTTAACGCCACTTAAAAGTGAGATCCGAATTCCTGATTCCATTCCGTCGACCGAAAGAACAACTCTGAAAGAGTGTTTGAATAAAATTTCCGTATTCCGTATTCTTGGCAATACCTGCGCGCAGTAAAATCTATAGTTGTTTTCGGGACTGTAGTGCATATATTTAAGTCGCCATATTAGTTTGGTGGACTTCAGCTGTTCACGAAATAAAGGGTCAGTGTGGCAATAAAAACAGCTGAATTTATGTTGAATTTAGTAGTAGTAGCAAAATAAAATAACCGGCCGATTTGAAACCAATGTCTGATTCTAAACGGGATTTCATCGTAATAATTTAGCTTTCAGAATATGCTTGATTCCAGTCAAAATTCTTTCATACACGTCGTTGTGTCAGAAACCCAGTTGAGAATAATACCTGATTTCTTCCACAAAGGGCTTCAGCTAACAAATAGCGGATTTGTATTTCTGTTCAATCATTTAATTACAACTTACTTTTTGAATCGCTTTTCAATTCATCATCCGACCTTGATTTCGAGTTTTCAAAAATGGAGGAAATGGTGCAGCATATTAATAGTCTCGCGACTAAGCGAAGTGAAACCACCAATCCACACACGGGGAAAACCAAAATAGGACAAAACGTGGGTGTCCATTCTAAAAGTCTCCACCAGTATCACTAATTGCAATTTGGATTAGATGAGTGAACGCAGGTGGCATTGGCCAAACTAACTTGAACAAGACGCAGGACAATGAAGAATGCTCCAAAATTGGTTTCGACGGTGTTTTTCCTCACCGTTTACCTTTCCGATAGAAACATAGGAAGAATACAATTAGCTTCTAGCAGCCATACTTTTTCAGTAGGTTTTGGCTCGTTTTGACAACATGCGCAGTATTTAGGACAATAAAATTACGTTTATACAAAACTCTGCGGAGGACTAATAAATCATTTTCAAGCTTAACATCCACATACTGACCAACTTGATTTGAAACCAGGGATTGTCTAATCCTCAAATATCTTTTCGTAGACTTACTTAGTACGACTCTGGAACCAAAAACGAAAGACATGCAAGTCAGTGAGGATTTCACAATGGTGTTAATGCCAGTGGGGACACCCAGAAATCATTCACAAAATTTTTCAGCCTGCCTTATCACCCTTCCATGCACCATCAGGAAACTGTGAGGTGTTTCAGCCTCGTTAGGAATCATCAGCCCTACCCACAGTGTTCGAATCAAGTTCGTTCACCCGCAGTTCGCTTCTTAATTGCGTTGAGGTGATCGGACGCTACTGTTGACTCACGACAAGAATGAAACAATTGCACAGTACTTCCATAGTTTCTTAATAGTAAACTAAACGGTGCTGCTGCATGGTGAGTAATTTCATGAGCCATTTAATATTTTAATAATGACAATAATCAAACCACAAGAACCTAGTAATTCTAACTGGTGTTTTTGTGTACTTCCTTATATAAGTCGATAGTCTCAGAGATCAGATAGCCAGCTCGAACCGATATTCTGGGTCCTACGTCCTCCTAAGATCATTTGAACACGCAAACCCGGGCTGCTTACCGCAATTCAGAGTCCTGTGCCGGAATTCAGCGGTCTAAACTGACATCTGAGCCGAGCACAAAACAAAAGGACTTTGGCAGCACTAATTCCGCACACTTACGGACGAGCATTAGTTTTGAGGAATTTGGCTTCTATCGGCCCAGATGTAGGATGAGGACAAAGTATCATTCTGGATATACAAAGAGAGAAGCTGGTGGTTAATGGCTCATCCATGAGATTCATGCTATAGATAGTCAAACTGAGGAAATGTACCGCGGTGGGTGCCTAGTGCTTATTTACATGAAACAATCGAATCCTTCCAGTGTGACCGCGTAAATCAGTTGCTGGGACAAAAAGCTAATGACCTCCACAAGCGGAGTCCAATCCAGCCAGAAAGAACAACTAAAAAGCTTTTACGGTTTTAAACGACTTTGGAATCGTTTCTTGAACTTTTCGAATTGACTGGCTGTCCACCGGAACATTAGGCATTAGATGTGTCTACCAATATATTTTTCGTGCAAAATTAGTACGTAAATATTTAGTGGGAATCATAGCGGAATTGGACAGTCGTCTGCCTCATGCTACGATGCGTTGGGAGCAGTAGAAGAAACAGAAAGGTCCAGCTGAACGATTGTTAGCAGACTATCCTAGATATGCACTGAGTTATTGGTAAGGCTCTTGGTTTACTAAGGCTCCCACAGAGATGTTTATCTCATGAGTCGACTTAAGTGACCAATGGTTGGCAGATATGTGAATCCGGTTTATAAACGTTGTATTAGGAAGTGTTGATATTTCATCAACATTTACAAAAACCCAGTTATCACGATTTTCGACTGATACTTGTACGAAAACCTAGACAATGCGAGCAGCACAGGAATGGGGTTTTATCAACAGGATTTTCGAGGTGGGATAAATGCAACCCAGATTACCAATGGAATAAACAACGAATACTGTCTCACTCAAAACATAAATGGACTAGGTTTATTCTCGCATGTCTGACCGCTTAGGCAGTGTCCTGGTTTCAACTGCTCGGAAGTAACTTTTTGAAATATATTCTCTCTTATACAAGAAGCCAAACAAACCGCGTGCGTTGCATATGAAAAGTCTACCAACAGGGCAGACAGTAGTGCAGAGAGAATATTCTTTCGCACGATCCTGGATTATAAAGATATCAATGGATAATCATGTCGTTCTTGTCTTTAATCATTTACTTCCTTTTATTACTGCAAAGCTACTGTGAACAATTTCCGGAAGTTTTCCGTGGCCAAAATAATGCGCCGAACCGGGGCAGGTGATCGGCGATGAGGAGGTTCGAACACACACCACTCACTTTGAAATGCTACTATAATGACTGCCTTGCTATTGCCCTCAAATAATTCTGTCAGATGACCAATTATTCGTCAAATGCTCAGTGTTGATGGCCATATTATTTGACTGGTAGTGCAACCTAGCGTCTTTTTGCTAGCAAACTAGATTTTCTAAAGTCCATGCCTATTTTGTATTTATGCTGAACGCTTTTGAAAACAGTATCCTCCGGTTTCAATAACAAGGGTGTTATTAAACCTCTCGAAACACAACATATGGGTACATAAAGGTCAGAATTAAGCAGACACAGTAAACAAAAAATAAAAGACTTTCACAATTAGGAATACATCCTAACCTTCTTCTATACTCACTGGTCAAGCCCCCCATCGGATAGGGCGAAAGTAGATTTCTCCTGTTTTTTTCATGTATAGCTATTCAGAGAAAGCAAATAGGAATATCTAGGAGGAAAACGGAACACGATTAATTGAGAGATAAAAGGGCGGGGTCCCGTAACGGTTAATGAGCTAAGGCCAGTTGACAATCAATTTGCTGATTAGAGTGTTTCGTAAAAACAAACTTTCTGATGACTGACGCAAGAAAAACTCACTAGTGATAAGCCGAAACCTGTTGTCTAAAAGTAGTTTGTTTTAAAACGTTTCAAGAAAAATCTGCACATGATCCAGAAGGAATTACAAACGGAATTCAGTGTTTGACAAATTGAAATACAGGGTAACCGCTTTGTTCCAGATTCAGGCATTGTTTCTTTTTGAGAAGGATAACAACTATTATTTTTTTAATCCAATGCATTACAAAAAAGCTTAAAGATGGTTACAGTCCAGTTTGCCTGATAATCAGACTGAATAGGGGTAACTAATGCAAGAACTGCTCAAAAAGGAACGGAAGGGACGGAAATATACCTGCGTTATTTTTAGAGCAAAGCGATTTTAATCGGGCAGAAGAGAGCGAATTTCTTGAATCCAATTAAGTTTTCATTAAATCGGATGTGACGAAAAACGTCGCTGGCTCAATCAAATGCTCTGGAGTGACGGAATAATACGACAAACAGAAGGGAACAAATGAAACTTGGAAGTGTGATATGGTTAATTATCCTGAAATTATTGCCAAAGGGATTAGAAACTGTCCTGCTTCGGTTTATTGCATTCGTTTGTCAAGAAACAGACATGTTACTAAAAGTAGACGGATGTTCGATAAGGGTTGATTAGTGTGATGATCCAAAAGCTAAAGAAATTTCAACTGATGTGTCCGGCATATGTGGCATATAAAACCAATGTTTTAGTAAAGTAAACGGAGAACACCTGATAGATCATTTACAGTCGTGCGGATAAAAGAACAAGCGAAGGAGAGATATAAGAACGTGGTTCGATCAAAATCAGGTTGTGAGCTACGGTGCAGATGTTGATTATCAAAAGAGAAGCCGTTTTAGAGTGAAAGAGTGCAACGAAAAAGACGGAGCACAATAGGCTTGACGGTAGTGACCATACAAGTGTGAACCCCGCAACTGATTTTATTCAGCAAGGTATTCCCAAAATTTCAAGATTACATTTACTTGGGGAAGGGGTTGTTAACCGCATTTGTGTTCACGCCTGTTGCGTGCGAACTGGGTTTTCCATCCCTTACGTTTGTAAACAAACTGACAAAAATCAAGTTACCTCTGAAAATGGCTGAATAGTGGTCGGTGCATTTAAAACAATGTTTGTTAAGTAAATGTTTTTTCATGGCGGTTGATTGTAAAACTTGCCTTCAGAAAGACTACCCACGGTAGTCGAAACGCTGGCGCATTACATCTACCAATAACCGTGTGTTGTTGGTAGTTGTAATTATATATATTACACTATACATTATATCATTCACAATGAAAACCAATACACGGAGTATAGACTTTCTGATGCACTCCTTACGTCATTTGGTCCTGATAGTTACTAGAGTCCGTTCATTCACGATAATAATAATAATAATCCGTTTGCTTTCTCTCTTTACTATCAAGCCCAACAAATCTACAACAGTTCCGAAGTTTTGCTAAAGCTATTGAAAGTCCGCCTGTTGCGGAAGTGATCGATGGCGGGTAAGACTCAATCGAGATGACTAGTGTTAACCAACTGATCACTGCCAATTTAGGACTGTTAAAGTAACCCAAACACAAAAGTGTGAGCTTTCTAACTGGAATGTTAAAGTTGAAGCTAAAAAACGGAGTTTCACTGAGAACTGTGAAATGTTTAATAGTGAAGCAAAATTAACACGTGAGAGAGCAGCAACGATAAAATTGTGGTAGTGAGAATGTTTCCAGATGGAGTCTCCAAAAGACGAATTATTTTATGTTTCTCATTTTGGTACAACATGTGGTGCGTCTGCGATTGGCGGACGAAGGCTTACGGAAGATGAAATTTCCAGTTTAAATCAAACTGAACGAAATTATATAATTAATGCTTTATTCACCCTAGGATATTATATTGAAAGCCGGGGACTGATGTCAGACACCATTCGGGATGAAAACAAACGTGTTGTGCTGCGGGAAACTAAACCATTCAGGATTTCATTCAGATATTCGAATTGGGACCGAAATACAGACCGCTTGAGTTGGTCGAACACGGAAACAGTGTCCGTCCTTGTACAAGGGAGAGCTGCTCACGCTGTTGTTTTAGGAGACTATCCGAACAAAAAACCTGTGGAAAGCATTGGACAGGGAATTAGTATTTTGCTTTTTGAACAGTGCTTAAATTAACAGTGCACCTACTGCAATGGAATAACACAACGTTGCTAACCGTTGCATTATCAAAATCTTATTAAGAAGTTACCACAGTACTGGAGAGTCCCTGTTATTTTGCTGAAAGGGGATTATAAGACGCTCTAGAGATCTGAACTGGAATATACCTGCCAAATGAAGACTAGTAACTCGGAGAACAGTCGTCATGGATGAAGGAAAGCAACGACGAGCGGCCTGCCAGTAAGCATGGCTTTTATTTATCTTCGCTCAACTTACTGCTGGGCATGGAAACATTATGCGCATTTTGATTTAAAAGTGCTTCTGAGATGTCTTCGTTGGGTATATCAACTATGGTTTTTGGCTTAAAGAGGCAAGAGCTGAGCAATTCTAAAATGTCGCAAGACAGAGTAATAACATTGATAAAGGATAGAGTGAAATGAAGAACCGTCTTCAAAAGGCTGACCATTTTATGACTAGTTTTTATGCTGTTCATCGTCCACTCAAAGTTCTAACTAATAATATGTGTAGATCTCAATATTTCTTTAATAGGATTCATGTGCAATCCGAATTCGACAACCTCCACGTAAGATGTAAACTCCCAGACGGTCAGATATGGATTCCATCCCACTATCGGGAACGGATTTCACCTTGTCCTTCTAAATCTCTATCGCTTAATATGGTGACCTTGCGTCCATTTGATCTCGGATAGTTGCTAGCATTTCGGATGCCTTTTACAATTACTGATTTTTCACGACTGGTTTATCCTGTCAAATTAGACCAACTTTCTGTAACTAGCATACACCTTTCGCGAATACATGCTAGCATTTCAAGAAGCCTACAGTTTTGTTGTTTACTTTAGTATTTCTTCTATCAGTTTTTTCCAATAGAATGATCTTCATGCGACATCAATGCTGCACTACTAACCATACATCATGGAAATCCCGTACTAACTGTATCATTATTAGTGGGATTTCTACAAGCTAGCATAAATCAGAATTTATAAGTTGAATTAGAGAAAGCGATATTTATATTCAAAATTAGGAAGCGATCCGCGCACGAGTTTCGGTACCAAAAGCGAGTAGTATGCATGCGCCGTACTTAGTAGAATAAAAGAGGCCATTTCTGGTTTAAGGAAGACTACTAAAACCCCTTTGTTTCAGAAGTTAAGGTGAAATATTAGAAGAATGCACATTGCGATCTCTGATGAAGCAATCCTACTGACCGAAAAACTGGATTCCGTACGAGAATCTCCGCATCATTCTGACGATTGAGTTGAATGCTGCCTTTTGGCAATGGAGCCGCCGTTCTCACCAAGATTATATCTGAACATACTGGGAGCATCTCGCGTTAGATTCAGCATCTATACACAACGATTAATTTCATGTGGGATCACAGATCCTCGATTATTGGGGGTATGAACCTTCAGACACTTTCAGGTAGAGACGTGGAATGGAGGGACTTTGTCTCTAACTAATTACACAACTTTGTTTCGCGCTTTCAGCAAACCGAACACCGGAATGCCTCGGGAAAAATCATTTCATTCAAAATTATTTTATTCATTCGTCAGTTACTTTTCAACAATCAAAACCAATAATTACCACAGAACACCGACACAGCCGAAGAAATTTCTAATATACTGGTTTCTTCAAACTAGATCGTCCGCGAATTTTCCAAAGGTCGAAAATGGGGATCTGAGTTGTCAGTATGGAGAACCAATCAAGTCCAAGAAGTGAAGCTTGGATCACGAGACTAGACAGATGTCACGTTATGCTCATAAATTCAGAGCAGGCAGTAAACTATTTCTCCTTCATTCGATGTTTGAACAAATTAATTTCGAAGGACGATATCTAAACTAAGATCGACAGTAGCTAAACTTTATATCTTTTTAGTAATATGGGTAAGTTAAATACGGTCTAGTAACATATCAACCTCGTGACTGTTAACGGAATTTCTATTGGATTTAACAAAAAAGTTGTTCTTCTTTCGAACTGTACAATCTTAAAGTCAACTGTTGTGGACCTACCGAGGCAATGCGAATGACCAGCTGGCAACCATTGTACACTTGCGTCTACAGCCAGGTGCGCTACCTTCCATTTTTTGAAATGAGTGAAAAGCGCCACACTTCGCTCGAATTTAAAGCTGATCGCTGTTTGCAATGCGGTTGGCCTATGTTTGTTACAAGTGATAGTATAGGAGAGCTCACCGTGAAAGACGAATTTGAGTGACCCCTCAAATATCAGTTATCTCTTTGTGTACCTTTCCTATTATCCTATCCCAGTCTATCCTACTTTGAAAATTTGATATCTGTCCTAATCCAGCTGGACTATACTGAAATGTCTAGGATAAGGGTATCTGAGATCAGAACACGGTTGAATAGACGGTAAATTCACCACAATTCGGTAGTTCATTGTTTAAACTTCAAAGCAAATATCACGGGAATCATTTTTTGTCTTTTATCGTTTACCTCTTATTAATAAAATCGCAACATACGTCATTTCTCAGGAAGGGGACCGCGGCCAACGAGGGCTGCCAAATAGGGAAGTTGACTGGCTGTGGCAAGGTTCAAACCCACGAGTTTCACGTTCACAAGCCACGACCCAGTCGGCTTGATCACCGCCGGTCAGGAATGAACTCAATTTAGATCGGAATATGCGAAAATCTGCAATACATTTTGGAAACAGGAAACTTCTACTGATTTCCTGAGAAAATTTAGATCGTAGCCATTTAATCAAAACAATATGGGGGACGAAAGTGATAGAACCGTTGGGACTAATTAACATAAAACTCATCCTCCATCGAGGTTCAAAATTACGGTGATCAACTGCATTCCTGACACAGGTTGTTAATGATCCTTTTGGAAAACCCTATCATTTTTCTCTTTTAAAAGGAAAATATTTCGAAAGAAAATTACATTCCAAAAAAGTGCCTAGTCTTCTGTCTCGTGCAAGTCATTGGCACCCTGAATAACTAGTTTTCGAGATGAATGAACGTGGTATTTAATTTGGTCAAGGCTTAAAGTGGGCATGTTTCTAACGCGGCGTCATGGTTTCAGTCATTATTTTCCTAATTCAGCCTATTGGCTGGGTCAGAAAATCATAATGCGAATGTTTCTACCACTTGGGGGGTCATTAATTATTCAAAAGCTAAAGTCGAATGAGAAAAATTACTGAATTCACCATTAATCCCGGTAGATTTTACTTTGTGTTAAGGTCGTCTTCTGAAATAGATTCAAAACACGGATCAAGTATCGGAGTTGACCTCATCAGCTGCCGCACTGTGTCAGATTTGCCTGTGTGTAGGTCCAACGGTGTGTATTTGTCTAACCGGTTAAACAGAATTTCCCAAACCAGCTTAGTTAAAAACTTACCGAATAAATGAGCAACAACTTTTTGGGAGGCGCAGCGAATGAGAAGCATCAAGGGAACGAGGACACCACTTTTAAGGTTAACTTTTACGTTTTCCTGATCAAGGCTAGAGTGTCCAACTTTCCACTGTAACATCACCCGAGACGACTGGAATACGGGTGATGAATTCGACCTCTTTCGGCAAAAGCAATTAGACCAGACAGTAACTTTCCTTTCCGAAAATTTATTAGGGCTGAACGAACCTTTCTATTTTCACTCGAAAGTTTGGAGTTAGACAACTCATTTAAGAATTAATTTAGACAGTCTGTTCGAAGTTCGTTTTAATCGCATGGTCTTTTTTTAGGAAATTCGCATACACCCTGCAAAATGCTTGCGTACAGATAGCTGAAAACACATGATGACGAATTTTCTTCTTACGTTTTGCAATCTATAGTTTGTCTGAGATTAGAAGTACTTCTGAATTGATAGACCGTTATGTTTTTCGAGATATCTTCCATCCGGTTAGCCGTATCCAGGTAAAAAGTCCAAAACTATGACTGCTTGAGCCCAACTAACCTATTAATAGGTGCGTTGACCAGCGACCAAATTTCACGGTGTGCTAATCTTGTCGCAATTCACAAAGTATGGATGCCGTCATCAGTGACGTCAGAGGAGCAGACTTATTCTTTTGCCATTGGTAGTCGCATAAATATGGAATTAATTAAGTAGATTTTGATGTTTTTTATCAGACAAATCCTTCTCATCACTGAGACTATGGCTGTATAGTTTAATTTTAAAATCCGAAGAAAACGTTTGTTGTCGGAGTAATCATAGTGAGGGTATTAACGCTGTTTATAGAAAAAAAAGGACAGAAAAAGATCAGTGTTTCGTACAAAATTTGTGTTTTACGAATAACTTCAAATAAGATTAACATGTTGTGTGCCGGTCTGATATTTGCTTTGGGCTGGGCAATGGAAAAATGAAGCTGTAGAACACCCACAGCCTACCGTCTGAGTAACCAACCTTGAATGCTCAAATCGTTTACTTGACTTCTTTTTCTCTCATGTGTTCTTTTTCTTTTTTTACCAGTTGGTAAGTGCGACATTTTCCAATAATTTTTTGGCTAAAATGAAAATTATACTTGGTCAAAGTCTATTCAAAAAACAATGCAAACTGCATTATTATTGACTGATTTAATTATTCCAATGCTTAACCAGACGGGGTGATGCTCAGGAGTGCCCTTATATAGCCGCCTGATCTTGCGGCCACTACAAATTACCCAGCAGGATCACATGAATGAATGAACACGAGACAGTACTGCAGAAATAGGGATTTTGTCTCGTAATCAGTGGTGGATATGTAAACGGGATTCGAAGTTAAGCAGCAAAAACGGATTTTCCCGGATCACCACTAATATTCTTCAAGTGTGATGCCATTGGAAATGTAATACTGTAGTGCGACGGTATGATTGATTACAAATCACTAAATACTGACTTCTTCGCCCACTCGCATTCATTGGTTCGCCTTGTGAGAAGAGTTTTCACTTAGTATTTTCGTCAACATCCCTGGGTCACAGATGCACAGCGCTAATCATTTTGGTAGGGATCAACTAAGTTGATATAGTGGATACAACCACTGAAACCGACGGAAACATTATGGCAGGAAGCAGACATGATTCTGCACACGACAGGCAGATCTTACCTGGTACGCTCAGGAGACCGTCTGGTATGAACGAATAAAGTTAATAAAAGGATAGGAATGTGACAATTTGGAATACTGGGTGAATGAATAGGGAAACAGAAGTGGAGGTAAGTGGACTGAGGCTCAGTTCCAAGAAACATAGGCAGATGACAAAATATAACCACAGACTGTAGGGATGAACTCAGCATCTCGGAATCAAAATGGATAAATTTAGCAGCCCACGATAAATAGACGACGATTCAAAAATTGGAAGGATTTTTAGAATGTGATTATGTTTTGAGGCATCAATACCGTTTCCTAATTATTTCCTTCGGGACTTTCGTTTATGAAATTCTTACGAGCTATTTGGTTGGTGCGCCAGATTTTGTGAGGCACTACGTGCTTAATAACGATTGAGTTTTCTTACCGCACAGCACCAATACGGAGGGTTCACTTCCTGAAAAACTGACACATGACAGTTGCAAATTCATTCACAATCTCATAATAATGAGGATTAGTTCATTGTATTTCCAGGCTAATTAAGAATGATTAAAATGATTACTGCTCTACGGATTACGCGTGAACCTTAAACGTGATAGTCCGGCTTGTAATTTTCTGTGTCACTTATTCAGAATGCGAACGAAAGTCCATTGACGACGGATGAGATCGGACTCCCGGAAGCGTAAACACATGCGTTTTATGAAAGCTTCGGCAAGCTCCCGTGTATAACTCACAAGTGGTTGTTTCAATCACGAAATACAAATTACGCAACAAAATGAGACTGACACGAGGAAGGTGGGCTGATCTCAAATCACTGCAACTAACTGTAGGCGAAATACACCGTACGGGCGAAACAGGTCTTGAAGATATGAAATAAATGGTTGCATGCAATTCACCCAATCATTCAAGGTAGCATGTGACTTCATTGATGCTGCAAGAACTGCACGAAAGCAGCAATTCTTTGTTGGTTTATGCATATTTGGTGCACTTTTGATGCAAGTGAAGGGTCCGTGTAATCAATATCTATTTTTCGATCAAAGATTTGCGAAAAACATGAAAACGGTATATGTTGCTTTATAAATAAGATATGGATCTTTTGGAATGGTTTAAAAATTTCTCAGTTTGTTCTAAATTGCCCGTGAAATGGAATAACCTTCTGTCTGAAATAGTTTACTTTTGAAAGTCCTGTCAAATGAAGCTTTCTGTTGCATGTTGAAAGAAATAAACACTATTCGTAGGATATCCATAAAAGGATGCTTGAGTAGAGACGATAACTTGATCCTAACCGCTTGGTTAGAATTGTTCGGTCACTGGCTCATACCGTTGACCGATTCGCTTACAAGGGGTCACAGATTTCTCGATGCGCAAACAATAGTAACATTGACCTTGCGTGAAGCAAGAAAATACGCATGTGGAACTGGCCTTCTTGGACACACGCAATCGGAATCAAATCATGTGTCAGAGCGCGGTCGTCAAAGTACTATTAGGTGAACCACATGAGCTCATTCGCTGGATCACAATAAGCATCAGTCTATTGTTCTGCATTCGGTGTTGGAGAAGGCTTTATTCGACATGCTAAAATCAGTCACAATATTCAAATCCCGCATGTGTTCAGTGGCTGCAAATTTATTATTCATTGTACATTTATTATTCATAATGTCCCACCAAACCAGTCTACATAGACCGGACTAACAAGCAAGCAGATTTGTAGTCTTTTTACTGGTGAAGCTCCATGGGAATGCAATAAGAAATGCTTGTGTGATGATCCCGATATGACCGCTTATAAAGGGTTGGTGATGGGCCTTGCACGACAGACGCACGATGGAAACGAAGGTGTGAACTACACTCTAAAATGTGCTTCATGAGAACAGAGCATATAATGTTCCTCGTAAAAGCAAATAAAAGAAATGCGTGCGAAAGTTGAAGAGTTGTGTCGTAAATTTGTTTTATTAATGAAAGTCGTAGTATTCAGTGGACATATATGAACAAAAAACTGGATAGGTAAATGAGCAAATAGATTTAAAAATAAATTAAATAATGAATGAATGATTGAATGGATGGACAGAAAGAAAAAAAAGGGTAATTACTTCTTGAAAATTTGTGGGTATTTTGGCGACGTGAATGCGTTGGCAACTATAAGATGATTTGAACTCAGTTATGGTCCAGCCATATTCTATGACAAATAGTTTACGCTATATTCCGTGAAGTAGCAGTACTGTCTTAAATATAGTAATGTCGCATTCGCCATCCTCATTTTGACGTATCAGAGTGGCATTTCCGTGTCTTACAACGTATCCATTTCTGTTCCATACTTTGTATGTTAACTATCCATACAAATTTCACCGATTAGTGCTTCACCTGCGTCGTCACAAACAACGCTTGTTTTAGCCCGCTTTTTCTTTATTTTTAAATGAACAAACATGCGGTCGTCTCTAATTCTGTTTTCTTTTTTCCGTTTTCAATGAGGCGAGCATGACGAAATTTTGACACAATTACTAATGTTTGCATAAAACCGAGGACGACACAGATCTTTGCTAGTTTTGGAATACCTCAGAAATTCAACCCGGAAATTGAATGCAGATTCAGCTCAGAAGACAATCAAGGTAGGACCAGTTCGCCGTCTGTTTCCAAAAGGACCAGGAGCTGTTAGTAAATATTTATGATACGCAAACAATATAGAGCTTATGCAAATGGATCTTAGCTGACGGCCGTGAATGTCAGCGAATTGTCTTAAATGAAAGATAAGTGGAATTTACCATTTTTTCTTGGCAGTCACGACATCAAGAAAGATAGAAAAGACTAAGAATGCGAGTGCTCAGGAAAAGTCAGATAAAATCTCTTGGGCTTTGACATAATTTCAGTAACAGTAGCTAGATAAATATGTTTCTTAAAATGCAATGATTTATGAATAACTAGTTTTTGGTATCTGTCCTTATTCATGTGCAAACCATTAATGACTCGATCCCTTTTGTAAATATTGATTATTCTTCGTCAGATACAATCTTTTGTGCAAAATGGATTTATCTGATCAATTGCTTTCAAAGGGAATGCTACCAATCACCGTACTGAATCCAGGACAAGGAAAAATAAGATCAGGCTCCAAAGGTCTAAAACCGTCGTGATTGGCGAGTTTGTTTAATCCGGAGCAAACAATGATATTCTGTGTAGGTGCTTAGCTTCATACTAATACTTATTTCAGCCACCGCACTGTTGCGTAGTCACTGGCCCGCTTTTAATTTCATTGATGGCTAATGCGGGTGCTACATTCTGTTAACTGAATTCATTAGTATTTATTAACACATATCAACTGCTATGAGTCTATTCCCATTTCGTTTGTTAATTATTCATATAACAATGGTATGTAAAGCACTTTTTGCTGAATTTTATGTCCACGCATTTTTTGACATTTTGATGAGCAGATTATTCTAGCGCTGCTTTGTTTGCATCCAACGCACATCGTTCGTTTAGAATGCCAAGTGGTGTCCGACCAAAACCACATGCCCAATCAGAGCATGGTCCTATTATCCAATTTAAAACGATCAGACGGCATCTGCCAGAGAGATATTTGCCGTCACCTCCTGCTTTTCAGGTAGGGGAAATGTGGCTTTAACAACTCAGTTATTTTCTAGTTATTAATATTCACTTTCCTCAACGAATGCCTATCAAAAAGATGTTTAGGTAACTGTTTTCTTTATCGAGAACATGATAGGAAAACAGCAATGGTAACTTTCGTAATCCCAATGCGCCGTTTCTATGGCTGAATCGCTAGTAGGGTATCCAATCAGAACCAACCATTGGATAACACACAGTTGCCGAGATCCATTCTACAATCAGATACAGATAAACTCAATAGAGATTGCCAGCCTTTAACTGAGTTTGTAGAAAACTGTGGTAGGAAGTTTGTTTTTTCAAACGGTTAAACTTGCCCTGCTGCGGTAGCAGTTATAGATTGAAAGTGTGATGGAATGTCATTATTTGCATTCCTGTAGCATGGCAGCAGAATCTTCAACTATGGAGCTTCTCTTGTTTTTTCTTGGTGGTTTTCTGCTTCTATTGATTTTCCAGCTGCATCACTCCGTTTTTGCGTGTGTGTGTGTGGGCAACAGTTAAGTTCCGCAGATTGATTTGGAATGAAAAAAGACAAGATTGTCCGTGAGGAACAACCGAGAGTATCCTACATTTATTGCAGTTCAAAAACGATGGCGCAATAAAGTTCGATTTACTGGCGATTAGCAGCCACAGGGACAATGCACAGTGGACAATAAATATGATCGACTTGTTTTAACATTAAAGCAGCATATCATTTGGTGTCCATTGAACCTAATTGCATGTGTCCAACATGAGAATCGATTCGATAACTGCTGCAAAACTGTTATTTTCATTCACCCAGCGATTATGCGATTGCTCTACTGCCATCAAGATAACAAGTTGTGCCGGAAACCATGCATCAGGACTGCGTACTGTTTGCTGCCAAACCGATTTCTCAGACGCCACATCAACAAAAGGATAGTCAGTAGGGCAAATGCTATATTCCTTTATTTCAAGTAACCAATCTAATACGCGACCGTAGACTCACATTTTTGTACTAGTAGAAAAGGCCAACTTTGTCACGCTATTTTCTAGATTAACCAATCAGTTCCAGGTTACGTTCACAGTGTTAAGCTGAGTTGATCTTATAAACAGATTGTGTGATCAGTAGGATAGAATATACCTGATATTTAGCACACATTTCCAGAGTTGTTGTAATGTATTTCATTCAGTGGACATAATTTTTCAACAGCTTTTGCCTAATTGTTTTGATGGTATCGATTCTGCACAAAAATACTGTTTTATTTAATGGGTACCTTGTGGAGTTTTATTTTGATTTTGGCTGCACATGGTTATCAATAAATGTAAAATACTTGGGCTCTTTGACATCAACGCGTCCTAGCGCAGATAATGAACGAAGAAACTCCGAATAGGCCAAGAAAATATGGTCGGAGACGCTGTTTTTGTGCAGAATGTTCCCGTTAGTGTTTCAATCCACCGTGGTCACCTGGAAATTTCACCGTTCAAACTGAAGCCCCAAACATCCTGCCCACGGGAACCGATATATATATATATATATATGCCGCCCATTGTTTTGTATTGAAAAATTATCACTGTTGATGTTTTTGAGGCTGTATAACCTGCCATATATAAGGAAGCATCACCATGTTTCGATGTTTCCTTTATTATAACCGTTTGTCGACTGTAAAGAGGGCGAGTTAAACATAGAAGACCTTGAGTGTCTAGGTAAACACGTCTGAACACGAAAACTGAATTCCCAGTCTGGCGTAAAGATTTAATAAGCATTTTTGGAAGGGTATTCGGATTTATCCCGGTTTAAATTCCTGTGTGACAACAGCTCGCTTATCCAGCAAAAAACACTTATATGTTTTAGACATGGCTGTGCGAGTATTTACAGACTGAAGATTATTTCTTGTTAACTGGGGTCCTTCAGTCATGGTTCATCACAAACAAAAAAATTCTCGTTTATGAAGAATCTGAATTTACATCCAATTTGACCTCACGTCAAGGTCATTTGAAAGCGCCGCGTTAATCGCTTACATTGTCACCGTGACAGTGAAGCAGTGGGCGGGAAACTTTAGAGAATATGAAAATTACCCCAAGACGTGGATCGATCTAGAATTTTGTTTATAAGCTTTCCAAGATTTTAAACTAAACAAGGCCACAATTTAAATCATAACAAACAAGCAAACTATTGCAAGGACTTCTTTTTCGTGGAGTGACCACAAAATTGCTTATACACATTGAAATTTCACGGCAGAAATTATTTTCTGTAATCCAGTCCAAAGTTACTATCGCAATTGCGTACACCATCGTCCAGATAGACTTGAATAATATTTAAACGTCCCAAGTTTCACCGGATATGTAGTGTAAAGTAATCGCACAATACGGCAGGGATATAATTATCGTGCTCAATAGGAGAAAACGCTGAGTTCTTTAACCAAAGGACCTGTTGTTTTTTTCGATGAATAAATGACGTGGTGAGTTAGAAAACACCTGCAAAATGGACATTTCCAAGGGGAAATTCCCCATCAGAGTTCTACCTTCTTGTTATTTCCTTCCAATTTGTTCACTCTCACACGAATAAAAGGAGCAAATCCCTACTATTGCATCAAAAACATTCTCTCCACAAGGGGGGAATTTCGTCGTTGTGGTAGCGGAAATAATCCTTTCATCCTATGAAAGTAGTCATTGTAAGAACGGGAGTGTTTCCGAAAGAAGTCGTGTGATTCAGTCTATCAGAATTTAGCGTATTATCCCGACGAGTGTTGTTTTTCTTCAGTCTGGCTTTAATAATGGAAAAGTACACTTGGGTGAAAGGTATGCTTCATATGAAACTATACTTCGATCTGAATCTTGATCCTGTGTAAATAAGTTTCATGTCTTGGAGTAGTGACTAAATGTGGAAGCTAATCGGAGGATGCTGACTCAGAAACTCTAAAGCTTCTCGATGTTTGAAATAAAAACAGCTTCTCTCCGAAGGCGCAAGATGCCACAACGAAATAATCAAAATATGACTGGAGAATATTGGCTGGTATGTCGATCGGCACTGTTTATTGATGCTGGATTCCTAACGAAACAAACACCAAATTGCTGTGAATTTATCTCACATTGCTTTTTATACCAGGCTTGTGATATCCCATGGTTAAAATACACATATGGTGGCTAAAATAGGGTGTCGACTAAATTCTAAATCTATTTGCTTACTAGAAAACTGCAAAGCGTTTATTATCAAAAAGATTCTTATTGACTGAAATGAATCCAAAGGCTGCTTCCTACTGCAGAGAAAGTTGCATATACGACACTTGATGCACGATCCTTCCGAAGATATATATATATCTATAGAAGGAAGTAGTATCTGGATGCGTAAACAAAATTTGCCCGGGAGCACACGACCGGTTTCGCGGTTATTGTCGCTCGTCAGCTATGCCTACCCGGTGCTCTCCGGTCCAAACATCCACATACTTGTACACTCCGAATTCATATGTCTCACCAGAATCGAATCTGTAGCACCATACACACTCCTGATGCTACAGATTCGATTCTGGTGAGATATATGTATATATATATATATATATATATATATANCGTCAGCTATGCCTACCCGGTGCTCTCCGGTCCAAACATCCACATACTTGTACACTCCGAATTCATATGTCTCACCAGAATCGAATCTCTAGCTAGCATCAGCAGTGTGCATGGAAGCTGTTCGTCGAACAGTCCACACAAGAACCACAACTGTGATTCGTTGATAATTGTTTGTCAGTTGGGCTGAGCCAACCTTAGGAACGAGGGCAGAATGACCCAGAATATACATATGTATATATAGAAGCAGCAAGTAGTATCTGGATGAGTGAACAATATTTGCCCGCGAGCACACGACCGGTTTCGCGGTTATTGTCGCTCGTCAGCTATGCCTACCCGGTGCTCTCCGGTCCAAACATCCACATACTTGTACACTCCGAATTCATATGTCTCACCAGAATCGAATCTCTAGCTAGCATCAGCAGTGTGCATGGAAGCTGTTCGTCGAACAGTCCACACAAGAACCACAACTGTGATTCGTTGATAATTGTTTGTCAGTTGGGCTGAGCCAACCTTAGGAACGAGGGCAGAATGACCCAGAATATACATATGTATATATAGAAGCAGCAAGTAGTATCTGGATGAGTGAACAATATTTGCCCGCGAGCACACGACCGGTTTCGCGGTTATTGTCGCTCGTCAGCTATGCCTACCCGGTGCTCTCCGGTCCAAACATCCACATACTTGTACACTCCGAATTCATATGTCTCACCAGAATCGAATCTGTAGCACCATACACACTCCTGATGCTACAGATTCGATTCTGGTGAGATATATGTATATATATATATATATATATATATATATACGCGGCACTTGCTTTAGTAGACGTAACTGGAAATGTTTAACCGAACGCTAAATTAAAGGGATGTTTTGCAAAAATATTTATTTATCCGATATTTTTGCAAACCTCGGACCAATTTTCGGCTCCATTTCGTAACTATTAGCTTGCCCCATGGTGCTGTGATTTTGGTTTCTTTCTCGCATCACAATGCAATCAAATAAAAAACGAAATATTGAGAGATCAAATGCAAGATTTTAAAGTAAACAGCTATGTCGAAAAAGAAAGATCCTGAATGCAAAAACGCCAACGGCAGTGGTATTGATCCATATCATCTGTCCCCAACAATCGTTTAAATGGATTTTGTTCAACCAAACCCATTCTAACTAAAACTGCACTGGTTAGCGTTTTCATGATTTCTTCCGTTACCAACTGATCCATAACCTGTCTCTTCATACAGCGGGACAGGCGTCCTGGGCGTGGGTAAAATATGTCCAAACATTCTGGTTTGTTGACTGCTCTAGAGACTAAATTTTAAGGCCCAGTGACTTACATTCAACCTTTGAGTTATTGAGAAAATTATCCAACTATACTCTACCAACACTGCAGAGACGGTGAAGAGTATCCACGTATTCTCTACTGTCAGTGGCCATATTTTTGAGCCGCATGCCAGCGCTGGTCTTACTGCCGCCGTGTACACTCGACCTTTGAGTAATAAACTGAGGTCACGTCGACGCCACAGATGCTACAGTTTGTTGAACGTCAAGCGGGCATTCTGCTTGTGTGTAGACACTCCAACCGGTATGCAACCACCAGGTGAGATGCAAACACCAAAGTATCTAAATTTATCTACCTCATCCAGTTGGTCTCCTGCAGCAGAAAGGTTTACCTTTGAGTCAATTCATTCCTGAGACAGAATTCTATACTTTGAAGATGCGAAGGGCATTCCAAACATAGCTGTGCTGTTTTTAGGCAAGTTGAAAAAAATTGCCGCTGATACAGGATCTCATTCTGCAGCGCATTCTAAGTCATCTCAGCAATAAATTTTAAAAGGATAGGTGGAAGAGAGCAACCCCGAAAAACGCCGCCTCACAGAGTGAACTCGGCTTTGGGTGTATCCCCACAGAGGTTGAAAAGGTAAAGCGAATTTTTCTGCTACGCCTTCCAAGGAAGTACACGATCGGCCGAATCGAACGCAGATTTTAATTGAAGAAAGACAGAAATGGTAGGTTCGCCTATTTTCTAAGATTTGCCTCAGAGTGCGGATATGGTTACCGCAACCCCGGTCGAGCCGGAAATCCGCTTGACTTTGGCGCGTAATCTTATGGCCAGCGCCGGATAATCGGCTGAGGATAATTTCAGGGAATAGTTCGGATGTGACGTGTAAGGAAATAATTATTCTGTGACTTTCATCTGTGCATTTATCTTTTTTCTTGTAAGTCGATACAATCTCCGGTTGACACTAATCCTTAGGAATCTGTTCCCCTGCCCAGACTAATCTCAGGGACTTTATTACCTCCAATCTCAATGCTCCTGCACCGTCCTTAGAGAAGAACAAGGAACTCCCCTTTTAAGAAACTCGAACTGATTACCTGTATTTACGATGGAGTGCTGCTATTTACCAGCACAGGTTTGATTGAAGTTACAATTGCGAAGCCGAATGTAGCAGCAAACTTTATGAACTGCTCCTTTAAATGCACTTTCTAAGCACCGGTCGAAGCTGCTGAGAGTGAATCAATTGGAATCAGATTCCTCTAAAACGTTAATTACACTTAGCCTCCGTGGACCACAACTTCCAGAGAGTCAGTACAGATAGCGATCATTGCAGATATTTGCATCCTTTTCCATTTCTTCCACATTTCCTTCTTTATCAGTGCCTTCGATCATATTTTAGGCCTCGTTTCAGTTGATGTCTTACATATTTGGGTTTCTGGTTGCATTTGGCATCAGAAGGGATAGAGCTGTGGCCGTCCAACAGAGCATTTAAAGTCAAGAATACCAATACCTTTTGTGGTTTATATGGCATGTGTAGCATTTGCTGATAAATGCAGGGCTTCTTTGATCAACTCCCAGTATTCACTTTCCATTAAATTCAAAACTAAAAGAAACAGTGTCAACATGGAAACTGCTGGAATCTTCGCTTTTTCAGTCTAGTAAATGGAAACTTATTGAATTCGACTTCATTACGCAGTGCTTTTTATGCAAACAGCGTGCATACATGTGTATGTACGACCTTACGACAAACGCGAAAATGTCGTTGACTATTCCCTTGCAAGAGTCTGCTTTTTTGTAAATACGTATAACGAAGAAGGCTGGAGAGTACTTCACCGCAGAATTCATCGTTTGCAAAGTATATGCGGTTCAGTAAGCAGAATTGTTTTTTGGGTTCTTTCAACATGCGCATCTAGGTAGACAGAAGGAAATTTTTCCGGAATCTTGTGAACAGCATGTATCCAATCCAAAAAGAAGTCGGTGATTTGCACGATACAATTTTTTCTACTGGTTGGATGCTTCGGTTCTTCCATGAAACACTCCAGGAGTCGACAGCCGAGGTAACAACCAATTTTTTTATTTAATCAGGCAATTAAAATAAATGTTTTAGTTTATTAAGTGAATTTTGATTTACTCGCAGTTGAAATCATGTTGAAAAATTCCGCTAAAAGCAATAGGGGTATAAGCCTAGTTCTTTCTCTTCTAGTGCTTTCCAGGATATATTTCACATTTATCGGCTAAAGGTTCTTTAAACTGTCTGCTTTGAGTTTCCGAGGTACTTTCAGAAGCTACCTGGATCCTCTCTTTGTCTCCTTTCATTCTTAGAGTATCTGCGGCAATTCGTTTTTAGTACCTGCACAAAAATTGCAGTCGTGGGAAGTCTGCTGGAAACCATGAGTTTAAAATGTGCAGTGGCATAAAGCCACGGAAGACCTCAACGGTTCACTGGAGTTATTGAGTCAGGTGAACCCGAACACTCATCTCCATCGGAGTGGTTAATATCTTGCCCTGGAGCTTAGTAATTTTTTATCTGCAAATGTTCTGTTGTGCCCTCTATTCCATTTCCCTGGATATATTCAACTAAAATGAAGTCAAATTTCGACGCATAAGAAAAAGCGACGAACCTAAGTTGCAGTTAGCTGTTTGCTTTCATAAGCTAACGGAGAACAGCAATATCGAAAACTCAATTAGTGAGGCTGGTTGGAGTTTGGAATTTAACCACCTTGACCGTATTATTTTTATTGCGTCCATAGAAATGAAGCTATCATCTTTCTGTACCCTCAGCTTTAATCCTCTGTAAGTTTGTAAACAACTAATTCGAGAAACTTTTTCACATTGGTCACTATTTAAATGGTTATTCCAAGAATTTAAATCGGGTGAGTCACCGTTTATCTTTCGAACAGTGGTTCAGGCTACACTAAATGTTCACTTAAGTAATTCACTTTCGAGAGCCGTGACCGTGATTGCTCGTTGGTAGAGCATCTGCCCGATAAGCCGAAGATGGATGGTTTGATTCCGGCTTATGATGCTGACTCTTAAATGCGCAGAGCGTGAGTGGATTTTCCATTCTATATGGTATACTTCAGTTTAATACATCAATGACGTCCGCGTTACACTTGGTTCTCGGTCAGCTGCACACAGTCGAAATTACATTAGATTCCTAAAGCACAACGGTTGGGTGAGAAGGATACGTGAAAATGTCGGTGTGTGTGCATCGGTTTCACTGCACAACTGGCATATCATTTGAAGTTCGAGGTTTAGAGGAAAACTGCATGAAAATCCGAGACTTCACAGGATCACCGGAAATTTAAAGTTCTATTCCAGAACGATTCACTTCGAATGGCACGCCCGTCACGACAACTAACTGACCTTGTGGAATTTGTTGACACTCTCCTGTTGATTTCACACCAAACTGACAGTCGGTTATTATTCAGTTGTTACCTTTCCAAGCTCTCTGCAGGCCATTTAACTCAGTTATGGCACCTCTTTAGGAAATTAAACTTATAAATTTCTAATGTTAATTTAAAGTTTAATTTTCTCTAAACGCAATGTGGAAACAGCACGGGACATGCTGGGATACGTCGGTCAGCTACGTTTCAATTAGGCATATTGTTTTGGTCCACAGGTTGATTGTCAAAAATGAATCAAATACGAGTAGGATGATATGGTTGGGAAATGTGTTGCACGTATCGAATCAGCAGACATACAAAGCTTAGGTGCACTACCTGTTGCTTTTCTTTGCATGATTACTGTGGACGATCGGTGTTTGACTTGTGTTTGTTTATTCTCTAATTACAGGTGTCTTCAAGATCTCATTTTGTCGGTCCATATACTCATATATCTGAGAATACCAGTTGTCCTTTAATCTTAGTTTCCACTATAAACATGCTGCCTTCAAAGATCTTGCTGACATTTGCATTCATTCTTATTTCCGTCCACGAGACTCAATCCTGATGAGGTTTGGGTTTTGGGTCAAGCCACTGCGAGGAATCAAAACGGGAAGTTATAAAAACATGACACTCTTCAAGTGAATCCAAAAAGTCGCTTACTGAATAACGATCGTTGTAAAGTCGGAATCGTAGCGGACGATTAGTCTAACTACAGAAGAACTAATATTTTAAGGATTCTAATTATGATTGGTCAGGTGCAGGAAATTAGACCGCCACTTTTCCGCAGAGGCGAAGTGAACCAATATTGGTAATATTATTGGACTAAATTCCATACTTTAGCAAACTCCCCACTGGAGGTCAAATTTAGCAGGTCAGGTAGACACCGTAGTGCTGCAGATTAGTTCAGCACTTCAGGGTCAAACCTAGAGGTTAACACGCAATCGGTAAAGGAAAACAGACTCAACTTCGCCATCATAATAATGATGTCGCCTTAAACGCTTACGAATAGTTCGCTCTTTAGCAGTAGAACCGATCGATCAAGACTTCATGAAAATATCTTGTCACATTGAACGAGGTAAAATCAGAAATCCATTGCACACAGACATGAAGAAAAGGGGCTAATTCCGAGTACTTCGTCATCCGTCCGAAAAGAAATTTATGGAACATGAAACCTAATACGCTTCAAGCATTATGACTAAAAACAGCATCTACAATTAGGCTTGATGCATTCGTTTCAAAGTTGATAATCCGTGCCACTAGATATCTTTTGCGACGCGGTATCGTTCGAATCTGAATATTATGATTTGTATTTGCATGACTAATCAAATAGAGTACGTTTTAACTGCGTTCTTGCTCAGTCCTACAGGGAATGAAGACTTTTTAGTTTCCAAACAGATGGAATTTTATCGCAAGCAATCCGTAGTTTAGATAAATAAGTCTTCCGTGTTCGACGAATTGTACAAGTACCAGAAATGTTTTATCCAAACAAAGCATATTATGCGCTTAGGCTCAAGCGAAACTCACCTCATATCACAAACCAAGTGGAATTTTATCTTGGTAAATCCACTTCGCTGGAATGAGTCACAAACCCCATTTATTCCCAAGTCTTTTGCATAGCAGCATGCAATGATTGGTTTGAAACAAATAAATGCAAATTCTTTCTTTAATATTTTCGGTCATTTAAAACCTGTCAGAAATAATAACGGTAGTTTTGCTTCATAACCGATAATTCGGTCTTGATTTTCCACGCTAGCACTCGTTAATCTTGGTAGATAATCGTAAAATAATGTGTTTTACTTTGGCTGCATTTCAGGTAGTTCCTTGCGGATTTTGTCAACGACGAGTGAAATGGGGATCCGTTTTAGTTATAAGACTGAAGCATTTTTGCTCACTCACAACCTGAGGGCGTTCACTTTGATAACTGTCATTTAATCATCTCACAAGATCTTTGTTGAACCATTTGTGTCTTTAGTCTCTGAATTGTGATTAAATGTGCATTCCACATGGAATAAGTAAATCCACTGTCCGTTGGTTGTAATCAGAAGGTCTCGGTTACCATAGATGCAATTTTTAAATGATCCCCGACTTTCGGCTGAATTTATAATCTGTGTGATTGACTGGTTATTTATCTATCTGTCTACTGTCCGTCCTGAAGAATGATTTAGCTGACATATATTTATAAAATCTTTGATACGTTCCGTTCCTAACTTCTTGAACGCAGTTTCTGTCACATCAAGTGTCCGCGTTGCCTCATTGGATTTGTATGCCCATAACTTTCGCCATTCTGGAAGAACAACCTTGCCGGTCAAGCACTGCATTGTAACTTTCCCTCCAACTGGATTGGCTAAAAGAATAAGGACAAAAGAGACCAGGTCAAATCAAGGAAACCCTTCAGAAACTATTGAAGTGACTAATCAGGGGTCATATGGAAAAATCCAGCAAATTAGAAATAACGGGTTCAGATTGCTGAGATACAGCCGAAGGTATGGAACCATTGTATTTTTTTCAGCTACACTTAAACATGGTGGATGTTTATATCGCATGCCTCTACAGAAAGCAAAAGTGAGTTTGTTTAAATCTCAGCGAAGCGGTGATGTATCATATGATAAAATCACACGATGTAGTTTCATCTAACTATCAGCGCCTTTAGACATAATGCATTTTGCAAGAATCGTTCACGCGATACCACGGCATCCGGAGATAACTAGAGATAAGTTTGAATTCACTCAAGAGCATATCAAGAAAAATGGCACAGGCAAGAAATCCACTGAAGGAAGATGAACACTGGTAGAAGATGTTTGACTAAACGTTTCTGGATGCAAAACTTAACCGGTAAACTTTCTAATCATAACGATTTCACAGAGCTAGAAGGATACAACTCTTTAGGGAAGCTAAAGATAGACACCAAATTATTTGCATCCCTTTACTTTGGTTATCTTAACAATTAACTAATTGTTTCGAGATTACGCGCGTGCAGAATCGTCAAAATAAGGCGTGTCAGATACTGCATTGACTGGACGTTTGATTTACAATGAACTGTTGAAATCGACGATATTAGACAGCCACGTAGTGAAGACGAGCGGCAACAGGATAGCGCTTAAAGAATATCGAGTATCGGGTGTGCTGAACAGATACGCCTGGATGATCTGTACGGTGAAACAATTTTTGAAATTTAGTTAGCACCCGCATCAATTATGTGGATTAGGTTGCACATACTGACTTAGCTGAACATATACCTGTGCTGTCGAAAGCAAACTCCGACGGCTTTGTTCTGTGCACTTATTGCAGAAGAAACTAATGGGGTGAATGTTGAAAATAGAGTTCGAATGGGGATAGAAGACGGAATGTAATTATGGCATTTAATTCATCTGGTATCTACCGCTTTTGTTTGCCTGGGATTTTCAAAGCTATGGGACTCAAACTATGGAACTAAATTTGACCATGGTTCTCCCGGATGACCGAAGAAACTTTTCAACAGTGTAGGGTAATTTCTTTTCCTAATCACTGTTTAACTGTATCAAGTTGCACCGAAAAAAGCGTTGACACACATTTTTAAAATTACAGGCAATATACATGCAGGTCCACCAGCTTTTCAGAATTCTTCTAGATGAACTGACATTAGAGATATCCATGTTGGCTACCTTATTCATTTATTCAAGCATCCTAATGAGATCGTTATTTACGTCTACATTTCTGGTCATCAAGAATATATGCCGAACAACAGTGGGTATTTCGGCAAACTGCAACGTCCCTTTCTCCAGACGCGAAGATTGCGTCAGTTTAGCGTTCACTAAGGAGCTTATTCAAAAAAACAGTCATCCAATTCTCCCTACTTATTCACCTATGATTTTCCCGGGTCTGTTGAAGGTTAACTCTGGGCTACCAAGGCGTGAGCTCTTGTTGATGAACTAGATCTCCTGAATTTTTTTGCCTATTCAGCAACATTTGTGACTGTTAGACTATTGCTCTTACGGAACTCGCAAATTATATTCTGTCCAGCAACACCCAACCATTAAACAATAACTTGCATACATGCATTTTTCGCCGCTACATTATCTTCGAATATGGTCCTATCCCTTGTTGCGTATTCTTATTTGGGCATTCGGTGATACGGTACCTCACCCAAATTTTGCCGGAAAAAAGAAGGTTTTCTCTTGAATCTCGAATTCATCCAGTATTCAGCTAATATTTTTGCAATTAAGACCAGCTTTTGAGATACTATTTGACAGCGCCGTTGCGATGTCTTCTTACCAGAATGCCTATGTAACAGCCGCAATGTCCAGGCGCGCTCTTCACAATACCGAGTGATTCAGGGTGAAATACTTCCGCCTCGTCAAGGATACTTCATTTACACATGCAAGAGGAACCAATTCAGTGGCTTTAATGAAGCACCGATTAGACGATTCCAGATCATTCTTGCACATCCAGTCCACTGAAGATTTTCCAAGAGCTGATTTACGGTATATAATATTGGACGTACCGTGGTTTGCCTCCAAAGGATTCTTGCGAAGTCAGTTTCCTTGGCTTCACGTATTCATTCTTTCTTTAGCGGAACTTATTAGTAACCGAGGATAAAAGTTCACTTCATCAAAGATAAACGGCGCATGTCATGAAAAATGTTCTGTTAATTAGGAAGTTGGTCACAGAATGAGGCTGAATCAGGGTGTTTCAGTGTATTTCAGTTGCACTCAACGATCCATTCTCGCAGTCTAATGAGCGCTTCCGGTTCACAGTTTTTTTATCTCTTTTGCATGTAGTTACAATTTAGTGAAAAAAGCTTTAGTTAGTTTTACTTTGAATGTTCGGGAGGTATTTTGACGATTGCCTGGCCAGCATTATCAACAGAAGAGAATTAAACGAACCAAAGCTGGGTTGTTTATAAAGCGTGGTCTTTATTAAACATTTAGTCTGGTTGAAGGTATGAAATTACCGAATTGTACAGAACAGCTAAAAGACTGCTGTCAAATTCACTGAGATATTCTCTCCTGAAGCAAATTGTCACTGATTTGTATTTCACAATTCCTCCCAGAGACAGGTCGCTAGCCTCGCTTGAGAAGTAGAAACATCCGGGAGATTGACAAATTTGTGGAGACTGAGAAATCTTATTGCGCCTGGATGCTGCGAGGCGCCGATATTAGTTATTTTGCAAACTTTTTTCTTTGGTCCATTGGTTGTTGAAACCATAGTCTCCCCTGTTGTACAGCATACAATTACAGACATCTTAGCCCACGAATCTACTTAGCTAAACAATTGCGTTATTCATGCCATCAGTAAAATAGGCCGATTCGAGTATAGTTTTGACGATTCACAAGTATTTTCCATCGTCTCTGCACCATTTCCTGGTCAGGACTGAAAATAACTACTCGTCCTGTATGGTAAATGTATGCGTGACAGGCACTTTTCTCGCATAGCCACTTCCAGTCAGTACTGAGTTTCCCATGAATTCTGTTTAGAGTTCTTTATTTGGGGTGTGTAGAATCGTTCCATTTCGGGAGTACATGAACAGCATTTCAGGGAAATAAGGGTTTGACATGATGCTCTTTAAATTCGGATGTACTGTTGCAGGCTCGTAAAGCCATCGTAACCCGTTCGCCGCTCTCGAAAGCCTGTCGATTCATTCACGATTTCGGGTTCATTGACTCAAGTGCATTTGTTCAAATGAAACATCCCACGATGTTATTAATTTCACACAAATACACAGACAAACACCTTAGAATATACACTAATTCAGCATCTTTCCTTCCAATTTATTGACGCAGTTAACAATCAATATTCCTATGATCACTGATCGGTACAAACGAGCCTATTCTTCACATTGTGTTGGTTCTCGTTGTGTCCTATTGTACAATTGGGAAAGATTTTAGGATCTCATCACAGACTATATTTGGGAAGAAAACCGTTACAGATATCTACGCCATGTAGCCTACTGGTCACATGCGCACGCCAGAATTCGCCACACTGATGAGTGAATCGACCCACAGAACATTTCGTGAACAATAAAAATAAGTTTTTTTTTAATCGATCATCATTTTAGTGAATTCGATGTACTATTTACGACCAATTTCCACTGGTACGAGGGTGTGAGTGATCGATCTAGGTGCAGCAAGTGGAGAGTGAGAATGATTTGTTTTTGTGCTCCTGACTTATTTCCGGACGAAACGTATTTGTCCGTGTTTGTTCAAGCTTGCCTGTGAATCGTTATTACTCCAATCTAAATCGCATATCACAGTGACATATTCTTCTCGTAATTGCCGTCAAGAAATAATCCGATCCTGTTTCAACTTCGCCATTTTATGATCTTATCGTGTAGAACAAGAACATATTACTACTAATCGAGGTGACTTGCTTAGAGAGCAGACCCACAGAAGAAATATTAGCCTGAGCTGCGACCAAAGTAAAATTTCAATCATTAAAACTACTTCATTCATTTTAATTTTAATATTTCCAAAGCTCGGTGCACGTGACTGGTTATTGATCGCAAACTATACATCATCCTCTGCATCACTATGTGAACTTGTCAGTCACCAGTCAAGTTCCACCAAACTTAGTTTTTTATTATTTCACGCCTCAAGAATTCTGATTTCGGCGCTGAAGTTGTCCGAGTTCTTATTTCAACTGTAATCGTCTTGAAGGTTTACTCTAAATCATAGATGAATAAAATCTGACCCGATGGTTAGAATCCAAAATTAAACGGTGTCAGCAAATATCAAAGTGAAACCTTTTGCCAGGCGTAGTTCTGCCGATCTGAGTGGCATCCGACACACGCAGGTTCATCGTGCACAGTGGGGGAAAACTTTCCATGTTAGTTGTACAAAGTATTTTTTGTTATGGCCTTCGTTTCTTCCAAATGCACGATCCAAATGTTGTCAGCATTGACCGAAAATCATTTTCTGCGATATTGCCAGTAATGAAAGGACGAGAACGTTTTTTTGTATTTGAAGACGCCTACAGTTTGTAACTGCAAACTAAGGGACATGCATTGAGGACCTGATATAACACCTCGTGGAGTGTTTCTTTCAATGCTACTCCTCATCGTTCTATACCCGTGTTATTAAATCTTGACCTAACAATTTGTACTACATGTATACGAAATAATAGGTATAAAAGTTGGTGAATTTCCACTAAGTTTGCGTGCGTATATAGCAATCTGTGGATATTCCATGAAGTGTCACCTTACTAAAAAGGTTTATCGGAGACACCCATGGCCAGTTTCTCCTCGAAACACAACAGCAAGGTTAGGTCAGCAAAGGCCAAGTAGTGAAACAAGGGCCTAGTTACGAGGTCATGATTGTTAATGAGGTAAAAAACGAAGGTCAATGCAAGACTTTTGGATAAGTAGGAACAGCACCAACTGCGCATATGCACAGATAACGTCACCTAAATTCGTGATGAAACGTGCGCCGTCTGAACGGCCAAACTAAACGATCAGAACCTCACTTGTCCATTCCTATCATGCTTATATTTAACTCCGACTAAATTCCTGTATATATGGTGCGAAAATGCGATATTACTAGATTTGTGTGTGTATATGTGAACTTCGGTGTGATAATACGTAGGATCAGTGCACTTACTAAGAAAAATATATCACAGACAAAAGACAAGAGTGGAGAAAAATCCAAAACGCATAAAAGAACGAAAGCTTTTTGTCCTAACCGTACAACTTGGATTCTACAAGAGAACTGTAACATTTCTTGGGCCTATTTCGGTTTAGAGCCGCACCCTGGCGTATCCCCATCTCTTAGGCCCAAACCGGGAAGTCATGCTGAATTCACCAAAGCGAATTCTGAATCCAACTACAGCGAATTAGAGACTGACCTTAGCGTCGCCTAAACCAGATTTGATCAAGAATTGCCAATAAGAACAGTTACAGCAAAGTGATTGGCGGGAATAGACAGAACGTGTCTAAGCAATCGAAGGCCGTAAAGCAAGATTACGCAGGTGGAAAGATTAATGTCATTGGCCAAACTCTTACTGTGATGGGGCAGACCAGTGTAGAATTGTGTGAGCCCTACAAACGCCAAAGCAAAGTACTGAAGGTTTTTGTTTGTATCCGTCGGCTGATTCAGTGGGGCTGACCACAGGCCACGTTCGAGAATACCTACTTCCAAAATTTTTATTTGTTTAGTTTTGATGAATCAAGAAAATGTAAAGATTTTGCCAGTATCCGTGCATGAGCGCAGAAAGAAAGGTGCATTAACTTGGCAAAATGTCCGGACTAGACTGGACTGTGACAGAATCACGTGACAAGTGATCCTTCTGCTGACCTTTTGAGGTTAGCCTTCGATAACACAAAGTGTCCGGTGTCGGCAGTCACAATCCTGGAATCCTGATTTATCGAAGTCGTCTTGCTGTAATTCGAATCAGTATAAATGAATCAATTATTATAACGAAACTTAACTTTAACATAAATTTAAAGGGAGTTTCGGTTTGGGAGCTGAAGAATTCTGTGAAAATTTCAACAATGTTTTATTGTGTTTGGGGCAGAGAGTTGTGCGACTGACAAAACGTATCAAACCCAGACTGATGACAATGCAGCCACGCTCATTCAGTAAGGACCAAATGGCGCCACAGCACCTGAGACTCATTTGTTTAGGTGAGTAGATTTTGCAATCTTATGATGAGTGGGACTGCTATATGGTTGCAAAACTCAGCGCGCAAAGACGTGCATAAGATTTCAAAACCTGACATTTTACTTGGTTTTGAAGCACACTCGGTGTAAGTTACTCATTCTCAGGTTCTTTTGCACTATATGAGTGAATGCGATTAGGGTAAGGGAATTACGTTTTTCCAACGGCGCCCTGGTAAAATTTGCAATACATGAGGGCATTGATCGGGATGGCACACAATACTCCACGTGATCATCGGATTTGGTCCGACGGACTGAAAATGTGTCCTTAGTGCTTCTGCCATTAAAACCGGTAAGTTAAAAGCCATAGCTGTAGCTATACGCAAATAATCAAACTATAATGAGCTCCACTGACACCCAGTGGGTCGAAATCAGTCTCTTTGTTAGCACTTGGTCCAACTTTTCTGTAGCTTACCACGTATCGGAACACGCATCGAAGATAGTTATGATTTGGGGCTGGTAACCAGTTTGACAATCCGAGGACTCTAAGCATCTATGTGTATGAATGCGCATATACAAAAGTATGCTAAGCATTCTGATTACAAGTACTGTGTCATAGAATTCTGACGGATAAAAAAACAGTTTGATGAAAAGTGAAAAATAAAGTGTTCTATTCAGTTGTTAATCATAGATTTTTATTTCTGTATACTGCTCGGGATGGGTGACCACAACAAACTAACGAACACTTTCTCCATTGTGTCTTCTTTGAACGATTACCTCTGGGGTCTTCAGCAATCAACTTTCACCTTACTTAGGATTCCGCAGGGCCGATGCAAATTGACTGAAAGATAATGTTCCACGCGCTTCTTTATCCTCTTTGTTCTCGTTGTGGGCTCTTGTTTAACGTTGATCAGTTATGCCAAACAGTTTGCGACGAGATAGCCGTTACACAGTCACATGCAATAAGTATCATAGTCACCGTGTTATAAACCACCAGAGGGATGTTCCGAAATTTCTGCTTATCATGCCCTAAAACAAGATTGTTAACCTCCTAGTGCTTAAGTGGTGCTTTCGCCACACTTAGGCATTGGGCACATCAGAATTTTTGAAACAGACAATTTTAGTTTGTCAGCTGAACATTATTCCTTCCAGGAAGAATTGGTTTTCGTGGTGGTGCCTGCGATGCCTTAGTCCAGTGAAATCAAAGAGACCTGGAGATATGTCTTGAGATTTCACCATCACTAGCCTCTCTAGTCACGTTGGAACTACTCAGGTAAGCCACATTCTGCATGATGTCTGGAATGTCACCAGCAACAATTAATGTAGGTACGTGTGTCTGTCACTCTTGGGTAGGAACTTTGACTCTGGTCGAAGCAAACTTTTTACCGCAATTTAAGCCGTAATTGCAACGTAATTAAGAGTAAATCTGACAGCTCATAGGTCGTCACCGAGCTAGACTATATCATCAGAAAAATTTAACCAAGAATTCAGGTTCCTGGGAGTATTTCGACACTGATACCTGGACGCTTTTCAACGTACCCTAAGAGCATCTTCTTCGGATATGTCATCCTTATGCAATATTATGGGGGATAAATAAAGGTCATACTGTGTGCAACTGTGAGTAACGATGGAGAATTCTGACAAACATTCCGAAGAGAATAGTGACAAGGCAATCCAGTCGACTGAACTGAAGACATCTCGGATATTCAGGATTAATACAACCGTTGACATTTGAGAAGGACAACTGTTTCGTTGTTTGGGCCACCGTAAAGAACTCATGAACATGATCATTGCCTGACCGAATTCCACCTTGTTTTTCACTGCCCTGTGATTCACATGCCGGAAATCATGTCACGTGACAGTTTACAATAAATTCCAGGAGTCAAAAACCATGTTTACTCCATTGTTTTTGTCGGAATTCATCCGGAACCAATTTAGCAAATGCGAGTAACAATACTATAGGTTTGTTTCCTTATCGTGCAAGAAATTTAGAAATGAAGAAATAAAATCTTGAAATATTCAAGAGGCAAGCTGGCTGTCATTTGCTGCGCAGTCGCTTCAGGAATACTTGACAGAAGACTCCTTTTCTAGCTTCCACTCATCTGCTTTGACAAAAAAAAGAAAATTTGCCCGTCTCTTCTCATTTTTTGTTCGATTCCCCGTAAAAGTTTGCTCGTGTTGATCAGAGAATATAAGCAGTAACATTAAACTCACCTACAAGTCCTGTTTGGGATCCCATTTGCGCACTAACAACCACATCTTGCTCACAACGCCTTCAAATTTGAACAATCCCAAAGTAGTGCTGTTTTTCAGATTTGTTTACGCTATTTTTCGCTTTTTCAGAGTTGTTGATTTTTACTTATATGGATGCTTTGAAGAGTGATCGGGAGGTTGCATTGTCCAAAGTACAATGAAATTCGATTAACTTAGTCTGCCATTCTGACTTCATGTTCGTTTGAAGTGACGGAAAATAACACCCGAATTGCTGATCAGGTCGTTTTTTGAATAAAATGCAGACTTGTAGGTTCTGGCTGATGCATTTGGAAATCATGCTTTGGTAGTCAAATTCTCTATCGGCTGATGTACCGCAGTGAAATGCACACGGAAAATTCGCATACATAGTAGTGCTTTCTAGTTGAAATTATTCAGTGAAAACTTGACTACCACAACAGTACATTCCTATGAATCAAAAAGAATCCACCAGCTGCAATTCCTAGGGGCAATCGGCCGCAACCTTTTTGCTCTTCTCTTAAAGGAAGATCATGAAATACACAATATTTAGGTTTGTAACCTTTTAATCGATAATTATGGTAACTATACGGATGTTTATTTCACAATTTTCCCACTGCCAACCCTTTATTGATTCTTGCAAGCTGAGACCGGTGGGAACCCAATTATGTAATGTAGTGCACGCCACAATATGCGGGAACAAATTTTTCAGATGTGTTTGAAAGTCAATCCCAAAATATTCGCAGTGTCATTTTTCACAGTGAAGTTCAAAATAAATTTGATAGAATAGTAATATAAAATCACATGTGGATGGCTAAACCAACAAACTCGCTAGACTGTTTCCTCACAGATGAAGGGCCTAACACCAGTTGGTTCCAAATCGTTGTTCTGACAAACACGACCTGCAAACATGTCACATCTGGCTGCAGCAAAAATAAACATTACCAGCGTAAACTGAAAGTCTTTAGAACGGGCTAAAAATGACTCGGGATTATGTTCAAACATTCCTGAAGTTTGGAACAGCAGCAGTAAACATTGCAGACATGTGTGGCAGCGGGTTGTGAATTGTTTAACGCACCTAACCGGTTTTTGATGTGCCTACAAATTCATCTGGTGCACATTTAATCTTGTCTGGACCCGAAAATCTTGTATATTTTCCAGTGAGACATCATGTACTGGCAAATCCAATGTGAGACTTCTATTTCATGTACATGTCTATCAGCAAAATTGAATTGCGTACATACGGAACGGTCATTCAATTCTTTTCTTACAATCTTGGATTCTTTGTTCTAGCAAGAGGGCTTAGCATGAAAACAACTATGAATTTGTCGCAAAATTGTTGTGCAACATCCCCAGGGGACTGCTGGATTACTGGATGCGTTCACCGTAGTGAGAGCAGAATGATTCAGGTAAGCGATCGAGACTGCAGTTCAAAAAAATCAGTGCATAAATTCATTTGCTTCGAACACCGATTAAACACATGAAGACACAGGAAACTCCAAGTGCCATTTACAACTAACACTATCAATTATATCTACACATTAGACGTTTCCAAACAAGGCTCGCAACTTGCAATCGGTTGGAATAGAAGAATTGGTGTGCATAGGATAAACTTAACTAGGTAGATTGTACTGAGGGTTGCATGTTCATGAGCTTCACCGAAAAGGTCTGAGCTGCTTGTGAATTCAGGAACGCAAATTTCTGGACAAGCGCTTTTGCTACACTTCAAACTGCACAGAGCAAACGGGAACTCTGTGGAAAGTAATTTTGCTAAAACAAATGCTGTAATCCAAACTGATTACTGCTATTTCCCTAACGGAAGCATCCGGAATATTTATTGAATGATTCAATTAAATAAGTCATTTAACCCGTACAGTTAAAAACACCTAGACTAGCAAAGTAGCCATTGGTCTAAGAGTCATTGAACAAAAAACTAAAAATATTATACGCGACGTATCGACAGACGTTGTATTAAATATGTGGCTGCAACTGGATGACTGAGTTTATGCGTTAAGTTTTTATACGTGCGGAAAGTAGCATAAATTTGACATGTAATAAATGCAGTTGAACTAGTTTGCAGAGTACTCGGGAGCAAAACTTAACACAATGCAATTGGACAGAGTAGGAAAGCGGAAACCAAAAGCACGGACGACTTAAAATTCACAAGTTGATCCATACCTTTCGGATTAGTCTATTCATTTCAGGTGACCTCATAAAGCATCCAGTGTGACTGAAAAAATGTTTCCATAAATGAACTATCATTCTTGAGTACACTGGTATTGCGTTGTTCTCACGGGGAACTTCAGATTCCGTCCGTAAAAAGACCACTTGGATATGACAACATATACGGTATCACGGTTTGCTTCCAGCGCAGCGGTGTATAATTAACACAATCGCAAGAGTACGCTCTACAGATGTGACCGGTGTAGCGCCGCTTATAGGCTGATGGGCATTTCACAACAAACGGATATTCTGCCTGATATTTTCTACACTGCACAAAGACCTATGAGAAGAAAAGCAAAAGCAAATGGTGAAAAAAAGGCTGCCCGCATGCAACCATTCGTTTATGGAAGACAAGCTATGAAAGTCATCAACACACGAAAAGAAATCTGTGAGCGGTTTCTACCATGTTGCTGATCTACATCTCATTTTCAACTCTAAATCACTTTTCGCTTTTTAGATCAAGCAAACACTAACTCTAAATGTAACTTAATTATTATATTGCCAAATTCTTTGCCCCTATAAGACAAGCATCGTTGGTCATACCATAAAATGCTGGCCGTGTTCGGGAAGTGTTCCACCGAGCCTCAGCATGCACACACACAAGAGACATAAACAGCCCAATTACCGCTCACTTTAACAACACTTACCATCCTATTAAATTGTTCGAGTCATCTGTTTCAATGTACGCAGTTACCAGCAGGAACTCGAAAGGGTTTCAGTTACCGGCAATTGTTCACGGCCAAATCGTCTGCGATTCAGTGGAGCAACTTCATCAACTGGGTTCAAAGACAACCGATCGGAACTCTAGAATTTCCGTGTCCCTCAGTTGCTAAATTGATGGTATAAAACAATGAACAAGTTATTTCAACACTGAACTGGTCGACGTAAGTGAACTTGCGTGCTTAGATTTCACTAGTCTTATCCATATAAAGTGAACCAATATAATACTTCCATTATCTATATTTTTGTTCTCTTTCTCAAGTTAGTGAACTACCGAAATCAGCCTGCATGTCATTCTGTCTATTCTAACCCACGAGCAGGCAAGTCGATAACAGCTGATAAACAAACAAGGTTTAGGAAACAATTAGACGAGCAAGCTTGTGCGGTTTCTCATTGTGCTCAGTGGGAATTTCCAAACAAATAAACAACAGTAATTTGTAAATTGCAAATTTCGCCAAAAGTGAAACAGTCAATTTGGGCCCTGCTACTTGTATGTAAACACACGATACAACAACTAATTGATTGCAGACGAATTCTTGATAGGTTTTCATCGACAGAAAGTTCCAGACCGAACAAATTATTGCACGGCCCAGGAACCTAGAAGGAATCAGCATAATGAATGGCCAGATTACCTTAAGAACTGCAATGGTGAGTGTGAAAACACCATTTTTATGTGGTGAAATTTGGTGTACTGGTTTGAAGTTTTGGTTTGAAAGTCTCAGGTTAGTTTTTTGTGAATGGCAGTTTTGAATGTATGCAAGCATAAAATTAAGGGAACTATCGACTATGTCACTGCATCTGATTGTAACGATATGGGAGTTTTCAGGAAAAGTAAGTAACTAAACTATTGTCTTCCATTTACCGAACGGAAAATCAAAGATCGAATTCAAACGAAACCTGAAAAGTGTTTTAGAGAATTTTGCTTTGGTGGTGAAACTGCAAAGAGATCTGTGAAAAAATATCCTAAAGCACTTAACTCACGGGACCATGGCTTTCCAAACTAACTAAGGAGGCGTATGTTTGAATCGTCATAGAACAGCTCATAAAGCAGTTATGCTAACAATGGCCAAACTGCGGTGATGAACAATGTACCATGTCCCTAATAATACGCAGATTTGTTGGCGAAAATCACAAAACCCGGAAGTTTAGCAGATAATTAACAGTCATGTTTTTCTGTAACCATCTGCTAAACTTGGAAGTTCTTTCGTTTAACCCGGCCCTTCCCAATCAGTCCATTGAATTGTTATGTTATACGTGATCTACTCGAGGAACAAAGAGGATTGGTTAAGAGCCTAACAGCTCATTAAGTGACTGCCTTAATTCCACCCGAAAAGCACATTGATAATGAAGACCTGTTTAAATTCCCGTGACAAAATAACAGTTGATAAATGATAAAGTCAAGTGATCAAAACCGTGTCCACTAATATGTTGCCAAATCACACGGGTTTACGAACTAAGTACTATGCACGGTTTTAAGATGAAATGCCAAAATTCACTAGGTAGTCATGTTTGGATATCCATAAGAACAAAGGACTCCGGCAAATGTTTGATAAATTTAGACTCCGTAGCACAGTGCCTTATTGGACTAATGATGTTGGGTTTAAAGTCACGACCTTAACAGTAAACAGCAGTTCCGGGAAGTGTATCAGAAAGTCAGCCAAACAAGGCTGGCTACACGTCTACAGATCTCTTTCGTGGATACACTTAAAACAAGACGCCCTTAAGAAAACGAGACTGGTGATAGGCGACTAAACTTGAGAGCTTAAAACATGTTGACGAAGTGGAGGTTATTTTAATAAATTCGTAATGAAAAAATAAGAATATGATAAAAATGACCACCTAGGTTTTGTCTTACTCAGATGAATCACATGTTCCGCCTGAAAGAATGCTAAGCTTTATGGTATGACATGCAAACATTTTATACCAAATTACCCATTGGAAGCCCACTGATGTTGAGTAGGTAGAAATGAATGACAAATAAATTTTCTTGAAAATTACCATTGAGCACATTGAGAAAACACAAGTTGGCGAACAAGCTCGTTTTCAGTGATTCGTACTCATGCCATTACATCACTATATATATATATATATATATTGACAAAGCATTTCACTATAGGAAGGATTGGATTAGTCAGAAACAAATATGGGTGGGTAAGGGATTTGTGGTGTTATTTGCATAACCTGAATACACAAGAATGTGTTGTGTTAACAAAACAATTAACACAACACATTCTTGTGTATTCAGGTTATGCATGTAACACCACAAATCCCTTCCCCACCCATATTTGTATCCGACTAATCCAATCCTTCCTATAGTGAAATTTTTTTGTCAAAATAAATTTTCAGTGAATAAATAAGCGTTGCATTTTTCGAACTGCCAACCTAGTCTACGCTAATAAAACTGTACACGTACTGCAAAAATTCGGCGTCCTTTGTTTCCCGTATCTAGGAGAACTGGAAATGTAGTTACGGAACAACATCTGACATATACAGGCTGTGCGCGAATTCAACATTTAATTCATCTAGGTAAATGCTTCATTCCTGACAGCTAAACGCAGTCTCTATTTTTAAGTTAGGTGCTTGTTGATGTATCGGTGCTGGTGATCAGTGGGTGAGAATCGCGTGAACAGGGCATCACCGAGCTCAAGCTAACAATAAAAATTGAATGTAGGATTGCCGGGGAACTAATTGCGTTAGTGACGTTACTGGTTAACTTGGGCAAATCTCGTTGGGGAAATCTCATCCATCTAGATGCGCATTGCTTGCCGCTCGCATATCGGCTTTTTGAGTAATACCGTGGTGTCATATTTTAGGCTCTGCTGAGTTTTTACTGTCGGTCACCGGGATTTCGTGTCGGCTAGCTTCCTCTTGAAATGGCTCGTTTTGCAGTTAGAAGAAACCTCCAATTCAAAGCAGAAAATGATGGAAAGGCTTTGTCATACTGCAGTTTCATCTTCAGTTCTGAGGTCGTTGTCATCAAAACTCCATCTAAACTCAAGGGCCGGGTTGCTTGTCAATTGAAACACTGTGTCCTCATTATCCAGCTCATCAGAACAAAACGAAGACGCATGCTGCGAGATGTTAACATTTCGTATTACTCGTTTCAGCCGTAAAAGCAAAACAATCTGGCATTGATGGAGCACTCCTTAATTATAGATTCACTGATAAAGGTACAACGGAAATGTTTAGAAAATCTCACTCACGAAACTGACTTCATTTTCATGCAAGATTTGTTGACTGGGTCAATGACTGCGCCTGATAAAAATGCCTAAAAGAAATTTACTTGTTTTCGAGTTCCGATTATGTATTAGTGCCTTGAAAGACAAATCTGAACTGTTAACCAGTGTATTTTTAGTAAGAGAATGTCTCATAATTGTCAGATTGTTTTATGCTTGCCACTGTCAACAGTAATACCAAATGTTAACATCTCAAAGCATCTCTCTTCTTCCTGTTTTGATGAGCTATATTATGTGGCATGATTGGATCAAAGTTGAAGACAATTAAAACAAATTAAAATCTGTGGTATATCATCAGATATGATTAATTACGTTTTAGGACTGCTTTTTGAGATGAATCATTTCACAAATGTGATAGTTTTTATTGGATAGGAAAGCCTGAAGGCAGTTCAAATTGACCTTAATGTGTTTCTAATTAGTATTTTTCAATTTCCTTCTATTATCTAAATGTTCTGATGTGGTTCCATCACAGGGAGACTGCACGGTGTTATAATATGACAATTTGCGTATCTCCATGATCCAGCGAGTTATATGGGATAACTTGACCGGAGATGGTTAACCGCATTAAGAGTCTGAGACCAAAACGGTCAGAGGTTTGAATCTCAGATCTATCGCTCTTTTTGGTGGCAGACAGCAACTCGCCCCCGCTCGGCCCATTATCACAACTGACCAAGTAAGATCCTATGTGGACCCACGTCACTCCAAGTTTCAGTTGAGGAATGTCGCACCCCTTCCCCTACTTAGTGGTTCCTAGTGGCTCTGGGGTATTCGAAGCCGAATTAGTGCTTATGACGATCTCCCATCTGACTTCACCACAAATAGTAGTGCTCGTCAGGGTTGTCCGTTCTCATCCTTTCTTTTCCGCTTTGTCATTGAGATAGTTGTCTAGTTTGCCGCATCTTCCTGTGAGCATTACGGCAGGGATATTTGCTCTTACTGGTACCTATCTGACTTAGAATATGCGGCGACGTTGTACGACTGAGTGAAGACCCAAGTAAGTTGCAAGTTTTGCACCTTTGAAGTGCAAAATGTTGTAGTAGGACTCGATTAGCTTAAAATCCAACCTGTTTCTTCCATGGGAACAACTGGGGGAGGTGGATAGACTAAGCTTTTTGAGTAGTTCTATCTTATCTGGTGATAGAATATCAGTTGAAATGTTCTTGAGCGTACGGAAGACTCGATTAGCCTTTGCTAACTTCAGGCATTTGTAGCGTCGGCGTGACATCAGATTATCGATCAAAGGCCTAGTATACACGGGAACATTGATGGCGTCATTGCCTCATCGCTCCGAAATATGTTCCTTGAGAGTAGAATATATGGAAAGACTCTATATGTTTGAACGCTGTTGTCTTCGTGGTGCTGGTAAAATGTGGTAAAAGAACTCTGTGAGCAACTTAGAGGTCAGACGTGAAGCACTGCGTCCCAGAATTCAGTCTTTAGAACAGATACTGAATCAGAATAAGTCAAAGTGACTGGGACATATTTTGCACAAACACAGAACGACTGCCTCATTGTATGCTGCACTTCGAGGTAGGTAATGTTTGGAAAGTTGTTGGACTTGACCAGTCGGTGACATGAGGAGAAAGTATGAAGACTTTAGCATGCGGATGTTTGGTGTGTGTCCAGTTATACCAGCGGGTTGGGGTCAACGGGACCCCCCGAAGCGATGGTGAGGGACAGTGAAGATTACGGCTGAATGTTACACTACGTGTAGCTCCTGCATCAAAAATCCTTTTTTTTTGTGTAGTTGATCAAATTCTTATTTCGCATTCCATCTCTTACCATTCAATGATCTTTTTTTTGGCTGAACATATGATGCTTTGAGGTAGAAAATAAAACCAGAGCATGTTGGTGCAAAGTAAGTGTTTGCACAACTGGAACCGAAAGGCTGCTGTTATGGTGTGGCTCACTCTGTGAAGCAGTTTTTAATCCTCGCTTGTCTTTCTTTATTGTTAACCACCATTTCCTCCTGCGTTTGGTCCTGGCCTTTGCTAGAACTGTCACATTGTAGCGATATCCACAAAGTTTTGAAGACGGTGTTTTTTCTGTTAGTAATGCGTCACAAAATCATACTCCACCTCGTAAACTTCTGTATTGCTCTTCATTGACTCTAAAGGCTTTCCTAAACGTTAATGTATTTGAATAGAAAGGATTTCAACCCTTTCAATACATCTGTGAAATTGCTTCTTTATTGCAACAGTATCACTATATCGACATAAACTGACATCATAAGCAGGCCGTATTTTGGCTCTTGGAAAAAGTTCATCAGCCGATTATCGTCTGACGCTAATCAGTATCACTATATCATATTTCACCAGTTTGTTTCAAACCCAACAATGAATAAAAGTTTGTCTAATTTTCTTCGATTTTATATATTGGAACCACTAATATCATACCCTAGACGTCTTTTCGCTCCCCGTGACCAAGCAACCGATTTTCATGGGGTTCACCTTTATCGGTAGTTCACTGTACGATAACCATTTTTGGAATTAGTATTACCGTAACCAGATGCATACTAGGGATACATCAGCTCAAAATTGTTATGATAAAGTTAATAGAGGAGAAAAGCATTGTCAGTATTTTTACCTCTTATTTGGAAAATAATTAGCTGTTTATGGACGAATAGTGGACATTTTGTTCGCAAGCATCAGTTGAATACATACATTTGGTGAAATTTTCACAAAACTATCGCATGCGGTTGATATAATAACAATCGAGAGTATTTAAATTCAGCTTTTGCCGCAAACGTCTGAACAACGTGGCGATGAGAACGTTTTTAGCAACCCGTTCCGGCAATTGTTTGTGTAACAACATTTGGCTGATTACAGTAGGCAAACAAATGTCGTTATGTGTTTGTCCAACTCCAAAAATGTACACCGTTTAGTTGATTGAAAGCGCGTCCACTGTTTAACATCTTGCCGACAATTCGAACAGCATTTCTTCTCACGGACGTGGTTATATTAACTGTTTCTTCAAGTGCTGGTAGTAGGTGACGCGTTTGCCGTGGCGTAAAAACAAAACTTTCAGTGTTGCGTGTGTTTCCTTTATAATCAAACATTTAGGTGCCATAAAAATAAGGACAGCTGCCGCAAATATCTTTTATGTCTAATGAGTACTGTAGACAAAGTGTTTTAATTTATGAAGGAGCACCGATAAGCCTAAGAACAATAAAAAGCATGACTCGCGATAACAACAAAACAAGCCAAGCGATGAAGGCGACCCGTTCTTCCCGGCTTTAAGTCTTCATTGCTTACATCCTATCTTGCAATCGATACAATGGCACAGTTGTTCTTACAAAACCTTTAAAGCAGAGCGGACTGTGACATATTCGGTTGTAGCAAACGGATTTCAAACGATTTGACCAACTGTCGTGCAATAAATTTTCGGACATGATCTTTTGGTGATATGATTAGTGACAAACGCAATAGTAATTGGAATACCTACGTGTTTGCAGACTGATGCCAACGCAATTCATAAATGTGAAACGCAGGTGATTAAATGGCCAAAAGGCCAAAGGGTTAATGTAAGGTTGATTAGTTTTCGGAACTCCATGATCATTGTCATCAGTATCATCTGCCGAACGGCCAGCCAACTGATGATCACGTTCATCATCATCGTTACCATCACTGTCACTGTTAATGGCAACAGTACCAAAAACAACACCGAGGGCAAACTAGATCTGTTGTGTATTCGCGGAATGGACGGAGTGCAAAGCATTTAATTGTATTAGTTAATAAAAGCAAACATCGGACAGCAATGGAGTACGATGTGACAACAGTCAGTCGCGATAGCAGATTCGCAGCACTTCCGAGGTATGTTGTCCCCTGGGAAAATGTGGTTGTCGAATGCTGTAGTATCTCGCCTCTCAAATACCCATGTCTTTCTCAGGGCCAATTCTGTGACTATTTCAAGTTGGAAACAAAAACACAAATCGACATCGCATTTGTGTGTATGTGCGTTAGTAGCTCGAGTATTCAGACATAACTTGTCCTGGTTGGACAACAGACAAATACACAAAAGAATCCTTTCAGCATTTTCGGATATACTGATTCGGACTAAATGGGACGGTTCATATTCGTTTCAGCCAGTCATCTGTGGATTGGCTACCTTGCGCTTTGTCGATCAGGGGGGCCGCAGTGATGAAAGATATGTTTTAATCATCAGTGAACAGTAAACTTTCAAGAAGGCCACAATTTGCATGATTCATAAATTGGTACTGCTAGGATGCATGGTACTTGGTTATCGTTAGTTCACATGTCGCTATGTAAATGTGCTAACTACAAGATTGTTTTCGTGATCACTAAACTCCAGGCATATAAAATGGAAAGTAGTCATGACTTTCCATCACGTTCGTGAAGCACTAAGGTGATTGCAACGGTGGTTTAACTTGCATACATGGTAATAGCATTTATTCTAAAAATCGACTTCCCAGCTGTATACCTGAGACATGCAAACTCATACTAACTAGGTTAGTTAGGACATGAGCTTGCTCAATAAAAACCTGCGGTTTCATGCCATCTGGAGTGTTCGGCATATTTATACATCTATCTATACATCTGGTAGCGCTCTGACTCTTAATATCTTTCGAAGACTTAGGCCTGCTGATGTCAGACATATGTGGCTCTTATTCAGTCGATATGGGCTGTCATTTTTTGGATAAGTCGCAAGCTCCAAAAATATGTAGCGATCCGAATGCAGCTATACTAAGATTGCGCTTGCTAATCAAGACTTTGTTAAAATTCCACTTAAAGTCGAATGGAATGCTTCGAACAGGCAGCGGCAGGTCAATGTCTATTTTGACAGCCTATTGTGTTACCACTTATTTTTACCACTTATCCAGTTCTAAAGTCTTGGCGACTCTATCCAAAATTTTAAATCTACCTAACCAACCCAGCTTTCAGACAGATTTCGTACACTATTCTGTCGTGACACAGACTGGATGCATCCTTTCCAAAAAAATACTTCGGAAATTGATGTATACCGTGCGGCTGAACGAAGAATTAAATACCACTCAAAAAGCATATCAAAACAGCAGATTATTTAACGGAAATCTCTGAACATCAAGTCACGTGACTTACCTAATCCGATATGATTGTGGAAAAATCCACATCAACTTCAAAGCCCAATACCATTGGGACTCAACGCTGAATCGAACCCAGTGCACCGTACATATTACAATGGCCGACGGACCAACAAGACACCGTTATCAACCATATTCACTAATGATCCAGCGCCAGTGTGACGAGCAAAATAGTCTCCGGGCCATTTACAAGGGAGGCAACACCAAGATGCTTAAGTTAATCAAACAGGGGGGAGTTAAAAATAATGGAAACAGAAAGAATCGTATTTGGCATTATTTTTTACCCCCAGAGTGTTCTGATCGCTCAAATTGCATATGATACCGACTCCCGGAGCATCAAACATTAAGTTTTGTACAGTAAATGGTGGAGAAGTGCTGTAAAACCACAGTTCACACTTGTGTTCAAATCACAAACCGATCGTTTGAGCATCGGAAATTTCATTCTCTTGATGATATATTCGGCTTGGACAGTCTTTTCAGCGCATATGCAAGCTTGCAAAGTTAAGATATGTGTTACTGGGACCAGTTTCTTCCATACGCAAGCCTAGGCCACCTTATCGGTTAGGTTCGTAAAAATAGTGTAACATTTTTACAAGGGTTACTTTATGCTGATTAGGCACCGCAATAAAAAACAAATTTTAAATTTTGCGTAATCTCCAAGTTATCTTAGTTTCACTTTTTATCAAGGTTGGGACTAACATGATGGCAGAAATAAACTTATTTTTAGTTTCTGGCCCTTCCTATCTCATCACACCTGCAAATCCCATAGAATCAGCAAGAGAATTAAACCCAAGCTTCGTTACAAGTCACCTAGTTGGATATAGTCGATTAGAAATGGTGGAGTAAGAGCATCCCGGTCTATCAGTGGTCCGCAACCATCAAGTCCAGAGATCATGTCGTGTGAAACTTTTATGATGCTTTTGAAGCAATGTAAACAAACTCACAAATGGTGACCAAAGCCCTATTTGGTTTCAACAGGCCAGCTCGGTTCTGTACACTGTCAAAGATGTCTTTGGTGGGAAATAAAAGAGCCACCATAAAATCAAGCCCAACCTTGAAGGTATAAGTCGATTGTGTATAAATCACCCTATAAAGATGTGTGCGAGGATCTTGTAACAATCCTAAATGATTTCGACTTTTCCAGCATTCTTCAGAGCACTCGCGTTTGGCGGTAATTCTTCCCAATAAAATCATTATGTTGCATCCGTTTTCGGCATGCTTACTTGGTTGGTATTAAATATGCTTATGGGAGGCATTCGGTTTTCAATCGCCGGACGTGTTTGCAATCGGATTATAAAGCCGCGGGTAATAAAGGCCCCTCAGTTAGAATAGAGGACATTCAAGATAAAGACCAGATGTGAGGAATGTGCCTCTTATGTAGTGGCACTAAATTAGCGCTGATACGGCAGTGCACGAGGAAATAAAAGCCGCAGCAGAAAGCGCGACACAAACGGAACTGTGCAGACTTTGTATCTGATAAAACAAACGCAATGATCTTAATTTCACGAAATCAATATCAAGTGTCATAGCAGATCTCAGGGAACGTGTTATCTGAAAATAATCGGTCTTCTCCAAAAGGCCTCTGGTAATACAGGTTGTGTCCAAGTTTTCCTCCGTTACGGCCCGAGACCACTTACTTGCGGATGAACAAAACGCATTTATCCGTCACTTCAAGACCCATCTTGCAAACATGAGCTTCGTCTGCTTTTCATTCGGTTCAGTCAGCTTTTAGGCTCATCTTAGCTATTTATATTAGGCTTTGTTGATTAGAACCAAGTTTGAATTCCGATATATCACATTCACATAATATCTTGCTTTCATTTTTAAAGACCCGTGAGGGTTATTGATGGTGAAGAAAAACTTGACTGCATTTATTTCCCTTCACTTCTCGATGACGGTCTGAAACTCTTCTCTCCGTGCTTTAGAATTGCATTTATTTTCACGCTACTGAATTTGGGGTCTTTGTAAAGGTCATATTCTGAGCATCAGAACTCCAACAAAAATACACTTAAGAATACACGTGGCCGCAATTTCGCTGAAGAAATCGCTAAAGACTCCTGGCCGTTCTGTCTTTGAAAAAGATGAAAAACTAATCCACCAGTGGATTTAGGAGACCTAAGGTGAAATATGCGAAAATTCAACTCACAAAAGTTGGAAGTGAAACAGTGAAAGTTAAAAGAAATATTCATTATTTATTGCCAACCTCAGTTTCATTGTGCACATTTACCGTTCCGGTGATGACAGGTTTTACGACGTATATTGCTGCATAATCAGTGATAGTATTTACTTGCAGCAGCTATAAAAACAAAATGATGAAATGAGGTGTACTTTCCTTCAATCACGAGGAAGTAGAAAAGCTTATTTCGGTTAGTTTATACTTGTTCTGCTTCAGTACATGCTCTACCGTTCACTGTAGTGGAATTGGTGTACTGAAACTGACGCGGATATATGCACGCGGTTGCATAAAAAACAAAATAATCCGCCGGTTTTTGCAGCTAATCCAATATAACACTTATTGACAAGAAACAGACGGGTGAATGCCTGTATTGATGCACTGTGGTTGCTACGTGCGTCGGATTTATCCGTAAAAGTAAGCCAACAAAGAGTTGGTACGCTTGTCACGCAGGCCGAAGCCAACACCGCACCGGATTATCAATCGGTTAGACAATACACCTACCCGGAAGAGAATCACGCTTGCTGCTAGTGTTTTTTCCTGTTTTCTGTCATTGACCTTATTTCCGGGGTATGCTGAAGTACTGATCTTGTCGAAAATCATTCAACAAAGGTTCCGTGCACACGTTTCGTCGCACTATGCAACAGCGTGCAAAACAAAATACTTGAGTTTGTTTTTTCGCTAATCAACTAGGAAGGATAGGGCTTCTCGGGAATAAGCCGTAATCACTGATGTTACTTAGAAAGCAAACAAACCATTAGCTATAAATCGTAATCATGAGGCGTTACCATCCCACTAGAGTGAATAAAATGAGATTTGTTCACACCAGTTTGACACTTTTGCTGAATGGGCCCGCCGATCTCCTGCATTATTCTGTTCGTCATTTTAATGTGGTATCCGACAAATATTCGTGTATCGTTTGGCAAGACGGTTTGCAATTTCGAAGTTAATGCCGACCGCGTTGCTAGCTCACCGAATTGCAGAGGAGTAACTTTCGAAAAAATTGTCATTTTCTTCCGTTGTCTGTATTGTTAAAATTCGGAGATCATTTGCGCCATGAACACAACAACCTGTTCTTTTCGCATGTTTTCTGCTCTGATTCATCAAAAAGCTTCGATCAGTTGCTTCATATCAAATTGCACGAAATGGACACATGAAAGACAAAGGAATCACTTTTTCAAATTTCATCACTGGAGTTCTAGCTTGCTTTGGTTTTGCGCACCACCAATTATGATGCATTCGTCAACACGCATAACGATTTTCGAATTAACGTACTCAAGATTATATGCTACTATGTGAGATAATTGGATTCCCTGTCTCATTACTCCGTACTCCACCTTTGTTGACACTTGATGAACTTTGATATCCCCCTCGCATCGGTGCTAGGCTGCACAGAATACTATTAACAGTGTACTTCGTGATTTAAGAGGAGAACTTATGTCGTTAAATTTCAGTGGAGATCTTGTTACCATGTTTTTACCTTAGGATGTAACTGATTTCTTGCCCATGGGACGAGGGCTTGAAATAGCCAGTTTCTTTAATATTAAGTAAATGATGGTCTTGTCTAGTTTAAAAGGCTAGATAGGTTTCAGTGGAAAATTTAGGTAGAGCCAGGTTCTTACTAAGTTCATCACTGATTTCTTTGTGTTACCATTGCTTGATCACAGTGTCACCATCACGATGATAACACATTCGATTAACGTAGCGAGTTGAAATGACTTTGATGCAAGATTAGCTTTTGTGAAAATGAAGATCGCTCCGAAATGACTATCACTGGGTACAATTAAACCCAAGTAGTTAACGCACAATTTCATATTTAATATAGATTTAACTTCAGCTAACAAACACAAGAGTAATTGTCGGATTATTCCCTAAAATAAATGCCCCGGTCGAACACGAAAACTAGTTAGCGTTTACGAATATAAACTGGATTGGATCCTATGAATTTTTAATGTTCAGTCGGGTTACTCCAACTACCTAGGCCTCCCATGTTGGGTTATCCTCGCTAGAAGTCTACAAACAGGTGCAATGAGTGAATCCTCTGAGGAAATTCATTATATTTACCGGCACTTCTTTTTACCTCGTGAAACTTAAAACCTTCAGAAAATTACTAAGGGAAGGTTTGGACTGTATCACAGTCGGTGACACCTGTTGATCTAGTTTCTGTTGACTTCGAGCTTCTCTGCTGGCAGACGTTGATCTAGGCCATTTTTGACTTTCGAATAATCCCTCGGAACCCAATGACAAACAAAACGGTGTGACGAACAAGTCCGTTTGTACTTAGTCGTAATCATACCTATACACAAAACTAAATCTTGCTTACAGTAAGAGAGAGAGAGAGAATGATAGATCACGCTTCTAACAGGTTGATTCCAGCCGCTTGTTAAATGTGGTTGAACCGTTCTAGAATTCGAAATCGACCGACAATTTTGGTCGCGTTCAGGGTTTTATCTACACCTGAATCTGTGAGCATCCCTTGATGCGATCCCGCCCTGTGTACTCAAAGACAGTTCTCCCAAACACTGAGACATCACCTCCTCGAAATTCTTTCAACTCCAATACAAATCGGTAGCTCGGATGTGAACCATGCCCCTCCAAATAATTATTTCAGCTGGGATCCGTTTTCTACAAACACACGCGCACATGCAACAAAGGACGCCTTTTGACTATTAGAACGGTAACTCGTTATCCCCGTGGTCACCTATTATAGACCATTTTAATGCTATATATTGGCATAACTGAAAAATAGCTTGACCTTCATACTGTGTAATTTTTTGATATCCTTCCATAGAATTGTTATTATCCTACTATTACCCTCTTCGGAATTTCATGAGGATCAGACGTCGGCAACTGTGCAAACGAAATAGGTAATGTTTGCATTTATGAGGATGCGCAATTGTGAAACAAAATATCTGTGTGGAGTTGCTCTGAATGATTGAACAAGCGTAGGCGCTGCGGGGTAGGATTAAAAACAATCTACTAAGGTTCCGTTGTGGTGCATTCGTAATCTTATTAGATGAAAATGGACTATATAGCTAACCTTACCTACACAGCGCAAGTTGTCTGGGATTGCAATGCCAGAGCATAATCTGGAGTGGACCTCACAGAATCTCTCCTCACTCTTCTGTTGATTATAATTACTGTGTCTGACTTTTCGCAATTTGACGCAACTTGCAGGCCAGATGAACCGATCTGCTAGTGAGAAAAGGCATTCGACCCAGTTAATCGAGGCCCGAAAGACTGGATCTGGTACTCCTCTCCGAAATAGGCTTGGTCGTAAGGTCTTCCCTTGTTTCCAGTCGCTTGATCGAGCTTACTTGAATTTCATGACCTGTTCCGAACCTCTTTCAAGAATATTTGTACTTTTTCAACAACACTAATTCGCTCTCTTTAGGTTGTCCGTTCCACCTCATGTCACCAACTAACATCGGTCGTGACGGTTTTCCCCTGTGTGCATTATACAATTCAGACCAGTATAAGATTATTTTGTATGAACTCAAACAGTTTTGTTTTCCCTTGGGCATTCCTTTTTGTCCAAATGGTCCAAAAGTGATCATTTTGGCTCTGTAATCATTTCTGGTTCTGCCATGCTCAACTCGATTTTCCGGTTATTTTTTTTCACATTTCTGTTTTATTCCTCTCCTGAAGGTAATTCTGTGTAATTGCCCCGAGAGCACCTAAAACTACCCATGAAATACTTACAAACCTGGACCTAACGAGGTTAGGATTACGTCAAAAAGTCGATGCGTGAAGTGCCCGATTTGTGTGCAATTGCTCGTGAACCCTGTCTTGATAAGGGCTGCTCAGCGTAGCCATATCGTCGGCCAATTAGATACTCCTCGTGAAAAACGCTATTTCGCACACAAGTACTTATTGTTAACAAGTTTCACATAGGTCTGATCTGTCAATGCTACACCCCCGTTTGGCTGAGAGCTTCATCTTTTAATTTTGACAGTCGTTAGCCGACTTTAGCCCATGACCATCAGAAAGAAGGGTGCCTACCCCGACTTCCAACCGGCAGTCTCTATCCAACACGCAAGACTGGTGTTTCACTCTTCTATTGCACGAGATTTGTTCCCGAGGGCTTTCTTCTGCGGCATCAGTTCCTATCCGATTCGTGCATCACTCCCTGCAAATCGGCAATAAATGCAGTGTCTAGTAAACTTGTATGCGTGGAGACTCATCATTTGGTCCCCATTTTCATTTCCTCAGCAACGATTATTCACATTCATTTATTTTTTCCATAAGTTACATTCATTTATCGTTTTCCCTCTTTACCTTAATATAATATCATTTCCTGCGTTTCGTACGAAATGCACTGATGGCCAAGCCCCCTGAATTTCAGTGTTTTTGAGTCAGGTTTTGCCGCACTTTCTATCTCTAAGCTGTATTCCACGAAACACTGAAAATTTTGATAGCAGTGTAGAAAAACTGATTTCGTGGTAAATTTCTTCCTACCTTTTGCATGCAACGGGTCTAAGAATTATGAAAGCTAACCTTTAAGTTATGTCTCATTCGCTTGTGATTATGACTACTGAGTGTGATGTTCAAATCATCGGTTGAGGCGTGTTTGTTAGCTTCCGTAACCTCTTACAAACCAACGTCGTTAGCTGGGATCAGCATTGATTTTGAAACCACTGAGACCATCATTCACTGTTATCGAAAAAATCAAAAAAGTGGGACAGCCGTCATCATCAACTGAAGCCGGTTTTTATTACATTCAATGGGAACCGCGATTAGAAACATGAAAATAATGAATTTTTAGTGGGTACAAATATCACTCTGAGTTACTTGAAAGACCACTTTACATCTTATCTAACTTGGCCATATGAAATGTCAACAACCTCCAAAAAAACCGAAGCAACTTGAAATAAGTAGTATGAGAATGAATTAAGTCACATAATTCATAATCGCAACACTCAACTGACCAAAAAATCACGCTAATTAGATCCACTATTTATTGTCGAATTTAGGAGCTAAAAGTCTAAAAAGCAATGTCGTAACTTCCACACAATCAGGAATATTACCAAAATCATCGAGCTCACAAATTTAGCATGTCGCCCTCCATCTGGTAACACAGATTCACACTATTCAGGCTAGGTGGTATGTCCTTTAAGTTTCGGAATCATTCGCGAAAACTGAGAATTTGCAGTAAGCCATAGCATGTGGAGAGATTGTGAATCGCGTTATGTGTGTTATTGGTAAGCTACATGCAGCTGCGCGGTTCTGGTTTCATGTATAGTGCCCTCCCAATCATTGCGAATTAATAAAGCTAATATTGTCATCGCTCGGTCTACTATGGCATACTCCAATTTGCCGATCTGTCGTTGATACTTGATATGACCAACAACTTAACGAAAGACTAGCCACCTAAAACCGTTGGCTGCCTGTCCGGCCAAGCAATGGCTTGGGGCTTTTGACTTAAAATCGTTCGTTCCGGGTTCATATCCAAGTTCGGATGCAATGGGTACGCACTGCTGATGCTTCCTAACAAGGATGAAACAGCTGTACAGTGCTTCCATGGTTTCTTAATGGCGAATTGGGCGTTTATGTTACATGGTGAATTATTCCATGACCTTTATTTGTTTAGCCGTTCCTCGCCATCTTCTAGTCGCGATCGGTAGATCTTTAGCCTAGACGTACAAAATTTATTCCCATCACTCACTGGGAGTGAGTCGGAATGCTCAGAGGTCAGCCACTGACGAATGCTTGATAATTTACAGAGACTTATGTTGCAAAACTGGTGGAAAAGCCAGCCGATGGGAGTAAGTCGGATGAGAATTTGCAGAACGAATTTGCGATCATCGAGTCTCGTGAACGAAGTGAGGCGATCGAAGGATTTCATTTCACCATCATAATTACCTCCACCATTACAATGTGCACAGCTTGACAACGATAACAGGGTTGTAAATTACATCATCTGTGGGGGTTGTTCTCGTTTAGACTGCTTATTAGTGACACACAAACCAGTTTTACTTTTGTTCAGAACAGCCGAGGGGAACATGGAAAGCTCTACTTTCCACAAATACCAATTCAAAGTCGATAATCTCGGTTCTGCATATGCTGCATTCAGTGACCAAAGATGAACTTATAGCAATTAATTTTCACGATAATGGTTTCCAATTTCGACTTTTAGGCACATGCAGGATCTTAACTCACACACGGACCTCGCCAGTGCATCGATATCCCAAGCGATGTTTTTGCTGTGTTAAGAGGTTCACTCAAGTAGTGTTCGGGCATTCCCAATAATCATCAAATGACTGAGATTAAGGTGCTCAAAAAAGGACTTGAACTGCGGCACTGGCATAAACTAAGTCTTCAACAAGATTACCCTATCTACATGTAGCTGCTGCAAGGTCTTTTTTTAAATGAAGTTAGAATTGTGGAAATTGGGTAAACGTAATAAAATTCTCCAAATTTGAACCATCGGACAGTGCTATGAAGGTTAAATTTTCCAGTTTTCATTGGTTGTAAATTTTGTTAGATGTAGTGATAATATCTAGCCTGCCGCTAAAAATCACGGAAACACTGTACAGCCGTTTGTTAGGAATCAACGGTAATGCTTATGCACCGCACGGAACTGGGACGCGGAGCCAGAACGCACGACTCTGAGTCAAACATCTTGGTCATTGCGCCAACGGGGCTGATACTGAAGGGCTCATCGAACAGTAACACTGCGTGATATGCCGGCCGTAGCTCAGGGTATTGTAAGATCTATCAGCACGAGATTGGGGCTTTAAAATAGACCTTATAATCGGCCAGTCGATCTCGACAGAATCTTAAACGTCGCTGAACACAAATCAAGGTAATCCTAACATCATGCTAGCAGAAACCATTAATTAGCTTCATTTTATCCAACCCAGATGACCCCCGGCCACCGCATCAAATTTCGGGAATCCGAAGCAAATAATAATCACAAATGCATGTAAAACAATTTAAACTTATCTCAGAAAGCAAAGAAGGAAATCAAAGTTTTTGAAAAACTATTGATTAACAGATCACTGCAACCCAGTTGGAACCTTGGAAGGGAATTCAGGAGATATTGGAGTTAAAGTTGATATTGCGGCAGAACTGTTCATACTTCCCCACGTGAGTGCTAAACATAAGGAGGGAATGCAGTATTCAAGAGCAAAACTGCTATTTTTCAGAATACTTTCAACTATTCCATATCTTTTCCCAGGTACACCAAAAGAGAATAACAGTTCCGCCAGTAGGGATAAATTACCTCCTAACTCAGTGATCTTCATCACCTCGGTGAACCAACACTGAAATTGTACTCTTCTTAAATCCTGCAACGAGTCATTGGGAGTGCTGGCGGATATCCGAGTGCTGAATTTGGAGAGCGGATTTCCAAATGGTTGGTATGTCACATGTGGTCACATAGAGAATATTCAATATAGAAACATTTCATTTTACCGCAGTCGAACAACCACCTCCAAGAACGAAAATATATCTATTACACATGCCAATCAACTAAGTAAATGCATGAACACCTGGATAGACATGCAATTTCATTCGTGTTCGTGTGTATGGAAGACTATAAGACAACCAATTAGTGGCTGAATAAGTGTGTGAAACAACTCCCGGAATTTTGATTGTTTGGAGCATAGGTTCACTACTCATGTGAGCAGGCCTGTAATACCAGTTAGAATATTCACCTGACAAATCCAATGACACACATAGCAAAAGTTGCAACCAAAAACAAAATCGTAGCCATCACCGTGCTCATCCTATTGGGTGTTAAACTTGCCCACATTTTTACATGGATGTAACCTTTTGTATGTTCGGCGACCGCAATCTTTTACCACTTTAGGTGATACTGATATGGCATGCAAGCCCTCTCTATAAGAAATTCGTAGTTCTAAATTGAGAATCGGCAATTACTAGGTAACTTAAATAACAGTTAGGTTTTTAACAATACAAAGCACCGTTGATTCATCACTCTTACTTTTATTACATTTGCCCCAGCCCTCGACCGGATAACAGCCACTTTCTATCCAAGTTGCTGTCCAAGTCAACCTAAGCGGGCTGTCAGCATCTCTAAGTACTTATAGTGAGTGTTCGACCGTGGGAGTGGAATCTGATGGCGGTTGTAAATAACAGGCCCATAAGCCACGTAGTAGTGTGACACCATTGAACCCGTCAGGCCAAGCTTTCGCACTGTAGTAACACCAATTCGAGTCCTTTTCATTCCCATTATAGGTACGAAGTAGCTGGATACTGTCAGCACCATGGAACACCGACAGAACTGCGTATTTCCAAATAACAAATGAATATACTGACCAGAGAAAGCTATCACATATCCTCCGAGCATGCTGATCTGTCTCCCCCTATCGTCTGGCGTTACATCCGACCACGAGAGCAATTATTGCACTTGAAATCCGCGAAGTTTCCATCACATTCACTTGCAGCAATCGCAAAATAGACCCATTTAGACTCACGTGATAGTGAATCAGAATGACACTGAATTTAAAACAATGTTGGCAGCGCAAAGGTGTCTAACTTTAAAAGACTGCCCGTTACTAGCCCGCTGAGTTTCGCACTTCGTTGGACACTTCGGTTTCCAGGTGAAATGTCGCATCTTGACAGTTACAGTAACAGTACAATAGTTTCTTTTCATAAAATCTATTGTTACTGGAGGCGTTTTCTAATTGGATAGTCACGATATCACCTCTAATATCAGTGGACATAGATCTGTTATTTTAGTGGGGAAATTACGTGAATCTTTAAACTCCTTGGATCAAGTCTTTCGTGTACGCCTTGAGAAAGAGAGTAAAACCTGCACATTCGTGGGACGTGCTGCAATAGGCAGTCACACAGGCAAAATATTTTATGCGTATTCCGTAAAATAACCTTGAACTGAATTTTCGGTAACTAGCGGAAGTTCGGAGTAAGTTCGAGGAGCTTTAATATTTGAATGAAATGATTTGGGGGAGCATAATGAAATGCTGCATAAACAAATGCTCTCGGCGTCAGCCGTTTTTAGAATTCGTCACGTGACCAGTTTGATTGTCAACTTCTAACTATGTTGATCGACTGAAACTTTTCAGCCACATTCACTGGATAGCTTAACTCGAAACTGTGTGACCAAGTAGCGCCGATGACTGTCGTAGTTGGACATACGTCCGGCCCAGCAGAATGATGGTGAGGGACGATTTCGGTTAAGCGTCTGATCGTGCATCCCGTAGGTGGAGCATCACACAAGCAAACTTATAAGTGTGCAGAGGTCGGAGCTTCAGATTCTAAAACTGTCATCTAACCGCCAGCCAGAATCTGGCCCGGTGATAGAGTTCACTTCTGGATGTCGAATTCGTAAGAGTGTTTTCAATAAATTTTCCTGGGAACTGTCCTTGTGATATAGTTAAAATCTATCAACCGCTATAAGCCAGCTCTCAACTTGCGTTTTGTTCCACTTTATTGCACTCTAATCATACATTTACGGACATCAATTGGAAAAGGAAGAAGGAAAGATAAAATTAAGATTTTTGTTAGCAGTCAACATAGTTTTCTTCTCAGTGGGGCCGGGATGGACATCGTGACGACAGAGCAGTGGTAAATGAACTATATTTTCCCTGTCACGTGTGCTTTCGTTCTATGGGAAGTGTACTCTTTGACACTGATGACGTTTAAATCCATTAGAGAACAAAATCTAGTTGGATGTTCTAGTTGCAGTATTTTTGATCGCGTGCAGAGACTATGGGTGACCAAAACAAGGGTAAATTCCGAGGCATTCTGGACTCAGTTGGAGAATTGCACCTACCAACAACGCTGTGTTAATAACATTATATCACTGACAATAAAGACCAATACATAGCGCATCGATTTTTCAGTATACTCTTTACGTCATTCACTCCTGATATTCGAGATCACGGCTCGTTTATTGTAGGTGAGGACTATGAAGTATTAAGAAGCTTAATGATAATCGAAACAGTACCGTGGCACGGAGTTACATAACTTGATGTACTGTTATGTCGAGCGCAACCTTTTCCTAACTTACACAGTTGAGTTTTCAAATCGGCACTCATTTTTATACAACACGTGATATTACTGAAAATCAGCAACAGGAAAATTATAGATTCACCATCTGCCAGCAAATACATTTCAAACTGTTTCGCACAGTAATGCTACTTGAATACGGATTTATCATTCTGATTGAGTTCAACATGCCTTCTTTGCCAAAGTAGTGTATCAGACAAAACTATGCAGAGCTTTCGCTGTCCGAAGGTTCGATCACTTTCGAATTTAACTTAGAAATTCTGTTTTCTTCTATCTTTTCCCAAATGAGACTTGGTCTGATATCACCAGTTGGACAATTCTGTTTGCACTCTTGACGCAAAAACTTATCTATAGTCCACAGAACGTCTCTGGCCATTCATTGTGTGTTTGACGTCAATACTGAATGAGTTTTGCTTCAGGGGCACAATTCAAACCAATCGGATTAAAAGTCTACTTAATTTCGCCAAGTTTCTGGGACAAGAGTTTAGTCTGGGCAATCTCTCTCACACAATACTGTTGAGATAAGAATGCATAATCCAGATTCGAATAAAAAACCACGGATAAAACTCTACTGGTGACTATATAAACAAAGACGAAAAGCTATTCCAGGATGAGGAGTCAAGCGAACTGTTTTTCGTCTGATTAGGTTCCCACGAATGACTGTTTGCTCAGACCGACTAAGAGCTATCGTTTCGTAGACTGACTGAATATTCACAGTCATATGCTCACCACTCCATGCATACCCGCGTGCAGCTGATACTCCTGTGTATTCGTCAGGCAAGAGTTGGTGTACGTCTGATGCGGATTTTGTAGTTTATTGTACATAATGGTTTTGAAGGGAATTTAGGATGCAATTTAAACTAAACACTTCTCAATGGGCACTTCTTTCGTTGAACAATATTTGCTGCCTGTTCTAATTAAAACTATTCTCTGACTCCGCCGACTATGACATCCTAAGGGTTCATCATTCATTGAAAAGCATAGGAGAAATTCATTTCTATTGCTCCCTCCTTGTATGAAAACAGGAAAAGCCGGTTTCACATTGTTCTGATGTGATCGACAAACTGAGAAACAAAACCTCTTGTTTTCAAGTGACCTCACTTTCGTGGATATAGGCACACTGACACAAAAGGTTCCCTATTCGTTGGTCGGATTTTTCTTGACCAAAATTTCTCGCCACTCTCGCATAGATTTTGATCTTTGTGACATATAATCTTGTTAACGCTGGATAATTATTTGGTTTGGGTATTATTTCTCATCGCAGTTTTATCTGTTTACCGTTGCTGGTATCGTCTCATCAAAAACACTGAATTTCAAACCAAATTCATGTACTATGTTCTTACACTTTATCTGACGCTGTAGTGAGTTCGAATGAATGAAGGTTCGTCAATAAGTCACAATTCTCCTAAGCCTGTAATTGATACAGTGAAACTTTGCTGACGTTCATGCCCTAATTTAACCAAAAGAATACCATAATAGAGTGGTAAAACGTTTGTTGATTTGTTGACAGGCACTTCGACTGGAACTTCGGTAATAAGTAGCAAGTTATAAACTCAGGTCACATAGAAATCAGTCATGGATATGCATTTAGGATAATGGTACTTATTTTCGGAATTCAACGGGCTTCTGAAGAATGTGAATGAATCCCGGTCGGTGACCGGTACTTAGGAGTAAATTCTGGCGGTGAATCACTGACAGTTACAAGAAGCGTAGTAATTGGGTGTAGTCTCGTTTATCACCTTAAATGAATGAACGCATAACGTCCCACTCATTGATTCAAAATAATGTTTTATGGTATCGTCTACTTGAGTTGAATATAGCTACCGGAAAATTTGTCAGTCTTCTTGTCTCAGCCCATTTTCTAAGCTCAGTGAGGCTCAGCAATTCCCTTCGCTTCCCGATGCACTTGTATTCTCATCCGAAACATCGACTACGATACTTGAATTCAAGCTGACTCAAATAGGGACAAATACTGTGATGAACTTCATTAACTAAATATGCTAAGTCACAGATAGCTCCATCAGGACATGTCACCGAGTATACGTAGAAGCCGTTGAATGTTTCACACTTGAAGCATTTGTGACATCGACAGAATACCCAGTTGTCTATCAGATATTGATTGCACATTCCAGTACTTATCTCGGTATCGCAATTGAGTTCAGGCACATGCCCATTGAGTATGTAAGTACCTCAACCGCTGCCAGTATTGTTTTCTCTTTTGCGCTTTTTCTCACAGGTCGGGAAAGCTCATTTGGGAGAATTGGAGTAAAATGCGAAACAATGGTCTGAAAAACGCATGGCTTTTGGTAAAAGAACTGGACTTATATGGATTAAGGGATCTGGAGTTGATGGAATTGTTTCGTGTGCACTGTTCCTCGAGAAAGTAATAGTTTTGAGAAATTCAAACTATCATCCCATAATGGCAGAAACCATGAAAGTGTAAACCAGCTTATTGGCAAAATAGAAGGAATCATCAGCAGTGCATATCCACTGCGCCCGAACTGGGACGCGAACCCTGGACGAACGATTCTGAGTCGAACACCTTAGCCATTACGCTACTGGACAGGCCCCGAACGGTCTGTTGAACTTCACATGATGACGTTGCACATATCCGTCACTGATTTCCACGGCTACTGGCCGCTAGCGCACACCAATCGACCCCTACTGATAGATGACTTCTCTGCAGATAGCCTAAGTACGACGAAGGCTTTGGATATGACCTACAGAGCTTGACTACTTGGTACGTGTTGGTAGTAGGAGATCGAAAGTTTTCATGAAATGATTCACAATGTGATATCATCGCTCAACTCACCATAAAAACCATGGAAGTACTGTGCAGCTGTTTCATCCTACTTAGGAATCATCAATAGTGCTTCCATGATTGGTGAGTTGAGCAATGATATTACATCGTGAATTATTTCATGAAAATATTCCATCCCCTGCTACTAACATGTACCAAAATAGAAGATGGCGGCCAAAAGATTTTCCTGCTGGTTGGTTTAGGACTCCAAGTGATAAAGCTGAGCACTACAGTTAGTGATGCACTTGTCTTAGAACTCCTTCATTTACCTGAATTTCTGCCTATCTATTTTCGTTTATTTACCCACCTCTTCTGTGTATCATTCTTTCCTGAAGAAGCGGAATCAATGAATCAAACGAAACAAAACAAAACTCTCGTTAGAATACTCGTTTAAGAAAACCTGATTTCTAATTCACAAAGGCAGGGCAACAAATCATTAACTACTGAACGATTTTAAGAAGACAATTATGCTTATTTTCCTTAAGATCAAAATTGGGTGACTACGAAATTTCGCTGCTTGCCTGTCAGTAACATAATGTGTTCGCTTCTCGTCTGTCACGTACAAATTGTTCCCCTTAGGAACTCAATGTGGATACAGAAAAGCCCTAGTGAATAATTTGATTACTGAAACCGAACATAGTCGCAACTTCAGGTCCGTCTTTGGATGCTGGTTACAGTCAAGGGCCCGGCGGTAAACCCATTTAAGTGGGACACATTACTGGCACAGAGTTGACGTACTTTCGAAAACATTTAGTTTGGAGATGTAACGTGGAAATCCAAGTCGGACAAGCTGGCTCTATTACAGAACTCTACGATAACTGCTTCTACATAATAGACCAAATGTATAGAAATTCTAGAAAAAACAAATATGCGCATTGGTGGATTGAAAAGAAAAGATTATGGCTGTGAGCAGTTACAAAATTGATACTTATTCGCGTCCAGTTCATACCATCAGACACTGCAATGCGTTTTTAGATGAGGACCTGCAGTAGGAAACCGCCTCCGAAAATATCTACAACCAGGTGTTTCAAAAAACGCGGCCGAGGAATAAACAAAAATTAGCTGCATTGGAAATTTTAAAACTTCTACTAACCAATTTCCAGCTTTTGAGTAATCCATCGGTGTTAGTTATTCTGGTAAACACATTGTCAAATCCTTGTTTCAATTTCACTTTGTCAGTACAATGTTAGAGTTGGTGTTATTCGGGATACACAAAGCATATGCACAAAACAACTGTGGTCAAATTTATCTACATCAAATGTCTCATATTTGTGATTTTTCCCCATCTATTCTTCTTCTAACTTCATGTTTCATCGATTTACAAAGGGGGATGCTCCACCCGAATTCCTTTTAATTGCATTCATGCTCGCAAGCTACATTCAGGACCAAAATTGAGTATGTAATAGGTAATGGGTAATATGTAATTTGCCCGTTCGTTGACAAAACAAAATTCGCACTGTCTGTCATGTGGATTGTTGCTGCATTTGATGTCATTTTGTAAACAGTATTAAATAAAACACTGTTGCCCTGTTCGAGCATGACGGTTCCGACGCCACCATTTTTTAAGCAAACAGTATACGATTACTGTAAACGAGAATTTCTAGTCTATCCGGCAGATTTTCATTCATGATCCATTTTGTCCGGAACTGATTTGTCAGAAAAATATTCAGCGAACGCACGATGTACACTTCTGCTCAAACAATTACCTCGATTGTAGGGTTATCGTCTTAAAACGTCCGATCTTTACAGATGCGGCTGGCCAACGAAGGATGCATCAAAGCTGAAGTTGTTTACAATGCTCGTTCAAATTACGAAGAATGCTGATTCAGTCGTTCTCAAGATCCTCTTTACAACTAGTCCAAGGACTCCCCGTTGCAAAAAGGGGAAAAGTAATTTTCTTTCGAATAGTTACCATTGCTTTGTTTAAACGAAACAACATTGCAGAATGTTTCTCTTTACCACCAGCTTTTTTGATCATGGTTAATGCAAACATCCTGGTAAGACTGTTTATCATTTAGCTTAGGTGCACGACAAATTTCCGTCGAGTATGTTGATTGTAAAACTAGTTTTCGGTACTCTGGTATTTTGTATTCCAGCTTGGCTGTTCGACCCATACCTCCTTAAACTAACCGATTCTTTAGTGCATCGTGGAAGCTGTTGGGTCATCATAACTTTTTTCGCCCATTTCGTCTGTGGCTGTTCATAGGAAATTTAGTGCAATTGTAAAGATCATCTTCCGTTTCATGACACAAAGTTTTGCCCAAAATACTCCCGGTTTGTATGCATCGTAATGCCACAATGTGAACAAAGATCACCAACCATAACATTTCGAGTATATCTTTAAAGTTTTGCTTGGTAATTTAAGGCCCGCGGGGTGGAAGTAACTGACTGCAAAGTATTAATAGAGCCCAAATTTTCAGTGACTTCTGTCCCAAGGTGGACTGTGTATTGCAACGCATGTTGCAGAATGTTTGCTTTGAGTTTATCAACAACTTCCAGAACGCGAACTACTATTCTGGAATGACAGCCCTTTCTGCAGTACATAGCAAACGAAACGGTGAATTCAGATAAAAATGGGATGGAGGAAAACTGGTACATACATACTGTCAGGCACTGTTTGGAAATACAATTTCTTTGATCTAAATGAGCGATGTAAAGTGAGCGACATCACTCGTGCCGATTTTCCACCCATTCTCTCGACTGAAAAACTTCCGTAATTTCCAAAAGAAGCAAAAGTAGGAACAAACGGCAAAAATTTTGCCAAAAATTTGCATCAGATGTGATAAGCAGAGAAACACGGGTAAAATGTGTTTACCGGGACACGAACAACCCGACAAAATAAAAAAGGGTCGTTGGATTGATTAACAAAACCTCCCGCTGGGTTTCAGGATGATAATCGTTCCGGATGTTTCGCGATGATAAACTAGGCGAAATCCTAATGAAAGGGTGCAGCTGCACTTGGGTCCCGTTGAAGACCAGTTTTGATGAAGATCAGTTGTCTATCATTATCAGGAAAAGTAATTTTCTTCCTCCTCTGAATCTTCGATCTGATCTTAATTCCGTATGAAAATCGGCTAGACATTGAGGCTTACGCAGAATGTTCGCCGAAACTAGCATTACAAAACCGAGTGAGTGTTATATTTTTGAGCATTTTACACGGAGTGGTACACCTGCGGCCAAGTTTGTGGATAATGCCATTATCCTTAAACAGCGTGTAAGTAATGACCTGTTTATTGCATCAAAATCATATTTTGAATCTACCAGCACATAAATGGACCATACATCAGTATAAAATAGATTGATATTGCTTTATTTTTCCAATAGTCTTATTTCAGAAACAAGGAAACTGTAGATACATTGAAACCAGTTGACGGAGTTAACAATACCCCAACAACGAAAAGCAGGCGAACTTTTATCATGTTATTTAAACACCCTCTATCCCAATATAAGTAACTGTTTCTAACATGTTCCACTGCATTCCACTTGGATCTTTGTTTGCCCGTTCCAAAAATTCTCAGTCCCTAATTGTACGATGACTCCTACCCTTATCCATAAACCCCATGTTTGTGCATTTATTTCTTTTTGTTCCTAATAGCTTCCTAATCCCAGTATTTATTCTACTGATCTTTCGTCATATGTTGTCCTTGCTAGTGTAGTAAATTTTATGGCTTTCAAAAGAAATGTTACAGAAAATTAAAAATAAACAGAAGGACGCATTGCCGGCGGCAGCACAATTCGAGTCCGAGAAGGCAGCAGTCGAATTTCCCGATGTTGACAAGTTGTGTCGGGAGGCTGTAGATTAAAATGTCGTCTAGTGTAATTTCAACAAGGAATAACTTGTTAACTGCAACTACTTTTGTGTCAGTCTTTGGGATACATTAGATACATTAGGTGGCAGTTGGTCTTTTCACTTTTGTTTTAGTGTTTCGGTCCCTTGGAATTACACGGACAATTTTTTGAACGTTCATCCACGACGTTCATAGGGTCTAGTCTTTGTTTATTCATGGACAACTCATCGTAGTCGGAGCATCCCCAACACTTAAAACACGTTTTATGGGAACCATGCACGGAATACTCATAAAACAGGTGGATTTCGCCATCACATTGCTCGGTAAATTCAGTGCTGTCACGGATTACCACCTGCAAGAAGCCGTAAGATTTGCCTAGATTTCTAGAAATGTCCAGTTACTGTCACGGTTTCAGTCTCAGTTGTACCTCCAGTCTACGACTACGCAACAATGTGTCAGACGAATCTCCCAGAAACTGTGAAATCTGCATTGGCTCTGGTGGCTTCACGAGCCCTTCTAAAATCCGATGAATATTCTAGTTTTGTAGTGAAAAATTATGCTTGATAGACTTCAGTTGCTGGTGCTTTATAACAGAATTGAGACAATGTCACAAGGCCTCTGTGAAACCACAGTCGGCCCATACCGGATGCGCCATTAATGGTCGAGGAATGCTTGGAATCTTCCTGTCTTTGATGTACTCATGCCACATCTCAAGATGTCAAGCTTCTGTGATTCTCATCGACCATAAAGCATTCTGTAAGGCCTCAGACAAATAATCCCTGAAAGAAGGACCGAGGTTATTCCACACTTTTTCAATAATAATAGTCAGGGTTTGGCCCCGACGCTTCCGCACGTATGCACATTCACAGAATGGCTGTCCTTCCCAGGCTTAGTAGATCTCGTCACTGCCGAAACTTCAGACCCGAATTTCTTCATCTGCATTTAAAGTTCCTTAAATTTTCTTTATCTCACAATGATAAGATGATCTTTTATGATGGTTTTCCACACTAAACTCGTCGGGTTTTACATCTGGCCTTTTGCACGACCTTCCAGGTTGGTCACTGAAAGTCTGATTTAATGAAACTTGCACAAAAGCACCCGCAGTTGGACGCAATACTGTTTACCTTGCCGACATTCTAAAATTCACTGTCAAACTGTTGTCCTCTTGATAACTTCTTTTAAATCTTGGACATTTAAGTCATGATTACTTTAATGTACTTGGTCGTCTCCCACTTTCAAGCATTTCGCACGCGTATATTCATTCGTGAGTCACACACTGCTTCAATCCAGGACGTTTCGCCTGAATCTATGCCACAGGCTTCCATAGAAACACGAGTTACTCCACCTGGAAATTCCGTCACGGGTACATCCGACCGTGGTTTTCCATTTGCCTCAACTTCGTTCTGCGACTTGTTCAGGACGTTCGGTGGCGAACAGGGTAGCATTCAGCATACCAGCCCATTATCTGAGGCATTTCCACTTCCAAATCAAACCAGCCACTATTCCCAGATTATGTGCCAAATATTTGAAGGAACTTATATGGAAATTCCTTGGTGTTTGTGACGCTTTCCAGGTGGACTCATAAACTACACCAACCAAGCCAGTTTACGGTACATCAACGTGCCGAATAGGCCACTTACTTGCCGATAGCACGCCCAGCTACTTGGTTTGAAAACACCAGCTCCGCCTACAACCTTAAGCGACCCGTTGCTTTTTTTATTCTGCTCAAATTCAACATAGGTTATCGTCATGTCTTTTTGATTTTCTTTGTGTTAGGGTGAATTTAAACCGCTGTAACCAGCTTATGATGAGCTTAATCCCTTAACATCACGCACTGATAAATACTTTTAATGATTAAAATAGACATCACTATTCCATTCGCCCTAACTGTCTCGAACTGGCTTTCAATGGACCATCATCTCGGACAAATCTTGTAATTTTGCCTTCATGTCTCATCCTTTAAACAGTGCGTTCCATCCTCAGTCTCATCATCACAAACTACAGGAACTGTCCCAATTTCCATCACGAAAAACCTGTCGCAACAGAGCAGTGTTCATTCGCTATCGGCTAAAGGTCAACAGTGATGGATACATTGGACTGCGGCTACAAGGAACAGCCCCGGGAACTCCTTATAATAGTTCTAGACATTCGTAATTCGCCGATTCACTCCACGCCTGTTCTCATTTACCTTTTTATTCAGTATTTAGTTTGTTGTTGCCTTTCCGAGTGCGTAAAAAGTCCAGCATGCATTGTGGATGGTATGAAACTGATTTCAGTCTTCCTAGCCTTTGCTATCTTACAGCTCATCTCCAGTGTATCCCTTGCATACTTCCAGCAAATAAGTGAAACAGTCCACGTGTCACAAACTTCTGCCCATACATTTGCAGTGAGTATATTTAGAAAAACCACGAGGACAAACAAGCTCATGCTCAAGTGACTTGTGCCACTGCATCCATTATGTGAGCAACTGCAAACGGACAAATTAAACCCCGTTTAGCTAATGATGGCCAGATACGCAGTCGGTGAGCAAAGAGTGTAGTCAGTAGTATGAACACATCGGTTCGATCAATCTCAGATGAAACTTTTCATAGAATAGTTGATAGTTATAAAGAGTCAAGAAATATGCTCAATATACCAAGCAAAATGCCTTGAACTCAAAGAAACTGCTTTCCGAAGTATCGCTATGAGCATTTGCACATTCAGCATTAGAAAGTATCGATAAATGTATATATATATATATATATATATCTGCTGATTGTAACGAGTGAATAAGGGCAACAAATTTGGTCTCTTGACAATCAGCTGTAGTTTGCCTATCCGTTTGATAATTGTGAACGGATGAGCCAAAATATGTGAACCAGAAAATTCAGTTAATTATGGAATAGTAACAGTTTTCAGAGCAGTCCTGGTAACGTCGAAGATTAGTAGCAAAAGAATATGATCGGTTCACAAAGATAAAATTTACACTAAGGTCATCATAACTCAGTACACAAATGTGTTTCTGGGATTGAACTGGTTAGATAAAATTTGAATCCATTAAGGACCAGTGATGAAACAATTAATGTCTAATCTCAGCTCAATGCAGAATGAACAAGCTATGTTAGGTATTACTCGGAACAAAGCTGCCCTTGAGGTTAACTGTGTGCCCGCGGGAACGAAATGCGACCTCAAATTGTTGTTCAGCGAACGGGGCGAATCTGAATAAGACTAGAGTGTTTCTATGGTGCTAAATTTGTTCCTTGAATCCAATCCTTAAACGTAACAGATGAAGTTTCCGTCATGCTTAAAGTCTGATTAATTTGTGCCAGGTGCCAGAAAGCCGAGCTAGTAAATGACTTAATTTCCCCAGTCTTCATTCATGTATAGGGTCGTTCACAAATGTGGCTGAACAATCATTTGGTCACAGAATCAGCTTAGATCGTCCCACGGGCTCAACGGAACGCACATGCAGACGAGGGTTTTTTAATGTTACCTTAATCAGTCAGCCAGAAGAACGAGTTGGGTTAACTTCCGTGACTATTTTCGTCTCCCCTGGTGAGTAACTTCAAAACAAGGAAGCCGGTCAAACCGCGCAAACGAATTACCCAATGCAAACTATCTTTTGCAGTTATGTGTTCAGGAACATTCTTGAACTCAGTAGTCTGTTCAGGAACCAAGTTATATTGTGAGCCGTATCGTGAAAAATCGTCCTTCCCTCCCTCGGTCTACTACCAAGTTCTGTCTATCACTTTATACACAGTTGAAAAAGCTATACAGATCCAATTCATATTAATCTTATACCCCTTGCCAACTGTCTATCCAGCCTCTGTTTGTCCTATCCAACCGTTTGTGTTACCTGTTCTACTGATCTCTTCTAGGCATTTACGCTTTTTCTATGAACAAAGCTTTCAGTTCATTGAGGGTAATCAATAATTAATTAATTAAATAAATAAAAAGAAGCCTAACCAAAACCCTCTGATTATGTTATGTTAGACTTATCAAGCAAAAGGTTATGTGACTGACTACACTTGTACGCATGTAGCGATTCGGCCTTGGAAATTAATCTTCATTGGTATATGTACAGTCGTCGAACGTGTCACATTAGGGAAACGCCGGAAACTTTCGACCCAGTTCCGAAAATGTTGATTCTGTGGGTTTTTGTTTGCAAGCTGGGATTTTATTTTGTGTGCACTTGCACAAACTTGATAAATCCAGTCATTCTTCGTTGTTTTCCAGTTGTGGACGCTATATTCTTCTGTCACAAACAATCCGATTTAACTAGATGAAGTTATTATACTATGCGATTACTAATACAAATAAAGCTTGTCATCCCTTTTGTTTCTGATCGTTTCCTTTGATTTTATCTTACTTGTCTGCTCCCAAAATCCAAGGAGCTACACTGTACATTAATCTTTCCAAGATAAGTATAGACTGTGATGGAAATTTCATGTGGCAACACAAGAGAACTTGTGGAATCGATTCTGGCGTTCTACTGTGCATGATTGAAAACTTTGGGTGCTTTCAAAGACTATTCTACAAAAGCATTTGCCTTCACCGCTCATAATTTACGAAGTACTGATCCCAGAAAATATGGAGTTGATTGCTCCTTAGACACGCAAACAAAATGTTCTTAGTGCAGCCAGCATGTTCAGTTTAAATGCAAATAAAATTCACTTTTTCTGAAACATAGTTTGCTAGATTGCTCATCTTCCACTGCGTATTTCCAGTGAATATCTACAAATACGATTTGCGATGTACACAGCGAACCACAGGCATAGGCTCTACTTACAGTTCAGTGGACGTGCGCTTTCATCAGCTTCTTACTGTCTTGATGAATTTATACCACCGTGTGTACGAGGTTATTCATCGGTGAGATCTGGGTGGAAAATCGTGAATCATTATCCTTAATGCTACTATTACTAATATTACTACTATTACTACTACGACTACTACTACGCTCAATGGTATTAATGCTAGCACTAATGATGTTTTCACTGAAATTGAATGTAAATATACTATTATATCATTTGGAAATTTTCGTGAAATTGATTTTTATCGTCAAGGCTTTTAGTATAATGAAAACATTTCCGTTCACCTAACTGGAAAAAGTAATACATGTTGACATTTAAGCAATTCACAATGTGACTAGAATTCCCATTTGATTTCGTTTACGAAAAAGTGAAACACCAACGATTGTCCGTTTACCCTTATTTGTCAGGAAATACAAATCGATCTAAATCTGTTTACCAATACGAATTTACTGGTCGTTCCTTGTCTGGTAGCCATCCAGTGTTTCGCTTCCAGACGAAGAATTCCGTCAATAGAAATATTTTGAAAGCACTTTCAATTTCCAAAATTTTTGATCCATTAACTGTTAATATTTTCTGGACATTCATCCATTTCGACGCTAGTTAATCTCGATCAGCCGGTAGGATGAAATATTTGTTAAATCCAGCCCCAATGAGATAAGTTTGTATGCTACACATATGTAATTACTAAAGTTTTCTCAATATTTAAAAAGTTAAAATGACTTTTTCTCCCTGGTCTTTTGAAGAGGTTAGTGAACGTTAGACTGCGGGATTCGGCTTTGATTTTATGGTCTATCCTAAAGATCTATTCAATCGTGTTTACTAATTCGTCCTTCCCGGAGTAGGATTTATCTCTGCCTTTATCATTCATTTGAAGAAGCGGCCTAAAATGGCACAGCATTGTTATAAGAATTTCGCCTACCTGTTTTGACTAGCACCCCAATCGCATGGGGTTCGTACTTTGAGATGTTTCACTTCTTACTTTTGAAATTCTCGTCGTACCAGTTTTGTGCTAGAGAGTCTAAATAACATCCCATGTATTCACATTAGTTTGTCATTTGTCCAAACATCAGTTTATATCTGCGGTTTTTGAGTCCGTTGATTTTCTAACTTCTGATTCTTAATTGCTGTCTTGTAAATATTCTCGTTGAAAAGAATAAGGTATTCTCACAGCCTTCATTCTGGTGTAAATGCCTGAATCAAGTAGATTTTTGTTGCCAACGAAACAAAGTCTAGCAGTCAGGAAATTCCAGCAATGGCTGTTTCGAATAAATAAACCTGACCATATCTGATTTCTTACAATTCTCAACAAAATGTTCCTGTTTAATGCTAAGCATATTTATTTGTGCAAATAACTAAGCGAGGTCGCACCGGACGTTATTCAGCCAATGGGGTGTCCTCCGAGAACGGTTAGGAACATCTGAAACAGTTCACGTGCAAGCTTATTTCGACCATTGGTCTGGTGAGTATTCGGTAATAATCCGTAACTGCCTGATTGCAGTAAGTGCGTTTCATTGTCAACAATGGTTGTTTTGAAAAGAATGGACTTAATGCACGATGAAGCCTATTTTTCATTTAACTAAGTACTGCTCGGAGAGTGTAACAAACTCATCTAAAATGATATCTAAGGAGCAGGAATTTGACGGACTGGTGAATTGGTTTAACACATAGTAACAATATTAGACTTATCAATACAAGCGATGAGTTTGCTTCGTGCGCCTTGATATTCAGTACGTCGTGATCCGATTCAACTAAACCTCATGCCAAATAGCCAAGCTTCCCTAAGGCCAATTCTGCTTTTCCCAAAAGGCAACATTTATCAAATCTACGAAGCAGGGCATATCCCCAAAATACTTATGCAATCAAGCAGAAAATAACGAAAACGTTACACTGAGATACTAGTTTTTGGAGGTGACCACCGAAGATATCAATGCACATTTAACTAAATCATTGTTTCCTATACCTTTGCTAACTGCTACACGAAATTTTTTGGAGTACTCCTCTTCGAAGCAAACTTACTGTATTGCACATGAGTACGGCTTTCCACCTGTGCACTAGAATGCCGCGCATGCTTGCTGCTGGTATTCGGAACCTTGAACACTAATCTTTGATTACTAGTAACCTTCGGGCCACAACTTTACAGAAACCTTATACCGATGACCCGGAAATACGAATACATTCGGATACACGGCTAGATATACAGAACTTGGGAAACGAGAAGCCAGAAAGAGAGAGATGAGAAGTTAATATGACAGAAAGAGACAGATGTAATGAAAAAATGAAAAACAAAACAGATGGTCAAATGCTTGGATAGACGATGAGAACGTTACGTAGAAAAATAGATATCAACAAAGAATGTCCCTGGTAAACTACCAGACGGAATGACAGACGGACGGACTGACTGAATATATGAATGACTGACCGAATAACCGACTGACTGGCTGACTGACTGATTGATTGATTGAGTGGTTGAGAGGAAGGTTAAACAGTGATCGAAAGCCTAACGAATGCAAATATTTGCTTAGAAATTCTAAGAGATATAAACTGATACGGAGAGGCATAGACATACTTTCAAATAGATGGGCAGTTAGTGCTTCTTGCTATGTTAATCACGTGACTGACTAATTTGTCAGTTAGTTAGTTAGTTAGTTAGTTAGTTAGTTAGTTAGTCAGGTAGGTACTTTGTCAGTTATGTACTTATTTATGTACTTATCTTTTTAACTTGCTAGTCACAAGCACGTTTGCGTTGAATTATTTTTGGGCAGTTAATACCAGTGGCCATTTAAATATTGACATATAGAGTTTCATTTTAGTTCGTTTTTATCTCCCAAAAATTTTAATTCCCTTTTTATTAGTCCCCTAATATTCCCGAGTTTTCCGGCCAGATCGCTCACCTGGTCCTAACATCAAATTAACGCTGATGGTTTCTCGAATGTTAAATTCCTTTCATCCAGTTTATCTAACTTTATTTCTCTCTGTCTGACCTCCCGCGACAACAGGAGAAATTGTTTCTTATATGGTGTCTATGGCTTCGTTTGGAATCCTGAAAAAACACTGTCTTGTATTGATTTGTTTAACTGCAAAATTTATACCAGATCAAGACTGTGGAACTTATAAAATTGGTTGTCGAAAACTATTGCTAATTTAATATTTTTTCTGTCATTTGGAACACCTTTTTCGTTTTTTAATTGGGTGAAAAGTGGTGAGCAACACAGTCGCATGGTCCATTCATCAATTTTTCACAACATTCCTTCCAACGTGGATCGAACTAATCCCGATTAATTTAAAAGACACTTAAAGTCTGCAAACGACGAAGTTTTATTGATTTTGTTATTTGACAGTTTTGCGGTCACACATTGCACACTTTGAGAAGTTTCTGTGCAACTTAATGCAATTTCTAATTCCTGGTTAGTCCAGCGGAACTTCACCAAATTACTGCACTCCCTTTCTCTGCATCGATCATCAGTGTAGATGTTGCAATACACAAACCAGTGGATATCAAGTATCCAATGAGAAATCAATTTTCGTGCAACCATCGTTTTTTTCGTCTAATTTTGTTTTTCACTGAACAGAAAAATAACCAACATAGAGCAACGAAACATGTAACATTAAAATGAAAGACTCAGCGATATACGTTGCTTCACAAGGGGGAAAAAATTCATTAGCGTAGCTGTAGTTGTGATTTGTAGAACTGTCTATTATTGCACCGGAACCATTATGATGTCCAAAATACCTGATATGCAAAAATATGCCATACATGTGAATAAATTGGTGGGCAGATAGTTGAATGTTTTGCGTACCGCCCTGCTTTCTGCTGCACTGAACAGTTCAGCTGATGCTTTGGAAAAAGACATCCAGCCACTGATTACATCGGTTTTGTTTGGTCCATTTGTTTCACCTTTTAGGGTGCGATGTTTGACTGAGCCCTTTGTGACAGGATGTATATGAACATATACATTATGGTCCAATTGTTTATTCTCGGCACGTGAATACAGTGATGCCTTTGATATGATAACGGAGGCAATCACAAAACCAATAACGTTGGTGAAACGACGACCAAGTTATCAGCAAATGATAAGAATGATGTAGGCCCACAATTTTAAAGAACTCGTCAGCACCGAATACCCAGAAATTACCAACCAAGAATTTATTCCGCAGTCCATGTTTCATAATTTCTTTAAGAGTAAACATTAATGTTTCTTCGCTCGATGAAGAGCTTTTTCCCAACCACGGTAATTGAAGTTAAGGAAACCAGAGGTGAGAACTCATAGTTCTGCAAAATGGGACTGTTATTAATTTTAATCAATAATTGGGTCCATTATGAGTAACTAACTGCGAGTAATTCTCCTATCAAAATGTGCTCGACAATACCCGGATTTTGTGGACACCGTGTTTGCATCAACCGAAAAACTTTGCACCGACGTCTACCGCATGCTTTATTCCTTTTTACCGAATAAAAACTATTATGGAAACAAATATTCCTAGCCGATAAACAAATGTTTCCATTAAACCAGTAGTTGGAGAGATTTTCAAAGTCGCAATTACAGTTATTCAGAAAGTTGTTGTAGGTTCGCTTTGCAGAAAAATTTCGTGTTGTTTCACTTCATCGTTTTCACCAAAATGTGGTTTCTTCTTAGCCTGATGACACAACTTTATCGTCGTCAGCGTTTAATTTGGAGTAACAGCTTTATTGTCCGATGCGTCCTGATATGTCACGTCTTATTTGAAGCAACATCTCGGTAATTTATTTGTGCGGTCGACGGTGTGATCACAAGATCACATCGTAATCCGGTTATTGTCATTCATTGTGGTGTCATTGCTAGCTCATGAGATTCAGTTCCCTGGTACAATAATTATCCGTTACTTGGCTTTAGAGCACCAATTTGCATGCTAGTTTATCTTCGATTCCACTTGACTGATGAGGAAGAACGGCAGCGTTTATCCGAAATACCAACCCCCTCGAAGATCAAAGTAGTCCAAGCAAACTCCGAACATTTTGTCACTCAGCTGTCTCATGTAATCGGATCAAGTTCTTTTTATCACGTGCCACACACCCACGATCTGAGAAGCGTGCTATTATGGTGCAGAGTGAATATGTCAAACGAGAATGAAAGCAATCTGCTTTGTTTGAATTATGTTTCCATTCGTTTCGTGATGGATGGGGCTTGATCTTGCAACACAATTTGGGGATGCTTGTATTCGACAGCATAACGGTAACTCATGTTTTTATTTCTTCACTGAAATGTTAAGTGGACGAATATATGGTAGAAATAGAACCGATCTTTGTGTAGATGATTGGCGATACCTTTTATTCGAAGGTTACGCGGTTCCTTGCACTAGGTTACATTTTCCACTTTGTAATTGTCTGTCCAGTTATCTACTTATTTATTGAAGTTTAACCACAGATTATCCAGCCTCATCTCTGATGGTCAAACAGAAACGGTTGAGGCGTTCGGACGTGGACGTCGCGGGTTCCAATCCTCCCATCGTGAGTCAACTTCTCAATTTAGCAATCCTCTGTCGGCCGCGGTCCCCTTCTGAAAAATGGTGTGCACTGTGATTTCATTAATGTGGGAAGGAAAAGATTTAAAAGAGTGAAAGATTTGTAGCGACTTGATAAAAGTTATTTAGAGGGTTTAAAATGTGATTATTTATTCTCAAGATTGCATAAGTTCATTTTGAACAGTCAAATTCCTGCCACCTTTGTACCTGGCCAGTTGCATGCCAGGTACCCACCCAAATAAAGCACTTCAGTATTCACTGACAGTTACATGATAGTTGCAAAACCTGACGCATTGTGACAGGGAAAAAGATGCCTCTGCCAGATAATTTACGAGATTCTCAATTATGCTGAGGTTGTTCACAAATCAAATCGAATAAGAATCGATAAGAATTTGATACCTGAAATTTAAAACAATATGAACAGAAAATTGGATCATAAAATAATGGAGGTACTTTCTGAGTGATAATTTTGGCCCCAATTAGGATGAACAAAGAGTGAGACATGTAAAATCAAATATTGTCGGTTTTACGCAAAGCAAATGCCAATTAGCAGATCCGGAGAAAACTGTTCCACACGTGACATTTCGATCAGTACTGTGAGACATGAACGCTGGTTGAACTCAGTCAACATTGAAAAAGATTTTTGATTAAGATGCGACGTTTTGTTTCCAGATAGTTTGCGATCAGCACACTTGCATTTGAGATTGGGAAAACGACTCTCCTGAGTACAATAAAAGTGCTTGACAAGCATGGGGAAAATCCAGTCATAATCTCTTCCCTAGGTTTTGATAGTTTCCATGTCTTCCGCAGATAAGCTAGGAGACCTTTTCCCCAAATTCATTTGTTGGAATTCACCAAAGTTAGCTCTCGATTCCCCAAAGTTTCAAGGATCATGTTTCACACTTTCACCATATTTTTTATCAAAATACACATTTAGTGTTACTTCATGTTCCAATGAATCGATGTTTTTGTCAGAAATTTGGAACATTTTTCCGTTTTTGATTGCATGATGCTTTCGTTTTGTAGTCATCCTTTAATCAGCTACAGTCACCTAATAGACAGGAAATCACAGGTCGACTTTTGCCAATTAGAAGCTGACAGAATTTAGCGTTTTCCCCTATCAGTTTTTAATCAGCAAGTGTCTTCTCAACTTTTGTCATTCACGGGAAAATCAAACGAACATGATAAGTAGAGAAGAGGTAGTACGCAACAGTGGGATGCACAAGGGACATGTAAAGACGCTTTTCAATACAGAACGAACATGTGATATAACAGTAAAGCATTGTTCAGCAAAACACAAGGTGCAAATATGGACGAACCGAATACCACTTGTTGGTTGTAATTTAACAGAGTAAATTTGACCGTAAAATCAGTCTTGTTTGAATGCTATTTAAATGAATCAGATGTTTTTAAAATCGCATGGTCCATTGATTGAGGTCTGTACTAACTGGGTGTCGCACTCTAATTGTACCACATTTTGGGTTTTACTGGGATACACCCCCAACTGTGAAAGTCAGTAGGATGCGTCATAAAAGTCCATCATTTACGTAATGATATATTTTGAATACAATTGCGACAAAGATTGAAATGTTATCCTAACCATGTAGAATAGTTGGACATTGTTAGCCGGTTGGTTTATACATGAAGGCAAACTTAAAACTTCCTGATGATTTGACTCTGACGAAGTGTTCAGTAGGGTTAGATTTTCAAAGTTAGTCAACACGCAGCATCAACGCTCAACACACAACTGATGACCGTAGAAATACGGTTTAAGCTGTAACGCGTGTAGCCAGGTGAAAAATGCCATATCGTATAATGTTCGCGTTGATCAAAACCGTTGGGATTCATTTAGGATATCAAGGTGGCCCGGTTGAGGAGCACTGGGTGCGTGCCGATGACGGTCCTAACAAGCACTTTACAGTTGCCCGTCGTTTCCGTGGCTTTCAGTGATGATCTTACCAAGCTGTTCAGTAATTATCAGTAGTGTTGCTTGTGGATTGCGACAGGAGTGAAGCGGAGAAAAACGTGTACCCATTAGTTCCTAATCAAAAACTTACATACGAATGAATGATTGAACTGTGGATCAGATACAGATCAACATCGTTCGAAAACACACGAGTCACTTACTTATTTTCAGATTAAAAAATACTTCACAGTTTGACCGATTTTTGTGACAGGCGCCCTCGACAGACTCAAGGCGACAAAACACAATCGCGCTAAACACTGACCAAACGCGCAATAGGGAACTCAGGACCACATTGTACTTTAATGAACAGTTAAAACTGGCGACTGGATACTTGAAAAATTCTTCGCGAAATCGGGTTTCCCTCTTGGCAAACTATCTAGGAAGCTCTATCTTTCTTTGTAAGGGAAACTGGATTGCTTATCGGTGTGAACAAGCGGAAGAAGAATTCGGATAAAGATAACCGTCGCATTAATTAAATCCGGCGACAATAAGAGTTTAACGATTGTTTGACTAGATCACCTCAAGTTCTGAAATAGCTTGTTGCGTATTTTTCTTGTTTTTAGTTATTGATTATTTGGAATAAAATGTTTTTTCCTGTTTTATTGTCACAGTCTGGACAGTAACTTTTATTCTTCTATGAGGTAAGGGCATATTGCGTGCACTTGGATACAAAGCGTTCAGATTGCCACAATCTTAGAGGGAAACAGCATTGTCTAGTAGTAAATCTATGCCTGTTTAATTACGGAATCGCAAGAGAATCTGGCTGAATGAACAAGATGTTTTAATATATTTCGTGTTTCGATACCTGTTATTCTCCAGTGGACTTCACTAGCCATGCGTGGGCGGAAACTTTCAACGACTACTGCTACCTGGTAACCCTTTTCAACAAGTCATCTGCTTGGACCGATCCACTCAATCCACATGCACAAGCAACTACTTGAATAGACTTGACATTTTTGGGAAAACCGAGACAAAACCCGGCGAATTCGATGAGCTTGTGCTGTTCTTTTTAGGAAATGTGCTACTATATGCGCGCGATAAAAATCGTTTCAACCATCTTTTGTTCACTTGGCACCGGCTAGAAGTTGTTCTGTCGGCATAAGTTTATTCCGTGTGCTAATCCACAAGTGACCAAAATGTTCCATGTGCATAACGACACGAGAGGGAAAATCGCATGCAATTCCCAAAATAACCATGTCAAATAAATGGAACAGTGCGTATTTCCGCCACTTGTTCAGTACTCGGAACCACCTGGGATTGTTCGAAATTCCATGGTAGTCTCAGAAATTATTTCTTGAGATTTAACAGGATGCGCGTCCCATGTACAGCCAATACATAGCGCTCTTTCAGTTTACCGGTCTATGATGAAAAACGCTTTGCACAATATAGATTGTTTATTTGGCTACTCACAGGGAGCGTAACAAATATTCGTGTGATAAATATGATGGAATAAAGAAAAACAAGTTGGCAGTCGACAACAAATCGCATCCTGGGCAATGGCAGACTGAGCGGGCAATGTTAATTTACGGCCGTTTTCTAGCTCTGATGGCGAGAAGACATTTTGGGCGATGTGAGTCTTGTTTGGACAACAACCGCACATCTTAACTGGATACTCATTTCACTGTATTTATCATGCGAGCAGAGTAGGATAATTCAAATCACTCAACATATGTGCGACAGATAGGAATTTCAGCAAATGGTCTGAACGAACTTTTCAGACTGATATCATCAATAACTGTAGTCCTATCACGACTCCCAAGCGAAGTATTTCTTGTGTGCGTACAAAGTTTTCGTTTGCTATAGCACACATCTATCATTTTATGACCTCGTGACAGTCTGGGCTGAATTTTTCCCATCGAGAGTTTCGAATTGGTCAAATTGATGTGACGGGCACGAGGAGGTCAATCGGGACGGTATGGTGATGGGGTCACATTGGATGTCAAATATGGTCGAAAGAAATTGCGTTTGGATTTTGCGTGATCACTGGACATCTCGTCAACTTAACGTGACTGTGTTCGTGCGAAGGTCAGGGCAGTTTCATACATATTAGAATCTCTACCGGCCAAGCACGGCACGTTAAGGAATATCCATTAACTTTTATGGGGTTAACGTAAAACAAATGTCATAAACAATTATCAGGCTCCTCTATTCCATAAAACGAGAAGTTCTGTCCTTTATTATGCAAACTCGAGATTGTGTTTTTCGCACAGACTACTTCCAGCTGTTGTAACGTCGCGAGTAGTTACATGAAATATATCTATATTACCAAAATCCGCCCTTCTGAAGCATTAATGAGCTTTTCCGCTCTTTTAGTAAAATTGTAAGCGCACTTTTCACAAGATTCTTGCTCCTGAGCCTGGCCTTCGTAATTTCAACGTTCCAACACCAGTTGAGATGACGCTACCAGTGTGTGAGGAACTCTTTACGACCTGAATGCGACTATCCGCGGTCGGAATTACACAAAATACAGCAATCTGAGTTAAAATCTAAATCAATTTACAATGTTCTAAACGTTATATTAGACTGCCAAGACAAATACTTTCTCAGGAGGTTTGGAAATTGAACAATAGAGAGGCTGATAGCAAAATGACTCTCCACTGCAAAAATGAAAATCATATACTTGTCGATTCAGAAGAATCGTATCAGCGAGGAACACAGTTTACAAAACTACAAAAAATACCGCAAGAATGGGAGTGCTCGCACGAACACAGTCACGTTAAGTTGACGAGATGTCCAGTGATCACGCAAAATCCAAACGCAATTTCTTTCGACCATATTTGACATCCAATGTGACCCCATCACCATACCGTCCCGATTGACCTCCTCGTGCCCGTCACATCAATTTGACCAATTCGAAACTCTCGATGGGAAAAATTCAGCCCAGACTGTCACGAGGTCATAAAATGATAGATGCGTGCTATAGCAAACGAAAATTTTGTACGCACACAAGAAGTACTTCGCTTGGAAGTCGTGATAGGACTACAGTTATTGATGATATCAGTCTGAAAAGTTCGCTCAGACCATTTGCTGAAATTCCTATCTGTCGCACATATGTTGAGTGAGTTGAATTAGCCAATGCTATGTGTGTCCTACTTAGGTTGAGATTAAACGCGACCCGTAATCGGCAGCGTAAGGACCGAAAACTGTGATACAAGGCCTACATAAACACATCATATGCAGCATAACTGAGAACAATCAACAGTAGGCATGAGTTACGAATTAGTCTAATCATGAAAACGAGCTATTTTTCTACCTAGCAAAGATTTATGAATCGTATTACGAAAGCCTAAATTGTGAAGTTTCACTCATTAGTTTTTCAAGGGCCCTTAATTGTGGGCTGTTATTCATTAGACAACTACTTTAATCGGAAAACTAGCTCTGAAAGATTGATTTTTCCAATTTATCGTTTTGTTTGACGGAAGACACCTTTCACATTTAAAATGGAGCATAATTCGATGGTAAAGCTGATTGGTTTCACTTTCAGGATCAATTTAGTGTGACCATTAGCATGTTTTAGAATGCCATAGGGGCTCATAGAGGCTCAGCCTCTCGACTCTACCATTTCCCAGATTATTTTGGAACTATGGCAAAGCTATTCGAAGTATCACTCAGCTGATTTATCGGGACCTTGTCTGCACAGGTCTGAAACACGACCACTTAACAAGGGCGAATTTGTTCTTAAAGTGTTGTATTTATCCAGGCGTTGCCCTGCTGTCAGCTAGCAGATGTACTCTTGAGAAGGCTTGTGAAATATATGCACGATCTTATGCAGTTCCAAAGGTTTTCATATAAATTGGATTAATTTCGAAGTAATTCCGGAATAACTCGGGAGACGCCATAGTTGCTGAAAGTAGGACATTTTTCCGTGTTTTAGATGCATCCAAGGTCAGCTCCAATATTCCGGTTTTAGTTGTGTGTATTTATTTGACATCCAGATTTCGAAATGACCACATTCACCGAGACCACAAATTGGTGCCAAAAGTGTAAAGCCGCTTTGTTTCGGTCAGACAAGCTGGTGCAACAGCGGATACACTTCATTTCTGGGAACAGGAACCGTTTGACAGGCCCATTTGCATTCAGGCGACTGACACACGGCTTAGAGGTCCGAGGGAATAAAGATAGAAGCAGAGTGGTGAACTAGTCAATCGGCCTAATTCTGGAACAGAAAAAGTAGTCTGATTTTGTGACATACTCACAGAAAAACAGGATGGCCACTGAAATGAAGGCCACCAAAGAGAAAGAGCCCGGGAGAAGGACCCAATCCACCAACGAGCTTTACCTCGTATGGTACTTGATAAACCGTTTAGTTACGACAAATGCACATAACGATCGTGCTGACCTGATTGGATTCGGCGGGGTGGGCTTGAACTGGAATCAAGACGACCGGCAAAAGCCGTTAGAGTTGGCAGTTGACACCAAATCATAAAACACTGAGTAGTGAAACTTTTTTGACATATCAAGCACTCGAACCATGTCAAAGCATTGCAGTCATTTATCGTGAAATCCAATAATGGTATGACTAACGAGGTTTAGATTTAAGGCACTTAGAAGGGATCGCTATTAGCATCTCATCAGGCAGACTTGAAACGAATCGACCAATTCATAATTATGCAACAATCTGAGTCCATGTATTACCCGACATTCAAAGAACGCTCACTGAACTTTACATTGAACGATTACGAGTACGACAGAAGTGATTCTATTCCTATGAGTTCATTCTGATGGTTCGATATTTTTCTCATAAATCTACAGACAGATCTGAACCCTTCTTTCTTGCTCTTTTGTTCTTATTTCTGTCCAGGGAAAGTAGCATTTGTGAGGAACCAACATACTGACTACAATGGTAATCTTGCGGTTCAAAATGGAAGGAAAGCATTGACAAGGCCACTTTCTAAATTGTTTCGTACCCAAATAAACTACATCAGCTGTTTTATCGATTAATAAGGCAAAAAAGAAATTTTACAAGATTTACCAATCATCGGTCACGTTGAAACTACCATACTTTATCAAAGTAATTAAACGTTTCTCTTTTACGCCCAGAAAAGTCTGGTTTTTCCGCCAGAGAAGGTTCCACTACACGTACCGAGAAAGAAGGATTTCGATGGGCACTATTATCCTCACGATGTTGCTTGACATTTCACGTTTATCATGCAACCGTACATTGCATGGGCAAAGCACATTCATGAAATGTGCATACTTTTCCCCCCCGGATGCAATCAGCGTCATCGGCTATTTATCAACATCCGACTAACATGAACAGTTCCCAGGAGTTTTTCCACTTGTAAAAAAATGACTTTCATCATCGTGTTGTCCCCCTAGTTCTATTCTACCCTCTCCCTCTTCCCCTCACAGCACCTTTTATTGAGTTTTAGTGGCTGTGAGCAAGCCCCTTCTACTATACTCATGCGTCCAGCACATAATAGACAATCAAATAAATTACTAGCTTTGTTTCGTTTGAAGTTCCACCTTCTGTACTCACGCAATATTTGCTGTTCACTAACCAGTTACTAGAACATTGTTTCTGTAGTTATATATATATGTGTATATCATATGTATTTTTGACATTTCGGGGTTATTCTTAATTAGCAAGTGCAATGTTGAACTTGTCGTAATCGAATCAGTCGAAATACAACCTAGATCAATAATAACTAAAATGCTCGAGGCAAAACGCAAAGAAACGTGTCAGTGATTTCATCAGAATGATTCCACGTATGGTCTCAATGTACCGTTCACCAATGCAGAAATTCAAGGAAATCTTTTAAATCACTATGAGGAAATTTTCCAGTCACCAAAATGCTGTCCAAACAACACTGAAGTAGAATATCTGTCTTTGGAAATTGACCATTCCAGTTCTAGTGCATCGGCACACATTGTCGACACTGACAGTTCTATGTAACTAGGACGCAGTTCAACCGGGGAAGTGCACAATTTGCAGATAGCAACAGAAACGTTAAAATACGATCCTACCGACATTCGGTTCGGGAAAAATTAAAGCGGTTTCCCTCAGCCACACACAGCGCACAATATCAAAATCCATAGCCAGAAATGATGCTGAGGCGTCTGAATCAGAAGTTTTTAGTCTTCAAAATACTTGTAGAAGCTGGCGATCTGAAGAAACAGTGGGAAAGTGACTTTTTCCTTTTATTAGACACTAGATATATTCGTACGGTTGAATGGGCACGCTCCAGAGCCACTAAGGCCCAGTACATGGAGATGGAGGTGAGGAAACCGGCAACCGTGAATTTGGACTGATGGAAAATCTGATAAGGTCTCATTGGGTCAGATGAAATAAGGAGCCGAGCGAAAACGCGTTGATGTGCGTCACCACAATGACCAGTGGGTCTGCAACGCGAACCTCTGACCTTTTTAAAGTGACAGGCGCTTAATCCACTCGAACACAGCCGCTTTATTCTGTCTTACTGAAAACATCTGTGAAATTTTCTCCATTAGGTGGGATGCATGTCTTTATTTGGGGAAATTGTTGTTCAAAACGAGGCAAAGATGAGCTTAGAATGGTCCAAACATTGGTGTTTGACTTTCAACTCAAGTGCTCGTCTGAACAACCTTTGTTTGAAAATTTCCGTACGCCCAAATCAAAACGATAGATTTCTAATTCATAATTATAATCTGAATACTTGTTAACGAACAGACCCATAGAACTACCTGTTATCACCCTGAAGCGATAATCCATTTGGTCCTAATGCTTACAAAATCGCATGCGAGTTGACCGTTTGACTGAAAGTCGTTTCCCGAAATTGGTAAAAATAGATTAGATTCTTTCAAAAATTAGACTAAGCGAACATTTGGAACAATTTCTTAGCTATAAGGTTACTTTTGTGATGTCTTGGATGGATTATCAAATGAACGTTCATGTTATTCCTGTCCACCTTCACTGGTTTTGTGAACGCGTACGTAGCTTAGTTTTCAAAGATTTCTAGTGCGTTTTTCGTCTGTTGATTTTATTATTTTACAGATTCCCTGCATGAAAGATTTATTAGGGTGGTGGTCATAAGTTTCCGTCATTCTCTCAAGCAAAAGAGCCGGAGAACATCCTCACCGACTCGCACAGCTAAGATCGCAATAACTTTTCTTTTCTATGGGTTTTCCCTCGGTGAATAGATTCGGGAATTCGGTCAGACGAACGTAATTGGGCAACGTTGTCCGGTTGGAAAGAAGTAAACATAAGAGGGATCCATTTGCAGTTTTGGGTGGAAAAACCGGGAATATTATCATCTGCAGTCCGTAAATCCAGTATGCTTATCCTCGTCAGTTGTCGTGTCCGCGAGAGGTATCGCATAATGGAGCTGTAAATGTGACCAGGTACTGTGTCCACGTTGAGCACACGAGTACACTTGCAAAACAACCAAGAGGAAGTCCATGTGATTTATCTTGATTGCAATCTGTTTGTCACAAACCCTTCGCTTTGTGGCTAAATGAAATCGGGATGTGAAATAAACACAGTACCCATTAGGTTTGCATGGCAGAAGGCCACCGCTTTCCAAAATCTTATTATTCTGCTGACTTCAAACAAAACGATGAAATTCGGAATATAAGTAATGAGGAGTAGCCCTTATTAATTAGTTACGATTTTTCGTTTTTGCATGCATAACTTTTTGTGTATTTTACTTATTTCTCGAATTCCGTGTGAGTTTGTTACTACTTTAATCATCCAATATAAGTGTAACAAAGACCTTGTTTGTTCACGGTAACGAAACGCAGAAACAGTCGCCAAGTGAATCTTGTTCAGCTCCACTTCTGTTTTCGGAACGGCCGGTTTGGCTTTCTGTTATCGCTCAAGTAAACATTTCGTACACTATCCGGTCCAGACGTGTTCAGTCGAGGTAAACTTTTGCTCCATCGAACTGTTTTTTCTTTACTTCATTAGACCACATGCGGTCTCAAAACGAGTGCAAGCCGTCAAATCAGTTATAAATGGACGTTGTCAATGCGACTTCTTCTTTTGATAAAAAGTAAATTTGTTCAACGAAAGAACAAAACCAAAGGATCGTTCTGACAGATAAGAGAAAATCTCGCTTCTGATGGACGATTACAACCGGAAGATCTAAACTAAATAAAGTTTGTAACATAGAAGAATGAAATTGCCACGTACTATTTCTATTTACGGGTCTTACATGCTAAGGCTAAAATCGGGCAATATTTTGGTCACTGTGACTAACCTCTCTAACAAAAACTGAACAACGTGGGAACCTAAGCACACAAGGTATTTGTTGATACCAGTCAACCGATAATTACAGCACGCATCAGATCAGTCGCACCCGCTGTTGATAAGGCTGCCAATGATGAGTAACAATTTTGTGTAAATATCGGCGGTGAATCGCACAAAATGGTTAGCCCAACATTATGATAGCTTTCCTTCGATTGTTTATGTATCATTCTTCCTCAACACATTCTTTTCCTCTTGGTAGGAGTACGTTCCTCCCCATGAATACACATCGGATGTGGAATTCTCGTTCTTCTTTAGGGTGAGAGGCACCCTAACCTATGAAAATATAACATGCAGATAAAAATTATGGGACGACCTGATAGTTTGGTAACATTAACTGCAAACTTTAGCACTACTAAATTAATTTGCCAGAGGTCACCAATTTTAGATGAATTATCTTTGTACCGGTGATTTGCTTGTCACACACTGTATACTTGACGCCCTCTGCATGAAAGACTTTAATCCCCATGGATCATTATCAAGGTCTATATACTGACCAGCACGGGTAATTACGATTGTAAGTCTACTGATGACCGGTTATCAGTTTTATTTTACCTAACTTTGGAAAGCATAAGGGTATCAGCAAAACAGGGATTTTCTCTGCTCAATTTTAATTCAGTCAGAAGAATAATAATGATTTAACCATTTTAGTCCATTGTCATCGTTCTTCTCTGACTTCAAAATAGCCGACTCTATGAGCTGCTCAAATTTCTTGTTTGCGTGCCAGATGTACTGTTCATGTTAGACCACCAACATTTTTGGGTTTCCTTAAGTAGATCTCCTTAAATTCTCCAGGTTTATAAAGCCTCATTTGGCCTACCTAAACTGGACAGCGATTTCCAAACAATGTCCTTGCCATTATTCGCTACTTATTTTCTCCGGTCCACTGCTTGACTGGAAACCAAACACATAATCAAAGATGTAAAACTCCTACGTCTGTTAATGGTATAACAGAAGCAGTTTGCCCTGAGTGTTAGTCAACGCTGACATTAATTAACACCACCTTCTTCCGTTTGTCACTCCACTTTAGTGGCAAATGTTTATGTCGTTTAGTCCATTGTATTCTGTTCAATTTATGATTTATAGGTCTCATATTTTGTATTCCAGATCCAAAACAGTAAATAAAATGCTGGCATATCATGGCGTACATCACCCTCGTGTGCTGAAGAACTGGATCAATGGGTCTCAGTGTTTTAATCACAACAATAGCCAAAATAAACAAACATAACATGGATGCGTAAGCATAAAACTGGCTCCTAAATAATTTGCAGATTGCTTATCATTTGACGGATTTGAGTAATCACGGTTTCTTTTTTTATTTTAACAGCTGCTAGCACTGGGCACATAACGGCGAATATCTCCGTGGTATTCAACTTACCATTTCATTATTATTATTATTTCACAGACAACCTTTACAAACCTGAATCGACAAGACCAAACATAATATATTGTCTCACTGTCGTGTACTTATCCATGCTTAGTAGCATGCAGATTCACAGTCCGCGAGTGTGTGAAATCGATTGGAATTTCCTCGACATCCGCCGTATAGAAACATCACGCAACGCCACTGTTTTTCGTCAAATGTGTACATTGGCAAGGAGGCACGACATGGACCGATATCTACTGGTAGAAGACATCGGAAATCGATAGAATCCATCGTCTTCTTGGACAAGCCTGTGGAACAGAGAGGAATCGAATTGTCACTTTTCTGTTGCAGCAGGCAGGCTTCCGACCGCTACGTTGTGTTGACTGTATAAATAATGGAACGCATACTGCGCTTTTGTTCACACGGTTTCTCTACTTTCATACTTTTTGGATCGGTCATAGCCGACACCTTCAAGGACCTTTGTCCCAAAATAAGTCGCAGCAAGAATGGATGATAAATGGGGCGACTATTGTGAATGGCCGTGGGTACCTGTTTAAATGAGCTTATCTGCTGCTAGACATAGACTTCATAATTTGTTGATAACTAATCTAGTAAACAAGATGAAAAAAGTGTGTGCATCAGACCAGGAAATGGATAGTCTTGTAGAATTTTCATATCAAACGCTGCATTTTAAAGCATTGAATTTTTCGGAAACTGCGTAGATATGCCGTGAGCAAAACTTACCGGAATTACTTGACCGGTTTCGCGGGTATCGCCGCTCGTCAGGTATGCGCACCCGGTACTCTCCTGTCCAACCATCCTCATAACAGTGCACGTCTTTGTTAGTTCCTCACTAGAATCACATTTGAATGGTTAGCAGTGCGAATGGATGATAGAGCCATTTAAGACTCACATGGTGATTCGCCGGAGGATTTTTGACACAAGACCCAAAAGTATTGATTTCACCAGGCAATTCTTAAGTTGACTTATCATCCACTCACGCTCCTAACGATTTAAATGAGATTCTAGTGAAACATGTGGTGAGCATTTATTACCCACATAATATTATATGAATACTCTAGACATATACATAAATATCTCGACCAACAAATCTGAACTGAACCTAGCTTCAAGTGCACAAGATTATGGGCGGTCAGGTGGTGTTTTTGGGTAGCTTTTCAAAAGACAGTAAGGGGCTTGTTGGTAGTGAGTGTGTTGGCATGATGTTGGGTTTACATCCGGTTACCTGCTTTGGGGTAGTTTATTCCACATGTAACGAAACATTACAAGAGCTTATCTCTAGAAGAACGTGAGAATGAAATCAGAGATGAAATCCATTCCGAAATAAGTCTTCAGTGGTGAAATCTGGGTGCAACCTGCAAGGTGCTGATGGTAGCACTGTCTACAGTTCAGTTGCGCTGTTGTGGCATGAGGCATAGCTGCACTCACAAACCTGCTCTAGCTAACCATCTGAGCCGTCGGGCCATATGGACACTCGCTGACACGTCTACCACGTGACACGTGCAAATCAAGTGATGCAGCGCACGAAAGCCAGGCTATCGTTTGAGTCTGAGATCCAGCCAGTAATAACCGTGACTACCCTAGGAGTGGGAGGACAAATTATGGGACTCTCATTGGTCCCAATGTATTTCACCAATGTTATTCTGGTCTCGCATGCTTACATATATTGATGGCTGGTGGGTAAATTTTAATGATTTTTAGTCGCCGATATCATATGCTGCCTTCGGTTGCCTAATGTAGCGATGGAGCTATTTCGACACTTGTTGACAATTCGAGTTTCGGTACAACTACGTCGACATTAAAAGGATTCAGTTATTGTTCGCTTTACAAGTACCCATAGAGGCTTGGCAACTCAGCCTCTTATATTCATTGACCACTTCAAGATAATCGTAACTCGTTCGGCGGCATATCCACTACCATATGAATGAAATGGGCGTGAGGCATAATTACCGCGGGTTCAGCCTCGGTTTGCTTTACATGAAAGAAATGCTCTTGGATACATGAACAAGGCGGCAAAAAGAAGAAAACAGGAGGATCACACAAATGCTTCAGTGTTAAGCTAAAAGTTTGGTAAATCGTAGATGTAACTGGATCTTAGGAGCTTTCCGCATACTTTTTGTAAGGCTCAGAGAAGTACTGTATTCCTGACTACGATTTAGGAATTCTTAGTAGTTTTCACAATTTCATCACTCCTCTTGTACCTATAAAAACAACTTGTCCACCTCACATGGCCCAACCACCATTTATTGACGTTTACTAACCAGGCTTTTATTTGACCCACCGAGAACGCGGTAAACTATTCATATACGGCATGAATACTAACTTGTACCACAGTGGGTGCAAAATGTTCTTATAACCGTTAGCACGTCTATCCTTTTTTATGACTTGGCGTGTGTAAGGCATTTTGTATCGACATGAATTGAAGTTGCTTGAAACGAGCTTGAGTGTCTTTCGGAGTTCAACGAAAACCGATATAGTTTATTTGACTTTTGTAATGCTAAGTTAAACTAAATTCCTTCTCTTCTAAACACGAAAAATGGTTTTGCCTCCACATGCCCTGATTTAATATAATAGGTAGGAAGTTAAAAATTTACCATTAACTGGATTTCCCTATAAGTGTTCCATCAGCAGCACTAATCTGTTAATCCCAAAACCCCAAGAATGAGGATGCTTCTCCCTTACAGTTTATTATGACCCGATAATAAGAATAACAACAGCCCGCAACAAGCACGAATGCTTGTTTCGAAGTGGGACAGCACAGTTTCACATTCGTTCAATTAAAGATTATTCGTCGAAGGAAATTCACAGGCATAACAAAATCTGCACAAATCCCCGTATCAGTTGCAACAATAAGAAGTAGGCGCACAGCCGGGCAGCCCAGCAGTTACCAACCTTGGTGAGTAATTCGACGAGGTAAGTTATCAAACCACAGTGGACTGGATTTAGGAAATAAAAGATTTGTTCTCTGTACGAATGTAGGCGGTCTGAGTATTTGGATCAGTGACACTGTTCCATCTGAGAATGAAAGATTGCCGAAAGAAAATAGCGAGAACATCCATCCTTAGAGAGGAAATGAAATCAGATCAGCATGGCGAATGACAAACAGAGGAGTGTAGATCATAAGGATGGGGACTTGGGACTTTATACCTCCCATCGTCACTCCAATCGACTTGATGATTTTGTCGATAATACATATTCTTGATATCTTTATGCAATTATTGCTCCAATTTTCTAACATCGTTTCTTTTATCTGATTAGGAATATTTCCTCTAGTTACTATTACTATCACGTTGTCGTTTTCTCGTGTGTGTGTGTATATGTGTGGCATCGAGAATTTTTGCTATTTAAACAACTCGCTTGCTCATTCACGTGGAATAGTGTCCGAATATTGCAATCAAACGAAAATCTCGAATTGTGTGATTTGACACACTTGTTGCCAATCAATCTGTTCGGGATGGATGATTGAAGTGTCCATAAATCCGTATTTTACGCTTAGCTGTTAGCCGAGTAATTTTCTGCCAAATACTCGGCAAGATTTAATCGAGCTTTTCTACTAAAAACATCTGCCGAGTTTTGTTCGATTTTTTTGGAATTTTATTTCTGCTGTAACGGCTAGGGTCAAATAGCATGAGATTGTGATACATTATTTTATTTCCTTTCCAAATTGTTCCTGAAAACAAAAAATATTTTTTGCTGATTCTTTAATTCCCCTACCATTATCGTACAGAATGAAATTTCAGTGAGTTTTCACCAAGCTAGTGTAATCCTGGTGAAAAACTTATGTATCACTGCAGCTCATAAATCAACAAATTCTTACATGACTCATGTATTCACCGAAAACTGCACCCGACGATAAACCCGTAGGCATTCATTCAGGTATCCATATTGGTGATATGAAATCCATAAATCAAAGACTGATATCCCCTAAAACAATGTATAATAGAACGAACCAACCGAACTACGGCTGTTCACGCATTGTACTTTTGCCGACTTGTAGGCTAACCGGACCGCTCAGAGTTCCTGCCTCGAGTCCTCCGCGGTCAATTGGTATTCCTACTTTGGGATCCAGCAGTCTGACACACTTGGCCCACTAAGAACTAATGGTAAAGCTTCACTGGAATCAAAGATACAAGGCATTGGTTTCCACGTTAACCACTGAATCGGGAGCTCAACCTGAAACCACGCAATGTTCGCTTAGGTTTTCGAAGACTCCCACTTGTATATTTACTTATACATACTGGCTCAGACGTCCACTTACATGCTTTGCAGATAAAAGCTTATTCCATTAGAAAATCCCATACGATGTTGAGAGAACACACTCATGCGTAAAGCAGTTTTATATTTTCAGGTGATTATGACTCCGTTTACTTCCAAAATATGCTTCACTCACTCAGTACCCTGAAGCTCTTAGAGGCCACAAATGTGTGAATCTTCCCAGCAGCGAATATTTCGATGAATGGTGCTGAGCCGCATGAACCGGCGATGGCTAAGTGCGATTCCCTCCAACTCTAGTTGCCTTTCGTAAACTACTCAATGATCGCAACCTTTCACTGACGATCTTGTGTGCTGTTATATCTATCAAAATGAGAAGTAAAGATAAACAAACAAAAAACGTCAGCAGAAACATATTAAGCAGTTTGTCTCCTGTGAATCAATTTGGGTATTGGATCTAATGAGGACTGTACGCCTTCGGTCAAACGGCTAATATCTTGGCATTTGCCTCAAAGGTCGTGAGTTTAATTCCTTCCATCATCAATTAGTTTCCCATTTGCAGGCATTTGCATAGCTGCAACCCCCATCCTGAAGCGTTCTGCATTTGTTTTGTAACAAAATAAATATTAAATGAAAGACTGTTATCACTGTGATTATAAGGAACTACCCTTCACTTCATAATTAGTATGCATGCGTGAGGTTGGACAAGATTTACTAGGAAGCATACAACAGATCCTGCAAGTTTTTTTCTTTTTCATCTTTTACTTCTTTTTTCATTAAATAACAACGCACACCACTTTTCCGGAAGACGACCGTGGCTCACAGAGTGTTACCAAGTGGGGAAGTTGTCCGGCGGTGGAGGATTCGAACCCGCGACGTTCACGTTCAAACGCCACGACTTTATCCGCTTGGCCACCGTCGACTTTTAATCGTATATACATACCCGGTGTTCTCTTACCCAAGTACCTCCATACTTTGACACTCCTTAATTGATTCAGGTAATTAAATTTGAACTGATCATGTAAGTATACTATATGCATCGTAAAAACCAAACTAACACCTATATGTCTTCGTATAATCTTATTCCACAATTACGGCATTGTTGGTCACTGTCAGTCATTGATTCTGATGTAAGAAAATTCATTACGGTCCAATGCTGAGGAATCTATGATGCCAACCAAACATGTCCATTCACGCGCATACATGCACACACGCACGTACACACTGCAGGTTTTCGTGGCTTCTTCAAACCAATTGAATGGGCCACAAAAGCCAAGAAGAGTTTCGCTGATTGAATTCCACAGAATGCGTTTAGAAGGAATGAAACGATTTCATCGATTCAGAAAAAAAATCGAGAATTTCGACTGAACACGCATCCAAATTACTCGTATACCCAAAAATATAATCTAACGACCGATTTCCAAATCTATTGTTTTCAGGCCAAGCAAACCCAAAGTAGAGTCAAAAGTGATTACCGAATAAATCGCTATTACATTTTCAGCTTTTTTTTGTTTTTCTCAAGTATTTTTCACTGGGTTATTGAAAATATGGAATGTAATTCAATTTTGACATGATTCATGAAATGAATTTTCTTGAGCCGGATCAATGTAAAGTCCGATGGAACATTTTTAAAATAATATCAAGTGGAAAAGTCTGACATAGAGACGGATTAAAGGATAGTTCTAACTCGGTTAGTTTGCTTCATGCTGAATCTTTTGCCAGTGAATCTACTGCTTCAGCTTGCCAAACTAATTTGCGCGTTACATGATTGGTATAAGTGGTCGATTTGTTATATTTAGTAGAACCGAAACCGCTGTCTTGGGATACGTCATCAGAATCTCCACATTCCGTTTCTGATCTTTTGCTGTACCGCTTAAAAATATTTTGTAAGTTTCATTGGCAGATTTTTTCCAATTTTAGAACATATCCAACTGTGAGAAGCCTTCGGTCTTATAGGGATTTGAACCCACGTATTTGTAGCGCATCCGTTTCACCAACTGAGCTGCGAGGCAAGCCGTGTTTGGACATTTCACTTAAGGATCAATGGTTATTCGAGAAAATCATGCCAAATGATGCCTAAGCCATTTGTTAAACAGTGGTTAGCTACGAAAGCCGATTGTGAAACTAAATCATTCGCAACTTCCTTCGGAATTGATTTTTCAAATTTGATCTCATAAATCCAAGATACCAGTAGGTACCACCATAGCCGGAGCAAAACAGCCGCATAACCCGAGGACGACTGGAACGGAATGCAACCGTGAGGCGGTTAGACTTTCATTTATCAGGTGCAGTAATCCATCTGCATGCCAACCACATCCTCACATATTCTTTTGGCTTCCTTAACATTTCTGATCACGCAGATCGCAAATAAATTTTGAGATGATAAGCAACATTGCTAAAAAATTGGAAAGCTACTTGGGAGGCAAAAAAAGGACAACCGGTTTCGCACTACTCTAAAACTGCACGTAAAACTCAGCCGAACCGGTAGGTCGGTGGCAGATATTTTGCGCACTTCAAACAAATTTGTGTTTACGGATTGAGAGCAAGACTGATAGTCGGAAATAATGCATCATCCAGTATTTTAGTGAAACCATTCAATCTAAGCGGGAAACCGAACTATTGATGACTTAAGGACCAAAAACTACTCACGCAAAAAAGGAATCCTAGATGTTTTTACGATCTTCACAAACCTCCAACATTCATCAGGACGTGCCACTGGCCTCGGTGTGTTGGGAATGTGAGTATAAATGGATTGGGGACGCACTTTCAGTTACATGATTGACGGTTGTCCTTGCCCGTTCACGTTAGGCGAATTAAGTTTCGTTCACGAGATCATGGTGAATCTTCAGTGGACGTATACTAAACTTCGAAGAGAAACGCGGAGAATCTCTGCAGCACTAGTGGTACTGACAAGACGAAAGAAGTGATGCGAAGAAAAAGAAACGAGCAAAATTTAGCACTAGATACTGTCGACGGAGGTTACCTGTGAGGTGGGTTACTAATTACGAATTAGCGATCCGCCATTCAACGGACACGACGAGGAAAAATCCTAACTATTCGGAGAGTTAAGAGTGAAAAGTCTTGAAAAAAAGCCAAATGCAGACAATCAGGAGCGTCAGACAGTAAACAGTCCAAAAATCTACCTCAACTCTTGAGTAACTTTTAATCAGTCAAATTTGCCGGATTACTGATGGTCATTCTATTATCGTCTGCCAGAGGCTTTGGAGATTTACTAAGAGGGCCAAAATCATTTTCTTTCAAACAGAAGAACTCCGAAAAGCATCAAAGCATAACAGTGAATATTTAGGAAATAATCCTGTAGGATGGTCTCACCTTTCTAGTCAATGCGCCTTACGGAAAGTAGATTCGACGGCTGTGACCTAAGACAGGCTGAGGATAAATCTGTGCGGAGAACACGAATTATGTGACCAGATAATGTGCTAATCTTTACAGATTTTTCAAAAAAATGGAGCACTCAAAAAATCATACTGTATTGATCCTATCCCTGTCGAGATACGATACCTGTCGGCAAATCGGAGTCGATTCCCCGCAACCGATAGCTGAGTCACATCTGACTGATACGATGGTACAGTATTCGAGGTGACCCAAAACAATTGACTTGTATTACCGCTCCGTCAAAATGAGGCAGGTTTGGAGTTCAGCAGGTACAAGGAGTGAGACTGAGAACAACACAATCCGAGGTTTGCACACAGTAACTCTGACCTCTTCGCTACATCTGTACCAGAGCCGTTGTGACTGTTTATACAACCAGTATGCTCGAAAAAATTAAGGTAATTGCCGGATTGTGCATCAAACATGACAACGAATAGGGGGACAGCATAAATGCCCAGCTAACAGGGTGAATCAGAGTGATATATCATTCAAGTTGCTTGATCAGTACCTCCGCATTTCGCGGACACCAAGTGCCTGTGACGTTATGGATTATTATTTTCGTAAAACATGTTATTTTACTTTAGTTTTCAATGATTATTTCACTGACTGCATCTGTAATCATAATGATTGTGGTATGTACGTTTGTGCATCCAGTGGAATGGAATAAGGCATACTGTATATGGGAAAGTACCGCTTCGGGTTTCAAATATGGGAGATGTAATGATTTAATAAAAATATTCTGTGCAAAATTCCCCAGTTTGAGATCCAAGTGCGACATCTTATCAGCTTTATGCTGCAGTCAAAAATCTTTGAGATGGACTGGGATTCATACGCCACCGGATTGGGATAACGTGACACTTAAATTATAGTTGTTACGATGATTCATTCTCAAACCATTACAATTATGTATTTAGGACATGGCATGGAGGCTAAGGGAGCAATTAGTAGGTATCCATTCAGTTTGTTATTCGGTCGGTATGTTGATCAATTGACAGTTCCATTCAGAAAAGGCGGAGATGTGTTGGGTTGTATCCGTTGCCAATCAGTGGCCTGGATTGATAAAGCTGTCGCGAGTGACGTCGTCACCCTATGACCAGGGAAGTTTTAAGGTATATACTAGCTTCTCTCGTGCACAAAGCTCAAGCTTCGGGATTCGTATAGTATTTACTTCTCTTGGAATCCTGCTGTTTGCGATTTTTGTTGCGGTACTGTGTACAACACGAAATGTCTTATTCAGTCCAAAGGGAGAACCTGATTTCAGTAAGTGGACCATGATGAGATGAAAACCAGATCACTCTTCCCGTGCTAAAGCCAGCCTGACGCTTTTCAGTGCGTTTAGGCAAACGCCCCACCTTTCGAACCACGTGAATGGCACCAAAACTGCACTTGAATTGACAGACGATCACCAAGAAGCTTAACAAATGAAATTTATCCTTGTTCTTGGGTCTGCTTACAGGTGCAGTTGAGGACTAGCATGAGATTGTAGCCGCGTTGAATGCGTCTATTATACTCTATAGGCTTTGTCCGCTGCGGCGTGATTTTTGAAGAGAAGACTAAGGAATAAATTTCTTTTTGAGCCATCCCTGATAATTTTCTGCGATCCGTGCATAATTTATGTTATAAAAAATAGATCCGCACGGGAAATCATTAACTGTTTGAACGGCATGGACTATTTGTAGTCCTGTGTTCATCGTGTCTTCAGAGCGCATGAATCTGACAGTCAACCAGTAAACATCCTGTAAGGTTTCCTTTTGGATTTAAATGAAAAATGTGAAAATTCGTGCTGTTCATTCCACGTTGCTTTTTAAAGACTGTCCATTGTAGTGAACAGTCCAGACGCCTCGTTAGCTCGACATCTAGAAAAGATAGGTGGTTATCCCATTCTAACAGCTGAGACTCTTCATCAATGTGCTTCGCTGAACTTCATTTTGTTCGGTATTGCAGAAGATATTTTCCACGTATCGTTAATGGTGACGTGGGTCTAATATTGTTGGCTTCACTAAATTTCCTTCCGATTTGGCCATAAAACTTCTGATAGGACTGGATCAAATATCGATCTCATGGCGACGTTCTTAAATTTTGGTTGATTATATGGGTTTTTCGGAAAAAGTAATATTACGCAATCCCACCGGTTATCAGAAGAAAGCGAGGCTTTCCTATGTTAATTGCAAAGTTAAATAGAAAATGATATTGCTTCACTGGTCGTGCCTTGATGCGGAGTGGTATACTTCAAAAAGACTTTAGGCAGTGATTTTTGGGCAGTTTGAAGCATTAAACTTTACCAGTGTCATTGCTGATCAGAAGATTGGTATTAAGAGAAACCCGTTGGTTTCTGTTGGTGAGATGATCTCGTTTGAAAATGGAACGGTGATGAGAGACGGTTGGACAACTAATTAGCGAATTCATTAGGACAGTCCGTCCTTTGATCAAATACTTTTTTGCTGGTGGTAGTGCAGGGGAATCTGAGCCAACAGAATTGGTTGAATGCACACAGATAGGACACTTTAAAACCCCGCTGGTGGAAAAATCCTTTCCGTTTCCGATTGTAAATCAAAGGCGGGTCAGCCTGAGCAACGACTGAACTCAGAACTTAGATGATCGGTACTCACGTTTTTGACTAGACCTTTCTCCTAAGAAGAGTCTAGGTTGATCCATTGAGATCTTTATATGACATTCCGAGCCCGTGAATAGTCAGTAAATGTTTGATTTTTAACTTGTCTTATCAGATTTTGCAGCTGTCATGACTCAGGCGTGAACAAATTGTAGGTTAAAACTTTTCAAATGTTTAATTAAATCGATTAGAGGGAAACCAGCAACGTAAAGCACTTTAATAGTAAGCAAACTAGAACGATAATTTATTATTTAATTGCTGGACACTTTTGAACTTGAGGTATGAAAACAATTTGAAAGCATTTGTTTGGTAAGGTAGTAATACGGAAAACGTTTTCGCTTGGATAGTTTTGTAAACAACCGAATAAGGTCTCTTTTGTGTTGGTCTCAAACGCTCTAACCATATAAAATATACAGTGCACTCAAGTGGACGGAAAGTAGCTCTCGGTTGTTTTTCCGTACAAAATTTGATTGAGAATGACCATCTGTTGAATACTATGTTCACTTTGGAGATCAATAAGAAAAAGCCATTGACTTGTTGGCGTTACCCAAATCAGAGCTTCAGAGTCGGAGGACCGAGAAACCCTCCTCCATCAACAATAACAATTTATGATTCAACATGTCACTCCCTTTTAAAACACATCACATTGTGTCCTAATTTGGCTTTTGTGAACTTTAGGGAGCAAGTCTTCTAGACGCGACCAACGTTGCGCTAACAGGCACAATATAGCTACAAACTCCAGAGTAAAATTGGAAATCTCCAAGGTGCTCCGGTGAACCAGGCGCGTGCTACGTTGCCTGCGGTCTGCTCGTACAATTGTGGCGACGGTGTGCTCCTAAGCGTGAGCAGATCAGATTCAAAAATTCTGTCGTTCACTTTCTTGATTAAGTAAAATACAATGCACACTATTTTCGGAAACGAGGATTTTCGGCCAACTGAGGGCTACAAAGTGGATAAATTGTTTATCGACTGATGAAATGGAACTCACGATCCTCAATCTGACATGTTGCTTTTTGATGGCTTGATCACCGCCGGTCAAACTGGTCCATCGGACCCGACACCTTCAAAAGCCTAGTATTATTTAAACATAGCGGATTGTAATTAGATTACGGTAGAAGAGATCATCTGATGACCAATTTTGTTGAATAAACAGTTGCCTTTTTGTATTCTTAAGCGATATCAAAATCGCTGTATCTAAAACCTTCAGAGTTACTCGATTCAAAAACGGCAAGCCCGATCATAGATTTCAAAATGAATATACCAAAGTAAAACTAATGAGCATAAACTAATCCTTTGTGTGTTGCGGCCTTAAAGCAGGCACGAACCAAGCGAGAAAAAGCAAAACGATTTCAACGACTAACCTCGACGTGAACAAAACCGTTTCCTCAAAAATATTGGAATCAGACATTCAGGTTTGTTTCCACAATTTTAACCTAACAAAAAATTTACCTTGGCGCATCAGAAGAAGAAACGCATTTATTACGAGTAAAATAATATCTTAGGGCTTGGCGATAGACCCTAATCGCACATAGGGCGAGAAAGATTACGGTAAAATCTCAGATTTGGTGGTCACATAGAAGCAAACTTCCCTCGCTGAACTACGAACAGAACATCGTCGTTGAGTGTTTAGAATCTGCACGTAACACAGTTTGCTTAGTAACCTCGTTCTGACAACCGCGATATGCGTTCCCATTACCTTTAACATTGTCAACCCAGCATCATGAATGATCTATTCAATTCGCATTTCATTCGGTGCATACGTTTTACTTCAACAAAGAATAAGGCAAGTGGCCGAAATAAAAAGAACCCAGCAGACCGACTAGTCTTGACCCCCAGTACACTTCGTGAAAATCCGCTTAGGTGGATCGTTCACGAAATTAAATCTTTTCCTTTCAGTCAGCGAGAAGAATTCACAATGAACTTAGAACTCAGATACAGATTATCTAACTATTTGATTATTTTCTGAGTGATCACAGGCTTCGACAGAGATAAACACAAAACAGTGAACCAGAAGTCTTAAACCATCGGACTGCCAGTCAGTAAGTAGACTGAGTGCGGTTCTTTGTAAAACATAGGCTCAGTCAGTAATTCGACCAGGCCCCACTGATTATGTGAATAAGAACACTGTGTAGGGATAAAAATTGGCATTCCCAGATTCAAAGTCATACGAAAAACTCACATTTCAAGTGAGAAGTCAAGAAGGAAACTATTAGTAAGGCGATGAACTTAGTAGAGAATAAACAAGAAAGCAAACGAAATTCACAGGCCCGATTCACTCCTGTCTCTCAGTCGGGAGTTTGATCCTATTTCAATAGTTTTTCCGATCGAAACAACCCGCTGAATTTTTCAAGGGTGTCAACTGAGTCAAAATGTTTTCAACTCTGTTCGTGAACGTACTCCAAAAGGCCGTGCAAATGACCTTTTACCATTTTGGCAGTGGCAGAAACGATAAATACACTCTCTACTTTGAAAACTATCAGCTGGCCTGAATGATTACGCCGACTAGGACCAGGAGTATTATAATGCAACTAATCATCGTTTTAACCACCCCAGAATTGAAGTTCACAGGGTCATCTGTTACAATATCATGCTTAGAACGTGTTTTTCTGGCATAAATTAGACCAAACGGAACAAATTTTGTAAGCCATTTTGTGATATTCTTCTAGAATAAACAATACGCTGCTCGTGAGCGCTTGATTATAGTGACAAGTTGATCGTAACTTACAGCAGTTCGTTCCACATTGGATTATCTTGAGTAAGCATAATGCATTTTTCACCACTCAGTAAAAGTGGATTTTCGAGGGGGGGGGCTCTAGGCTGCAAGCAAGATAAGTTAAATTAGTCCGAATATTAAGGATTGAGTGAATAATGACAAAAACCAACTCCAAGATGGACCGTCCGTGGTTTTCAGTGTGCACATAATTTTTGTTAGTTTATCTTAATTCTAAAACACTGTTTTTTAATCATCGTCGTATAAGTAAGGTTGCGTGTGCCAATCTTCATATTAATGAGCCAGTATACAGTATTTTCCGGGGCTGAAAAATCCCACATTACCGAGTAACCACGGCCTGACACTGAGCTATTGTCCAACGCCCTCAGACTGCAAAAACATAACGTTGACTGCATGCAAACCGTAAGACTGATTGAACCGAATGGGGAAAGGAATAGTTGAGATAAACGGTTCTAAGCACAGCAGACAGAATGTGAATAAAACAGGTTGTCATAGATTATCACAATATTGTTTGAATAGGCACGGTTAGTTTTGAAGAAGAAATCAGAGTAATCACCGACTAATTTCCCCTGTTCTTTCTAGCTGTATGAAGGTGGACAATTTTTGATCTTTTTCAATGAGGAAACAAATTACCATTAGTTTATTGATTTTTCAACTTTTGGGAAAATAAACGCATTATCTGGGTCAGATAATTAGTTGTTCCGTCTTCATGACTTCCGTTGATTCTACTTGATGATTCAAAAGACAATTTAATGAAATCTCCAAGTATCTCGATTCCCTCAATATCCCAGTTTTCAAAGCGTGCGTTCTATACATAATTCCTGTGATGAATTGCATCAGAGTGGTCGAATTATTTGAGGTTAACTACCTTTAGAGAGAAGCTGCTAATGAATGTGGGTGCTAAATCACGTAGCATTTTTGTTTCACATATCATTCCTCCCGGTCTTGGCTTCCATTTTTGGCCCGTGGATACGCATTAGTCCAAGCATAAAACAGCTGCACAGTACTTGTATGATTTAGAATCGGTAATCTAAGAATTGGTTTACTAAGATGGACTGTTTCACTTATTTTTACCTTTCATTTTTGAAATCGATATTCACTGAAGAAATCGGGTAACGGAAACAAACGTACCGCCATTTTCCAGTAGTAATCTTGTCTTTTCCATAGATCAGTTTCAGTCAACTGAATAATATTCGACTACATTTCGGCCAGGTAGTGCAATCAGGTAAACTGTCAGTACTCAGTATGGCCACCGACTCTATGCTGAAAATCATCTAAGCTGCCAATACAAGCCAGTCTTAAACAGCACTCGAACCCGACTACCCTGTAGGATTGTCACTCGAGAATAACACTCATTAAGCTTACTATCGCAATGAACTTTCGGTGATCTACTGAATCCCAACTTTGTGCGGTATTCCATCAGCAATGCGTCCAAAAAGGATGGAATAGTTGGACCGTCCATCTGTAGCTTTCGATGATGGTCGAATCAGCTCACTTCACTTTTTCAACAGTTTATCTTGCACCAACTTGCTTTAGTTTTGGTTGCTATCCCAAAACATCCTTTATTCAAGAAAAAAACAGGACAATTCCAAAGTGAAAAATTGAACGACTTCATAGGATAGAAAGGACCTCATAAAAGAACGCCACTGATTACAGCATAGAGCGATCTCACTTGTTGTCACTAACCGTTGCTTGGGACGATCTCGTGGAACCCAACTCGACAGACTAACTGGACCTGCACGAGCCATTCCATTGGCTAGGACTTGCAAACCTCTTCGCCTTGTCATCGGATGACCACTTCGATCCTCTTTCTACTCACTGCTTTCCTCGGCGTAGAACAGTGTAGGCCTTCTGTATTCGTGCGCAAAACATGTCTCAATTAATTTAGTCCATTTTGATTTAATGCCTTTTATAAAGATTTATCCCTCGTGCTCTGTTCCCTATTGCTCACCTCTGAATCACTGAGAAAGTTCACCCCATTTATTTTGTCTATTCTACGAAGGTAATGGTTTGCAAACACCAAGATTACCCTCAGTTTTTCTGCTCTGTGGCCAGGTTTCTGAATCGCATAACCTAATTGCTTCGGTGTGAACTCAACCTTTGATTGGTAGGAGGGAGTCAAGCTGACGCCACAGATACCTCGATCCCTCTGTGGGCTTGAGGACAGTTCATCTGATATCCGACCATCAAATGCGATTCAACTATCATATTAAATAAACATATTTACTTCAACCGGTTCTTCTTCTGCAGGGACAAGGTCCGGCTTGGGGCCAATTGATTCCTGCAACAACATTTGAAGTTTCTAAGATGTGAGGGGCATCCAAAACATTGTTATACTATCGCTTAGAAGACCGGGAAAACTTTGTAGCTTACTTGGTATGAATTTATGTTTGTATGCATGTATGCCTTCGTGCGTCCGTGAAGGAATAAAATGAATTTCAAACTACTGTCAATCGACTCGTATTCGGCAGTCATTCTTGAACATATTGGCAAAAGTTAACTAAGTTCACTGGGAATAACAGGTTTCCACGGTAATCAAATCGTTCTGGAAGACAGTTACCAACGCCTTCAATAAAATCTTTAGTTGTAAGTGATAAAACAGACACAAACTAGCTTCTGTCGCAATGTACGGGACCGAAAGATGTCGGCCAGATACAAGTCGACAGGACTACTTCGAACTGATGACCATTTTTGTTTAACAAATACCCATTTACAGCTAAACTAGCTGTTATTATTTCCAGTCTGATTGTAAAACTCTAAAGAATAATACCTCTATACTGATTTTCGTCGTATCCGAGCTGTCATTGAGGGCATTAGTCAGTATTCTGCACTGCTGCCTACGGACCGCGGCAAGTCCCATTTCAGTTCCACTGTTTTGACCGACTTAATTTATACGTCAGGAACAAAATACCAAGGAAAGTTACGATTTAGTTAGTTATAATAGTCTCACATCAGACCATTTATGAAAAAAGGATGAATAATTCACTACTTATAAAGATAAAACTGCGGCCGCAACTATCAGAATGTGTGGTGACTGTCGATCAGGGCACAAACAAAATGAATGTGAAATACCTTACATTTTGAATTTCTTACTCCCGTGAGCCACTGGTATGCAACAGATGCAGCAGACATTGCAGTGGATATTAACGTTCAGACATCTGCTATCATTAATTTCCAAGTTGACCCGTCCACAAGCAAGAAAGCACATTGAAGCAAAACAAATTTCAAGTATGTGACCAAAGCTGAGTAGACAAAATGTCAAAATTCGTATTCTCCTAGGAGACAACCGAAGTCTCTGAACAAACAACGTACTTTGGCTTCCCGTCGGTTTTTCTTCATCTGTCGGATTCGTTACACACCTGGATCCGGAAGCTAAAGTGTAAAAGGCCAGTCCGAGTACTGCTAAACAAGTCAGTATCACAGGAAATATAAAAATCCAAAATTCCCGAGGAACAGTAACGCATCGAACAGGTGACTTGTCACACGAACAACACTCAATGGAAGAGTGCAAGTGGACCTCGACTTGTGATCCCGCTTGTTCGGAATTTGTGACTTCCTCCGGGGTTGGGACGCAAGGATAGATCTCATTAGACTGGCTCGAATGTTCCGAATGACTCCCACTGATACATTCGTCATGCTGCGACTGAGTAGCTGTGCCTATGTGCACTCTGAGAGCGCGCATCTCCATTTTCTCTGTCCTCGCACTTTTGTCAAATGCGAATTCTAAATTCATATAGATATGAACTGAACTATAAAACACGAAAGTGGAATTTTGTACACGGATTAAAGGTATCCATTGAGCGTAATTTGTGATCGAACGATGTGCAGCAGTTCGATAATGCTTAATTTCCGTCCATTCAGGTAATCGATTTGATCTTGCACGTGTGTAATCCGATGTCCTTTTGGTTCATGTGTTCACGTAAGGTCAGCATGATTCTGTGGTAATCAGTGCAAACACCGTAAAGGGTGTTCATATACGAATCCGTGGATACATGTTCCGAGCCGGAGTAGACAAAGCGTAAGCAGACAGCTTTTGCCGATTACTAAGTTATTCGTTCTTGCCACTAACTAACTAATTTTTCAGGACTGCTCCCATCGTTTTCACTCAAGCTGTTCCCAAAGAGGCTTGAGAAACGAAAGAGAACACTCTCCACTGATCGTTTCTAGCCTCAGTCTACATCGTAAGAAATAGAATATGCTGAGAACTTGCAGCTCGTAGTAGATGAGTGGGTGTGCAAGAAATTCACCGTTCATAGCCAACAGGGTAATTGTGAGTGAATGGATACACAAAATGCTTTCTACCTGTCGTTTTCTTGGCCCTCACGGTTACTTTGGCTATCCATTTTTCTGTAACTACTCGTTTTGCCACACTGTATTTCCACACATAATCCTGATTCCTATTATTCAGATATTCCGCAATAATTTCCATCCATGTCTTTCCCAGTGACCATGAAACTCCAGTCAGTTCTTAAAACGCCGAATTTTTCGCCCTGTCGTTCACTTTTTGAATGCAGTGGCTGTATTTACTTCGCCCTTGCTATATAGTAATATGCACCCAAACTGCTGAAGCAATACCTAAGGGAACATCATTCACACCCAACCATTCAGTGAATATGTTTTAAAATGCAAAACTCTGTGTGAAAGCTTTGAGAGGAAGTGTTTCGAAATCTTTGTTGCTTAAGAGGACTTCTACATGTAAACTGATGCGATCGAGCAATTATCCAGAGCAGTGGGAATCTACCTGTTGGCCTACGAGAAATCGCATCGTGATAACATCTAATTAGCTTTTCCAAATAGCTTTAAAGTATGAATGCTATCCTCGTGAAAATCAATTTCCCAAACCTAAATTATTTGTTCTATTTTACCCCATCTTTCAAATTCATGGTGGCTGTTTCCATGCTCACTCTACATCTTTTATCGGGCCTTGTTAGCTAAGGTGAATGCCTCTTCCACTTAAGCGTTAATTGTCTAAGGGGAAGACCGTAGACAGCATCATTCGAACTTGGTCATTTCACCTTACTCATGCTGCCGGCCAGAAACAACAGAGATCGTGGAAAGCAGCAGACTCGGGGACACGTACACACACACACAAACACTGGTCCGGACCACACATACATTTGGCCACAGCATTCATGCTTCAGGATGCCCCGGTGAAGTCTGTGTGCAAAGCGTGCTTATCAGATAAGCAAGTGTAAAAAAATAAAAATGGGCGAAAAAAGATTTTTACGCGGGTATATTTTTGTGTTAGCTATACCGTTCATGTTTTGCCATTCTTTTCCTGTGCCCATAACAGCACGGCGGATCCATAAGCTCATTAGTATTGTTTTCCGAATGGTCGACAAGAGACTTTCGTTTGGCATGTCGTCGGCAGACAATTTGATCATTACATGGAACTTTCAACATTGCCATTAGATTATTATGGACTGAAACTTCCTTTTAGCATTATGTATCAATCAGGTTTGTTCATTGAGAATATGATAGTTTTTAAATAACCCCATAGTATTTCCCATAAGGAGCATTAATCGACCTAAGGCCCTCAAGTAATAATATACCTACGAAATTATAAGGGCGAGCTGAAACACTACTGTATTTGACCAGTTAAGTCTTTTCAGAATCAAAACGCATGCCTTAGCATAGCGACAGTTGTTTTTACTCAACCGTTAAGATCCTTTGGAGAGGATTCACTGTGAACTTGGATCGGTTTAAATTACGGTACACACTCCTTCAGTTGAATTTCAAAACCATTTCGGAAGACCCGAGCTTCTCGTTTCAACAGTCGGCAGTAAATTAATACTCCCAAAAAATTCGTAAATTCCAAATTTCAGAATAGACCAATCATATCGAGAGTGAATGTGACATTTAACATAGTGGTGGCGCCATAATGAAATGAATAAAAACTGGCACTTCATTTCCTGATCGGCCCAAATGAGAACTTCATGTGTGAGATCATCGAGGTGACCGAGACCAGAACACTGCGTGTACATTGAATACTCAATTTCCGACTAAGTTCCTTTCTAGGGCAGTAGAATAAACGTATCACATCTTAGCTACTGTCAGAATAGCAGTAGACGATGAGCAGATAAATAAATCGCAGAGGAACTGCGAGACCGGTGGGACACGGGCAGTAACGGTATCCGACGCTCCAAAAAGGCAAACCAGAGAATCGTTTGAATGGGCCATTCTATAGATTACACCGAGACCGGGTTGATTTTTCTCCTAGATAATTGTTCAGGAGCCCTTACTGCCCCTGACTTGGTCACTTGAACATTCACTAACCGTGCTTGCAACCTTCCTTGAAAAAGGCTTTTCGTGGTTCCGTCAATCCATGTTTCGGTACCATGGTTGCCTATCTTCTGCCGTTGATGCAATGAACCCTAGATGTTAGGGACAATGCAAGATGCGACGAATATTTGGGACCCCATAGATTTATATGACGACAGAATTATTGGAGAGGTAAGATATAACGTATTACTCAGTTGTCTACGACGTCAACACGCTTAGCCAGATGGGGCGAGAAGTTTCTCTAGCTAGAACTCTAAACTTTCAAAGTAGATAAACGGTAAGTCTAAGAAGCGCGCACACGTGGCCGCCCTTCCACAACCCCCCTTCGTGGTCCAGATACCATTTCATTCTCTCGCCCCACCGCTCGCGTGTACGGTAAACTGAATTCCCGCGTCCGTAGTCATTCTCGCGTTAGGATCACTATGAGGCAAGCTTACTCTGTTAGGCTAGATCCCCACTAACAGTCTTTTGCGTGAAGTTCCGTTGAACTGTTCTGTACGTATTAACAACAGTGGACTAAAATGCCGTTGCTTGTTCGTCGCATGTATATGGACCCGCTGATTACAATTTCCCTGAGGCCAAGGATAAGTTCTACGGGAATTTATCTCAATTAACCCAGGGTGTACGTTGTAAGTGTTGCTGGTAATTTTAACGCCTAAACTAGCTACTTTACGGAGACGGAACGGCACATTGGAGACTTATTTTCTGACCCCGCCGATGGCGCCAACAACGATCATGGCATCATCCGCCTTTGTTTTGACCGCGGTCTGCTTCTGGCGAATACCAACCCCTGAAGTAAAAAAGCAACATCAGCTCACGGGGCATCCTCCTCCCAATTACCAGCATTGAACTCAGATCGATCACCAGTGAGGTGAATCAACTGAGGATCGCCCATCATCCTAGTCCGAAACTGTGGACTCAGATCATGCGTTGGTCCGTGCTCGCTAGTCTTTCGTTACACCAGCACGAAAACCATACATTGTACGCGACTGATTCTAGACGAAAATAGCCGACTTTAGTTCTTATCGGAGCTTTCAAAGGAGATATAAGATAGAACTGGAAAACTGATAGTACTACCATGCATACAGAACTAATCGTCGAGTGCACAGAAGTTGAAGATGGGTGGTGGAGAACTTGCTTAGGTAGTCGTCTGTCTGCGTAAAAGACTTTTTGCAGATCGGTCTAAAGTAAATATTTTTCTTTGAAACTTAACAAAAATAGTCACCCCTTATACTTTGGCGGTCATAAATATCAATTCAAGCAAACCACTTACAGGAAACCCAAATGCACCTTTGCAACAATATGAAATTTTTGAACAATTGCGCGCAAACTTCCTTTCTTGTTTTTTCAATAATCCAATAGAATACAAATGTTGGATGGTAATTTGAAACAAAGAGAACCACTACTTCAAAACATGTAGTCCCAGGGATCGTAAAATAAAATTGTTAACCGCTAAAACACTCGTATTCGTTTGATATTATCCTTCAGTGTCTCCAGTCACCTAGTTGATGAGTCTTTCGGACAAGACAAGACGTGAGACACCTACTTTAACTAAATCTAGCTCGTTACCATAGTTGATATAATGTGACTTTGCGTGGTTCTATACTACTCCAAGTTTCAGTGTTGTGGTTGCCGGTTCTCCCTGCCGCGTATAACGGACCTTTGCGGCTATGGAGCAATTTACTTCTACTCCACTCACGCGTGAAAAACGTCATAAAAAATTATCCTTTCTACTTCAAGTTTGCAACTGCCCTCTTGAACGTTCCCGAGTGCCTAGTACTTTATCAATCTTATTCCATCACCAATATATTCAAACCCATACCTTCTTCATTAGTCTGAACAAGTTCCATAATTGTGCTTATATAAAACAAAGACGGAAGATCAAAAGACGTCTTTGCTTGATACCACAGTTGATTTAAATATAGCTAAGTGATTAATGGAGGAACTCTCGAGAAGTATTAGACCTACAAGTAGTTGGAATCATAAGTAGTTTATGCCGGTAGACATCGAATTTGACGGTAACGTGCATCAACGAGACACCTGTGAAATTGCCTATATCCAACTTTTTTGTGAAATCCGCAGTGGAAGACCCTGAAAGCGTTATAGTTCTAAAGATTCAACCGGAAGTTACCACTCAGGCTAGTGGCTGAACGTTCGTAGTCTACATACCGAGCTTAGGAATCAAAAATCTTTGGAAACTATTAACCTGGGGATCACAAAATAGCAGTATTCAGAACTGTCAATCCCTAAAGGTATGGAGGACGAGTCTATCTAAGAATCACAGCGAGTCATCAATGTTTCCTCCCAAAAACCAGTCATGAGACAGTGCTGAAATGCCGCATTCAGTGTCTTGTATTACGGATTTCGAAGGAAGTTTGGATATGGGCAATTTCATAGATGTCTCTTTGGTGTAGGTCGCCGTCAAAGTCGACATAAGTGTACCGGCATAAGATGTTTGTGCTTCCAACTACTTGTCCGTGACACTTCTGAAGGCATTTTTCCAGGGGTAGAAAGTACTGGGGTGTCAAACGAAGCTTCTGAGTTCTTACCTTGATTTTATTTTGGCAAACGATACCCCGCGGTAGCCCATATCGCACAAGAGCCTCTAATTAACTAAATCGGACAAAAATCTGACACAAAGCAGTAGTTCATTAACCCGGTGTGGAAACGTGACAAATGCACCCGTGAGGTGACACTGCCGGGTCTGTAAAGTGAGACCATGGAACGGATGGGTAGAAAGAGCAAAGAAAGAAATCAAATTGAATAAAATAGGAAGGAACTCTGGGAAATGTCAGCTATCACTATTCGCCCTGTTCAATGGAATGAGCAGCGCGGTCTTGCTTATACCGTACAATGACCAGAGAAATAAAAAAAAATTGTAGTGTAACTCATGAGAGATGGCTAACAGATACAACTAGAGTGCAGTCTCTAAGCAGGTGAATGATTAGGGTTCCCTTATTTGGAACTTGTCTGCAAGGCAGCGTAGAGTGACTGAACGAAAGTTCACTTGCTTAAATCGAGTGTTCTTCCACTGGTCTCATCGACTGGACACTCACGACCTTCAGAGCATGAAGATTACCCATTAGCCTTTCAGGCATGATCGCATTTTCCGGTTGGGATAAGCCATTCCGTATAGCTTGTTGGGTTACGAACACACTCAGCCACCACACTGCGTCAAGTCGCAATCTCAATGCAGCCTTAAAAAGGAGCGCAGCTTTAGCCGTAGTGTAAGATGATAACCTTTGCAATTTTTTTTCGTATTCCCGTTTCCTTTAGTGCACCAGTAAAACTGCATCGACTCTTGTTGTTGACAGTTTTCAGTCAACAGTACTTTAAATGGAACTCAATAGATCCGGTCTCGTCAATTTTCTTTATAAAACTGTACCCTAACCAATGTTGACAGCAAGACATCCCGGCCTTTGTCCCATTCCCTCAGCACACGTATGGGACGAGGACTGATTGCCCCTGCCGAACTTTGTCCGCCCTCACGATGGCATTCGTATTTAGTAGCTTTTCTTCTGACCGATTCATGTTTACTCACATCCCTTTGTAACCCAAGATCTACCTAAAACACTGCCTGTGGCGTTAATTATGGTACTCGCTTTATGACCGACTCTCTAGAACAGGGTCTATGTTTCCTGAATACAGTGTACATATTTATGGCTGGTGCAGGGGCTTCCACCGATTTTGTATAAAACTGATTATTCAAAGGGAAGCTGTACAACCGATAACCATCGGCTCCGAAGAATTTAGACGAACTTTAGTACGACTAAAAGATTCCAAAACCCAGGAAAATGCCAATAACTGTCGTTCTGTTATTGGAACTAACAGTTCCGTTTCTTCCGGTTACTGAAAAAAGCAATGATTCCCCTACGAAAAGGATAAATGGTCGGTATAAAATATTTATTTGTTTTGAGAATACCTGAAATACGGCAAAATAAACATTTATCAAAAACAGCGTTATCAGCGGAAGTGATGGTAAGCTGGCGCTTTGGTTACCAAATCCAGTCTTCTTAAGGCAGTTTCCAACCAAATGAAACAAGAATAGCATAAAGCCAACTAAATTATTTTCAGCAGTGTTTCGCATACTGATGGATGGACGAAATTTCCCCGGAAACGCACGACCGGTTTTGCGATTATTGCCGCTCTTTATGTATGTGTACCCGGTACTCTTCTGTCCAACCAACCCATAATAATGTGCTCTTTTCTCGTTAGAATCCCATTTGAATCGTTAGTAGCGTGAATGGATGATAAGTCTATTTAAGAATCAAATGGGGAAGCTTTGTTGATCCATTATTATGCGAAACATACAACTGAAGATAAAAACCAAAAATTTAGGGCCTTGTGTTCCCTTTCTGAAGGTTAGCCTTGCCTGATCGATGAAGATCCTCCCAGGAATCACCATGTAATTCTTAAATGAACTTATCATCCATTCACGATCCTAACGATTCTAATGAGATTCTAGTGACAAATTAAATTACCTGTCTTAATCGTAGTCTTTTGCCGTATCTTAGGCTCGAAACAGACTGACATGCACATCTATTTGCCGAACATTTGCTTTTGGGGATATTTGTTGAGTAGTGACGTTAGCACTGCAATTGGATTTAAACACTTGAGGTTGACGCAAGTGGCCAGAGATTCGTTATTCGTCAGCTCGGATCGTGTTTTGAAGCCCAGATAGAGTATTTTGGTATCCTCCTAATTTACCTGGTGTCTTTCCGCTGCTGCACATAGCATGATGCAGCATCATTCGACCCACTCCGTATTTCTTTCGAATGTGATGCTAGGAATCTTACTTAAGGTACTCTTGAATTCAGCGATCATTATGAAAACTATTTCACTGACACTGGCTGCTTTCTATTGGCGAACAATCAGCAACAAATAAACAGCGTAGTACCACAGTCTTCCAATTCGAATTTCCGCATTTCGCAGTCATCGACCTAACTTTAACAAAAAATGGCGACGTTCACACAAGTTAACACAGTGTATAGAAACGGTTCCAGGCTCCTAAGTTAAACGGACAAATTGAGAAGTTCAAATCAATGAGAAACCATCAGTTTATATGAACGCATCATGAAGATTTGAAACGCAAAACGTACCTCGACTCACTACTTATCTGGTGTAAGCAGTAGGAAACTACTTTCATGAAATTATTCGCTATGCGATATCAACCTTCAACTCATCATTGAGAAACTATAGAACTACTGTACAACTGTTTTATCCTTGTTCGGAATCATCATCAGTATATATTCACTGCGCTCGAACTGGGACGCGAACCCGGGACGAACAATTCTGAGTCGAACGCCTTAGCAACTACGCTTCTTGGCAGACTCTCAACGGTTTAAGCGTTGATACCATAAGGTGACTAATTTTCTTACTTATTTGTTCAGCGGTTTTATGATCTGGGACTTTCAGTAAGTCCCACATGCGAAGAGAAGCTGTGCCTCTAAATGGGGCGGTCTTGTGACATATATCACGAGTGGAAGCTGTTGACTTGGGAAGGTGATAATGTTGGCGAATATCATCGGTCTTTTCAAGTGCTGAAGTGCCGAAGTTGTCATCTGGTTAACAAACCTTTCAAATCCGGATGTGGTAGCACCGTGTTGACAGTCCATTAAGCGCCACACAGTCAAAGTGAGTGATTAGTACTGAAAAGATTAATTCCCAAAATCTATTAAAAGCCATGAGCAGGTGGAACCAGAAGCTGCAAACAACCAGCGGTATTTAATCGAATTGAGCAACTATCACCCCAAAAAGGTTGGGAATTTGAGTTCCAGATTTGCCGGCCACTGTACTGACAGACTCAGTGTACTGTCAACCGGCTCGTCACCACGCCTAATCTACCAAGATTATTGGTATTTCTTACTAAATCAGAATTACAGGGCCGTGCTTTCCGGCTCCCTTCTTCTCAGCTGAGGGTCCTAGAAGTTATGCGACAAGCATGTAATAGAAAAAATAGTAAAATCAAATTCATGAGGGATATTTCAAACACTGCGCAGAATTTTGTTATATGTGAAAAAAAGAAAATATTGAAAGTATATAAGGGATGTGGCCATGCCTTACCGATAATACAGGAGAGCTTTGAGACAAAAACAACAACCACAACAACAAAAATATCGAAGTAAATTATCTTATTTGACAGCTGAATAGATGAAATGGTTCATCTCGATAAAACGACAATCGAGATCTTTAGCTGGATCCCAACAGCCCGATGTGCTTTCACAGACACTGGGAAAAGTAAGGATGGATCAAAGGAGACCAAAAACTTTAGAACGGCAGCTTCAAAGGACGCGGTGTCATGAACTGTTCCACGACTTCATCTGTCACGAGTTTTCGCCTTTTTTGATGCTCACCAACAAAACGAACCAGTATGTCGATGAGGATCTTCTTTAGCTCACCAGTGAGTAATTCTCCACTTGCATAATTCTGCATGGATTAATGAGCAAAAATGAATGGTATACACACGGTACTCTATTACCAGTGCAAATGGAAAGAAGCGCCTGTTGACTGGACAGGCTTACAGGATATGAATGAACTCGTTTAACATTGATTTCGCAATCAAGAGCTACAGCTGTAGATAACAGTGGGTGAAAGAATCTCATTTGATAATCCATTAGATTAGACAGCATGAAAAAACTGGTTGAATACCGATCAGATAAACCAACCAAGTACAATGTAGAAGATAGGTTTATTTGGTTGGATATCTTTCAACATAAAGAAACAAATAAAGGAAACGCGATGCTGTTAAAAAGATAATGCGGAATTTGTGCGACCGGAAAAGTGCTATCATTTCAGAAATCTAAAAAACAAAAATGGCAAAAATTCTAAACCATATCATGGAAGCCTAACACACACACACACACACATCTACGGCCAAACGATTCCAGTTTTCATACATTCAAAAATCCTGTAATTATAAAATATTTTACTTGGATAAATATGGAATAAATACAGTCTCCAGTTTAATTCATTCTGGCTGAATATGTCACGGTCAACTTCCAGTTACGAAGACCAGGTTTAGTCAAAACCAACTACGATATCCCATCTGTGAGCAAAAGTCAGAGACTGCTTAAGCTTATACGTGACAGCCGTGGGCGGCGAACTTCGGTTAGTGAAGTCTTGTGCGATAGGAATGAAGCACTCATGCAGTGTAAACAACAAAGGCGCGACTTTTACGCAGAGCACTTCAGACATCAGTTTAACTGGCCGCACGCCAACATACTTAAGATAACGACTGAAAAGGCAAATCATTTTGGAGGTGTCTGTCAAATCCCCAACGGGAGTGGAGCTAGAGCCGAGTATTCCGCTTCCGAGTAAGGGAAAAGCAGCATGCCCCGACGAACTGACCTCCGTTTTTTTCAAACTCGGTGGAGAAGCTCTGATGAAATCACTTACCTCCTTGCTTCGTGATACGTCGAACAAGGAGCCTATTCCGTTATCGTGGGATGAGTCACTGATTGTACCCATCTTCAAGATGAGTACACAAAGTAACTGCAGCAATCATCATGGGATAAGTTTAATCCTGATAGTTACTAAGGTATTAGCTTCGATAATGCTGCGTCGTTTGACACTGATTCGCGAGAGTAGTATCCGCGAACAGCAAGCCGGATTTCGGTCAGGTCGAGGTTGCATCGACCAGATATTCATTCTTTGACAGTTACTGGAAACGCACCACACACACCGCCGCCCTACGATCGTAGTCTTTCTCGACTTAAAAGACCCCTTCGAATCGGTGGGTCGGACAGCACCATCCAGTGCCCTCCACCGGAAGGGTATTCCAGTGAAATTCGTAAACCTGTTAAGAGCATTGTACTCGCACACCTATGGTCGCGTGAGGGTATACGGTGAATTATCAAATTCATTCGAAACGGCTAGTGGCGTTCGACAACAGTGTCCCATCTCTCCATTCCTATTCAACTTCGTCAGGAACAAAGTGGTGGAAGATGCTTTGGAACGTCTCCAAGAATTAGGAATCGAACTGGGAAATAGAGGGAAGTTATGTGACCTAAATTACGCAGACGATGTTGTGTGCCTGTTCGAATCCGCGAATCATGCACAGTGCGCACTAGATAAACTCTCGAGGTGTGTAGCTCGGTTTTGCATGTGCTTTGCACCTTCAAAGTGCAAAGTGCTGTTGCAGCAGGACTGGACGACAGTGGTGCCGAACTTGGTACCGGATGGAGACGAACTAACGACTGTGGACCGTTTCGTCTACCTTGGTAGCTGCGTGTCCAACGATGGTAGCTCGGGATTGGAAGTAAATATGCGTATATCCAAGGCTCGTGCAGCTTACGCTGGACTGGAGCATTTGTGGCGTCGGCCTGATATTCTACTGAAGTTGAGAGGCCGTGTGTACTGTACCGCAGTGCGCTCAATTCTGTTGTACGATTGCGAGACGTAAATTATGCGTGTCGGAGATATTGGTCGTCTGGAGGTTTTTGACCGCTGATGTCTACGTAGTATGACTAGGATTGGGTGGAGTGACCGGGTGAGCAATGTAGAGGTCAAAAATCTAGTACTAGGTGTTGGCTCCCGGAATGCCTTGTGTCAGCATTTGTTACTTAGTAGGCTGCGCTGGTCGGTTCACGTGTTGCGTATGGCGAACACTCGTCTACCATATCGTGCCTTATTTTGTGTTCCTCCTAAGGAATGGAAGAAATCATGTGGAGGCCAACAGATGACGTGGCAACGTGGGATGAGAAAATGTACAACGTCTTGTTGGTTGGGGTCCGAAAGACTCATCAACTAGGTGGGTGGAGACACTGAAGGATATGGCAACGAACCGTGGACATTGGCGATCGTGTTGTCATTTTCTATCGAATCAGAATGATTGAAAACACGTGCGTTTGTACAGTTCGACTGTGTTTCGTGTGTTGGCTGCAGCAGCGTCTTATCTTTTTCCGCCTATGTAAGTCCATTCCCTGTTCCCGTTGGATATTCACTCTTTTTATAGAAACGTGTAACTCTGGGGAAAGACAGCGGTCAGTGAGGTTTGCCTTGCTGTTTAACGTTGAACATTGGTGATGATGTTGATGATGATGCCCGAAAGTGCATAACTTCGCAGGTATATAATTAATATAATGAGAATAAAATCATCGAAAGCAGATTCAGCGTGTCACTCCAAAAAGAACGGCGTTGGTAGTTCGAGGGTTTTTGTGGAAGAGAGTGAAGCCCCGAACTGCAAATAGTTCATAGGCCTTCGTAAGAGGAAAATAGAACGGTAAGCAATGATTGGCTTTGGGTGAAATCAGCATGAAGCAGTCGTGCGGAAATCTCAAAAATGTCAAATATATTTTTCGATATTGCGATGCTGAATGAGCTACGAAATGAACCAAAAAGAGTTTAGACCACTTGTTGTGTTTCACACGAATACTAGTCAAAAGAACACAATAAAAAACACGACAACGTTGCTTTTGATAGGACTCCAACTATCATTCGACTGACATCCCCACCCAGTCCTTCCGTGAAGTTTCTTATGTCGGAACTTCTGGGAACCCTGAGGCTACGACTTCTGATTATGTTGACGTTTGTGTAGCTGTCAGTGAGGTACCCAAAGCTGCATTGCTTGAATGGACATCAGCCGACAATCGATGAAACCTAGAGGTTCGTGCGAAGGAAGCAGCCGTCGTTCCGATAAACGCAATTTGTTTGTCCTCCCAGCACGCTCACCTGCGGATTGCAGTCTAGAAGAAAACAAGGGTACTATCAAACGATGCACGATCTGTTACGCAAAGCAAGCACGGATGACGTGTTTCAGCATGAGACATGAATGCTAGAGTAGATCGGCAGTCGTTGTATGAGATGCATTTAGAAGGGTCATATGTTCGCAGGTGCATGTTTTGATGCCTCGGTAGATTACAAATGATGTCATTGTATCTGGAGTCGCATTACCAGGATAATCTTCAATTTTCTGACAACTAAACTAGGAGACGTGAAGGGAGAAGCGCGGAGGCAGTGTGGAAGAATGAGCGACGGCGCAAATCGCATTAAGCGAAACAAACCAGGGAAGTTACTCGTTATATTAATCAGAAAAGCGAGCTGTCGTGATTTTCAGGTTTTCTTACCGTCATCCACTCCGATGAGGTTAATTTCATGATGGAACAGATGTCTTTGTGACACAGCATCGAAGTATAAAAAATTTTACATCTATTGTAACTGCAACAGCCATGTTAAGTATGCGTACCTTAACTAAAGTTAAATGGGCCAGCAGAAACCATTTCGATGGGAAATAATTTACAAATTATGTTCAGTCTTGATGCTGTGAAGGTCCTAAATGCACCAATAAAACCAGCGAATAAAACTGATCTTCAGAACTTCTTTTCTGTGCACAGCCGCTAAACAGGCTACGACCAGTATACTTTCGCAATGTCGGAATGGTGAGCAACATTTATGGATAAATCGACCAGTGCTCTGTAGTAACAGAGGACAATATGCGAAACTGACGAGAGCTTTACGGCGATTCTGAGTATTCTATTTCAATAATGAAGCCAACAAACGGCGAAAATTCCACTTTTTACACCCAATTAAGAAATATTCAAAGAACAGAACGCAGATCACCATGTGAACACTTCCGTAGTCGGCCGCACTTGGGACGGACATGCTTTTTCAAACTCAGTTAGAATTCTGTCCGATAGTGCCCAATCATTGCAAAACGATTTGTCAACATGTAAACACAACTACTCCATCCGTCTCAAATACCATTTCAATATTTCGCACATTAGTCTGCTGAAATTTGTGAATATCTGCTTTAACCAACAGGGCGAAAGTTCGTTCTGAACCGTTGATCCCATTGAGTGTTTAGCTAATATTCTTTATGTAAAGTGTTTTCCTTAATAACTTTACACCGTATGGAAACGGCGCTCTCTTCCTCACGAAATTTCAAATGCAACTTCGTCGAGTTTAAATGCGAATATAATATTGCGATATGACAGAAAAGTAGCAGTTATCTTAAAACGAAAAGTGAGTAGTGTTTCAGGGCAGCCGAAAATGAATTCTCAAGTGCCAATCTCAGACTTCGATGCTTAGGAAACATCTAAAACACGAACTTTTTAAGAAATCGTCGAAACTAATCCCAATCAGGTGGTAACCAGGAATGACGAATTAAACGCTGTACTGACTCAGTCCACATCACACTAAAAAACGTGCGACTAAAAGAAATCACTCACATTTCTTATCTGCCCTAGCCGTACATCATCATCGAGGAAGAATCGCAGATACTGTATTGATACGTCCACCTCGCAGTTTCCGCCTTTGGCACGATGCTCTTCAATTGTGTCACCGCCTCCGGAAAAAGCAAATTTATTGATCTAGTAATGACCGATAGAGATGCCTAGTGAGTGTGAACGCTAAATAACATTGATAAACGAAAATAGTGAGAATTTCCAATAAACATGTCCACCTGCCCAATCTGGCAAGCAACGTTTTACATGGCTACTGACAGAATAACAGGAATGACACCAAATCGACATCGAAATGTACATCGCTTAAACTGGTGAAAAGTAGTGGCTGCTGTATACCACTTACGGGTAGGATGTCGCAGTAGAGCCAGAATTCGAAACCTACCACTGTCTGTTCATTTTGGTGGGGAGAACCACTGCAGTCTAATAACATGATAATTAGCATAGGTCTAGGTAATTTTTCGTTGCAGCTAACAGCTCTCGATAGCAATCCATACTTTCGGAGGACAATGGCGAATCCTTATTAGTCAGAAGTGGACTTTGTTTGGCTCTAACTGTAGTGATCCAAATTGACAATCTCGCTTATGATTCAAATCGGTTCTGCTTAGCCAAACAGTGACAGTCGAACGGAATTGGGCCGTTTAGTTCGACCCACGTTTATTTGTAATGATGAAACAGTAAGCACAGACCAATTCAGGCAGAGGTTGTGTTTGATCGTTCCCACCCTCTCACACCCCGTATCTCATCCCTGGTTTCATTTTGAGCTATTGGCCTCTCACTGGTCTATCGAAATGAGACCATACTCAGCTTTGTCCTCGAACTATGATGAAAGATGGTAACTTCGACCATTTTTAAGTTGACATAACCCTGACTCGCGCCATTCACCTGACTATTCTTCCAGACGTTCGGCCTTAATCGCTTTGCCTTACGGAAAATAACAGACTTACTTTGGTTTTGATCTGCTTTGGAGTATCCGTCAAATATATCGAGGTGTTAGGATTGCTGGCACTCATTTTAGTTTGGTTCCCTTGCAGCGCCGGGAAAAACACGCTGTAAAGCATGGAGGGTTTGGGCAAGTTCATCCGCGGTGCTACATCACGTGTCATGCGGAAGTATGGATCTTGATCAATAGCACAAGGAATTAGGCAACCAATATCAGTTGTGTTTAGATGGCCAAAGATCTGAGGAAATGCCTGGGCAAAGCATGGGGCCGCTTGCACTGCTGGAAAACTAATCTTTCCAATGCAATCACTCTCAGTAAATCCGAAGATACCCCGGACTTGGTTGAACGTGACCATGCGTTGAATTTGGCAAATGGTTTGGTAGAACGCTGGAGATTGACTACAACAAAAAAAATCGTAACTTCGCCAGATGAAACAGTAAAGCAGTTTGAGGCGTAGCAACTACGAGTGTCCAACATAGGTGTTAAACTTCCACACTGATGTTGGTATGTCGTCACAAACAGTTGCACAAGTCTGGTTAAAAGCCGAATGTGGTCAGCATCAAGGAAAAAACAATGCAAAGGGAGGAAAAAGAGGCCTTTCTACAGGGTTCGTGGATGAATATCTCATTATCTATACCTCCCATGGACGTTTTTATGGTTACCTTTTTTATCAATGAAATCAAATCAAATCAAAAAAGAAAGTCGCCGTCAACAGCAGGCAGCTGTTTTTTATGAAGTGCTGGAGGCATGAGTGTAGTGGAAGGAAAATTTCCGATAACCACTAGGGCCCACTATGGGGGAGGGGGAAGGAAACCGGCATAGAACCACACCAGGCTACATTAGATCATGTATGGTAACGAAAGCGAATTGCCGTCTACTACCAAAGTGACCGGCAGATCTGGGATTCGAACATCTGCCCCTTTCGATGACAGACGCTTGATCCACTTGCAACCTCTGGAATTGATTAGCGGCGGATCCAAACTTGATTTTCAGCTTGAAATCCCAGGACCCCGACTACTCAACCACCGATCCACAAAGTTCAATCACAAGAGATGGTAGCTCGGGATTGGAAGTAAATATGCGTATATCCAAGGCTCGTGCAGCTTACGCTGGACTGGAGCATTTGTGGCGTCGGCCTGATATTCTACTGAAGTTGAGAGGCCGTGTGTACTGTACCGCAGTGCGCTCAATTCTGTTGTACGATTGCGAGACGTAAATTATGCGTGTCGGAGATATTGGTCGTCTGGAGGTTTTTGACCGCTGATGTCTACGTAGTATGACTAGGATTGGGTGGAGTGACCGGGTGAGCAATGTAGAGGTCAAAAATCTAGTACTAGGTGTTGGCTCCCGAAATGCCTTGTGTCAGCATTTGTTACTTAGTAGGCTGCGCTGGTCGGTTCACGTGTTGCGTATGGCGAACACTCGTCTACCATATCGTGCCTTATTTTGTGTTCCTCCTAAGGAATGGAAGAAGCCATGTGGAGGCCAACAGATGACGTGGCAACGTGGGATGAGAAAATGTACAGCGAACTTAGGTAAAGTAGGCGTCTCACGCCTTCGTGGTTGGGGTCCGAATGACTCATCGACTTGCTGGCTGAAGACACTGATGGATATGGCAGTGAACCGTGAACAGTGGCGATCGTGTTGTCATTTTCTATCGAATCAGAATGATTGAAAACACGTGCGTTTGTACAGTTCGACTGTGTTTCGTGTGTTGGCTGCAGCAGCGTCTTATCTTTTTCCGCCTATGTAAGTCCATTCCCTGTTCCCGTTGGATATTCACTCTTTTTATAGAAACGTGTAACTCTGGGGAAAGACAGCGGTCAGTGAGGTTTGCCTTGCTGTTTAACGCTGAACGATGATGATGAGGAGGAGGAGGAGGAGGATGATGATGAGGAGGAGGAGGATGCAGTCTCAAAGGGCCGTATCAGCCTTCTGTATTAACACTATATCTATAATCCATTGACCCAGAGCTTGAGGTGCTTCGTTTTCTGAGATGTGCAGGAAATACCTTGACGAGCCATTCGGCGCAGTTGATTGCACTACACCACTCGAATCCTGAATTTGTGTTTCACTGACACAGCAGATATCAAATGCGAAGTGAGTCTACTGTCACAAGCAAACACGCCTGTTGGCCAACCTGTATGAGAATACGCACACTGAAGAAACCGAGATTCAGAGGCTGACGAGACTTGTAAAAATGTGAGCTAGCAGACTGAAAACCACCTACTACACTATTTGAAATTGAACCGTTGCGAGTATCGGGCGTGTTATCAGTGGGGACACTATGGGTAGGCTGAAGGGGAAAAGTGATTCGGTTGGAGGTAGGAGAGACAAGTTGAATAAAAGAGAGGCTTTAGCATACTTATCACTACCCACCCCGTTCAATGCAATGGGCTGCGCGGTCCTGATTATCCTGTGCGACGACCGATGCAGTATGGAATTATTTGTAGACGTGTGACTCATGGGGATTGATGGACGGGTGGTGCTAGAGAGGCTCAGCCGCTAAGCAGAAGAACGATTAGGATTCTCAATCAAAGCCTTTGGTTCTGACAAGAACCTGACCGCAAGGCAGCGGGGCATAGCTGAGTGGAAGCCCATCTACTTGGATAAATTATTCTTCCACTCTTTTTTCCGACTAAGCCGCTAACTCAGATCAAACCCCGGCTGGGAGGACCAGGAGACTACTTCATCAGGCCTCTACTCATTGACCTTTCAGGCATGATTGGATCTTCGGTTTGAGATAAGCCATCCAGTATAGCTCGCTGGGTCATGGAGGCACGGAAGCCGTCACACCACGTGCAGGTGAAGTCTCGCTCTGACAGACAGTTCATATTAACCACCGATTAGCAACACTCACTGATTGATTATTCTGCCGGATAATTTGGTCACTCGAGACTCACCGACTTTTTTGCTCCGCTTATCGACTGCCATAATCAGCGCGAAATCGCCGCAGCCATATTGATCTCTGATGCGGGTGGAGGTGACGATGAGTCATTACCTATTACTCCTACAGGACACCGTTGCCGAACAATGCTAGTCGTTTCGAATGAACATGATAGTTCACCGTGTACAGGCACGCAGTTATAGTGCCTGCCAAAGGCTGACGAAGTTTGCTGGCATACCATTGTGGTGGAGAGCACTGAATGGCGCTGTCCCGTCAAGTGATTCGGAAACATCTTTCAGATCAAGAACTAACATCATATAGAAGCGATGTATGCGGTAAGTTTCGAATAACATCTAAAGTAAAAATCAGGTCGATGCAACCTCGGCCTGAACGGAATCTTGCCTGCTTTTCGCGAATGTTACCCTCGCCAGCCGGTGTCAAACGGCCCAGCATTATCGAGGATAAGACAATCGGAATTAAACTAATCCCACGATTATTACTATGGTCACTGCATGTGGCCCTCTTGAGAAAATGGGTGCAGTCACTGATTCATCAAACGTCGGGGTCATGTGATCGCTCTAAATATCATCGAACAAGGAGATAACTGTCTTTATGAGGGCTTCTCCGCCCGGTTTGGAAAGAACGGGAGAGAGTTCATCGAGGCCGGCCGCTTTTTTTCTTCAGTAGTCGAGTATTCGAGTCTACTTCCGCTTCCGCTGCGGCCTCGAGAGATATCTCAAGGATTAGCAGCAACGGACGTCGGACTAACTACAGTGGCGTGTGGCCAGCTTAACTGATCCTTGAAGCGTTCAGACCAACAGTCTAGTTTCTGCAGTCTACCAAGAATGGGATCCCCATTTTTAACCGAAGTTCGCCGTCCACCGGTGCCGTATATAAGCTTAAACAGCCTTTGATTGTTACCTGAAGAAGCTACTAATTCCATTTCTTCGGCCACCTTAACCCACCAGTCTTTACGGTCATACTTAAGGCTTATGGTCAATTAATTCTGCAGAGGTCGGAGCATCTTAATCACTTCCTTACTGTTGGGAAGTTCGCGATTTTGCTCACTCGGGATCATCGATCTGTGCGAGACCTAGCGTTTCAAATGGGCAGTACAGAACAACTAATTTGACGATTTAGGTAAACACCCAAGTATGCTATCCCGTCGGTTTATTGCTTTTCAAATGTAAATCGAACATTTCGGTGAGCTTCATTGAATGTGCGCAGGGTATGTATAATATCGATGTTATTGTCTACGATGCAAATGATATCGTCAACATAACGTTTATGACTACACAATTTGCACCCTATAAACGTTATGTTGACGATATCATTTGCATCGTAGACGATTACGTCGCACCACACAAATCCCGCGCCCATTCAACAATGTCTATCGGAATCTCCAATTTACATTTGAAAAGCAGGAAAACGAAGGGATAGCATACTCCGATGTCTACCTAGATTGCGGAGTTCATTGCTCCGCACAGTTTTCCGTGCACTAGAGAGATACACAGAATAGCCAGTATATTTAATTTAGCAGTTTGGTATCACCTAAAGTAAAACGAAACCTAATGAGCTGCTTAGTCAATAGATGAAGGGAAATCTGAGGACACTAAGTAAGCTTCCTAAAAGCTTCATTGACGAAAACATGGAACAGCCTGAAGAACGATGCAAGAAAGCAATGGTGGAAAAGAAGACCATGTACATCAGTTTATCTTTTAAGGAGACATTGCAACCAACCTTATCTATCGCAGATTGCCCGGGGCCGTCGACAAGACGCTCGGTGCAGCAAAACTGCAAATCCTGTCTATATCAAAGCCATTCGTGCAGTCCCACCTAAAGCATAGTGTACCGGATAATATGGCTCCATTATGTACATACGCATTCACCTTTTCTTGAGACAGCAAAGATCGGCCGTACAACTGAAATCCTATCTGAACGGGTTTGTTAACACCACCCAGTTTGGTCTGGGACTGGGGCGATTAAAATGATCATGAGTGTTGTGTTGGTTCCAGCCGATTAGTGAATGTGGCTGGAGCGTTCGAAATAACCTACAAAGGCCGAAATAGACCATCAAGATTGGTGAAGTCTCGGGCTCTATCTACAGCTGAGGCTAAGTGTTCGTCTCTACGATATCCCTTGTGCTCAGAAACAACGCGTGCAAACACAAGTTTCCCTCTATCACTCGCCACCCATCAAAATCTTTCCAGTCCCTTACAGATGTAGATCAAGGGTGATTCACAATTCTTTAACTCAATTTCAGCCGTTTCACACACACGCACACACAACAGAGGATGTTTTGACAGAGATGTAACCTTCTATTCCCCAAAATTACAAACTACTGAAAACGAGCTTGTCCGTCACTGTTGCCTTAACTGGAATTATCTAACACTGGCGCGACACCCACTTATCTATCTAAATCGGATTTCCATTGCCGCAGTGAGACTGACTCAGCAGCATGAGCATTGTAGCGGAAGATAGGCAAAGACCCTCTGTACTTGGGCATGGGTGTCTGCGTAACATTGTAAAAACTATGATAGGGTAATTGCAGTAGCAATTCTGAGGTTAGGTGTAGAGTGTTAGGCCACAAAGCTCAGTCGATCGAAATGCCCTCAATTTGTGTAGGTTTAGGTTGTTGTGTCAAGAGATATACACACCCACATATCTACTGCCACGGAATACGCTGTGGCTGGAAGACAGATCACGGCGTTTAGTCCACAAAATGGCGAAAGGGTACGAAAATCGTATTTTGTGGACCAGTAGCGCGTTGGGATTCAGATTTTTAACATACTGACTAGATACAATAGCTGATGGTTCTTAACGCGGCAGTCAGTTTTGTTTTTGCATTTGAGATATCTGCTTCTTTATGGTTCTTGACTCGAGATCTTAGGATTTCTTTGTCGCGAGACTAACCAAAACTAGAGCACGATCGTGCAAGGTTCGTGTATGTACAGACTGGACTCACATTCGTGCGATTAATTTTTGGCAGTTCGCCTTCAAAAGGGCTGCAGGCAGATTAGGTTTTTAAGGTCTAACCAGGACATTCGTCAGCATCTCCGGTTCGATTCACATTGTAGAGTAGGGAGAACTTAGAAGTACAGAAGCTAATATCTGCATGAAATGGTAGCATAAAAAATCGCATGGACAAAACAATTTTCAAGTGAAGAACAAACAAAATACTAACCCCATGTATTGAAAGTCACTGAATATAAAGGTTTTATCTGGGTCAAATCCAAGAGCTATAATATCCTTGGCATTCTCATACGTCATTTTCCGAACAGTATCCAAGCTAAGATCTTTCCAAAGAAATTTCTCATCATCTGTTAGCTGGATCACTAATGGCACACCAAAAACATCCTGAAGCCACCTAGAATAATGAAGAATTTTTAAATGTGGGGACGTACTTGGTGAAAACGAACGGAATTATATGTCCCAAGTGCAATGCTTCTGAAGACGGTCCACGACCGGTGTACATAAAAAACGGTTTTTTGTCTTCAATTTTCTTGATAATAAATTCGAAGTCTCTTGGTGTATTTTCGTGACTGTTTGCTTTTTGCTTACCTATGTGAGAAGAATATACCTCTTCGTAGAAGATGATGGAGAGGTCGATGACAAATTTTTCCAAAGCGTTCCAACAATTCATCAGAAATTTTGGAACATCCAAAACGGACAATTAGTTTGTCGTAATCTACACCACGATTACTGGTAGTGGCCACTTCCCATGGGGTAACAACATCCTCCGAACAGTTGGGAAGGGCAGAACTCAATGCACCAAGATCAACATAGTCAGCCATAGCTTATGAGCAACTGACACTAAGAAAGAAGAAAAGACCAACCCAGTAAAATAGTAATTACCGACACCTACATCCTAAGACACCATCATGACATAAATATTGGCGCAACCGGCAAAAATCTCCCTTCTAACTAAGTGTCATAGGAATCTAGGTTTAAGAATAAATAAGGCGAAATACGAAAGGGAGCCAGAAACTCCTTTTGGAAGAGCGTCGCACACGTTTCATCTCCCCTAGACTCATGGTCTAAGTCGCAGACGGTGGTTAAGTAATGCAACAGCAATCCGTTAATTGTATTCAGACGCGGCCCGTGGAACTTCTTTGAGTCATTATATTGTAGTACTGTCGCAATAACTGAATTTAAAATTATAAAGCACTAGGAACTCGACTTGTCAATAAGAACGTCTTATTGGACCAGTAGAAGATGAGAACCTCGAGATCTGTTTCCAGCGGATCTCATTGTTAGTAAAATTCTAGTAGGATTGGCAAATTCGAAACTCAGTTCTTTGCCAGGCCCTCTAAGCCCTCGTCATTCAGAATCACATCTACAAAAGGCTCAAATATCAATCCAGAGATCTTTATTCTGCATATGTGAAATCACCATCAATCCACCGCAGAACCATCCACAGAAGACCCACCAACACCACATCATCAAGCGTGCCGCCGGGTTAGCAAAGAAGAATACATGATACGTAGTCTACGAGGATCACGTGGCACGGCGGAACCCCAAGCAACTTCCTCAAAAGACACAACATTCAAGGCCGATACGATTTCACGAAAACAGCATGCAGCAGATGTACGAATTTCGCATGTGTTCCGAGGGTACTGATTGTTATACCTCAGGTCGGGCTATTGAAAACGGCAACTGTCGCTAATCTGCGATACTTCGAACTCCATGATGACAAGTTAACTTCCCCATTTCGTCTTGATCTACTTTGTCCTGTTAAGATAAGCGCACCCACACCTTTCCCTTACACGCCAGTCTAATCAATCGTAGTCCTGTACATTCTCATGTGACTTGCCACCACATACAATCACTGTGAGAATAGATAAAGGCTAAGGTGTTATGTGCTTTGAACAGAACATTGTTTCTTTTTCTTTTTTTTGGTTGTTGCTTCTCTGCATAACCAAGGCCGTATTTGATGAAGGTATGAATGTGAAGATTCTCTCCGTCCAGTTTTATGCCCATTATTTTTCGCCTTTGTTTTCACTTCACAGTATCATCTAATCGAAACAGAATAAAAGTCAGGAAAGATAAGCTGCAAAACAATAAATTGGACAATTAAATGGGGAGGAGAGATATCAAATATAAGAACGCCGGTGGCTCCGACGCCGAATTAAACCACCCATTGCCCACAAACCACCACTGTAGTGATTTCTTGGCTGCTGATGGTAAAATCTGGACTTAAATGGACCTAGAGCTCTTCGAAGCACAAAATCGGATTCGCGACAATCTTCGATCTCCAGCTATGCGTTGCTGACTCCCCTCTCACCATCTCCGACGAATTAGGGCCATACGTGGACAGTCCGAATGCAGCGTGCCACTAGGATCTCATTTGCTATGCGCAATTGTGAATGGAGAGAAATCCATCTTAGGAGCCAAAACTGCGTTCGTCGGTGGGTACATATGTATATATAGATATATTTGAGATTGAAATGAGCATAATGGGTTATAAAATTTATTATCGCTTTTCGAGGCTAGGACCCATTGTCACACTTAAATGAGTTGCTGAGTGACAGCGCTAGTTCCACTGGTTCATTTTCTGTCTCACTGTCCATCCATTCCGCATCGTGGATCTTGTTAAGATGACGCAATCTCTATCAGTAAAGGACATTCTGATCGAAGAAGTTATTCCAGCTGAGGGCTTCCCGAATCAGTCTCCCTCCTTTCTGTTTACCCGCCTGACTTACTTTGCGTCGTTGATGTCAATCTCATGGTCTGTTTGTGCACAGTGGGTTCATGTCTGTGAATGTGAGTCAGCGCGTCGTATGGCTAAGCTATGTTCGTGCAAGCGTGTGCGTGAGCGCTTGCCCGTCTCACGGACACATTGTTTATCACACCAGAAGCATGGAATGACAAACTACGCCTGAATGATCTTGCCGGTCAGTGCGAACTTTTCAGTTGAATAGAGCGAATCTCGTGGTGCGGTCGGTTTTTGGCCGATTGTGATATCCAGTGGACATAAAATGCATTCGACCGCTTCGGATGCTCCCCATAGGTATGGAAGTACCACGATTGATTTAGTCCTCATGGAATTTACCTTCTGCTTTTTGCGAACACAGGCGTTGACGGAAGATTTTGGATATCCGCTGGCCGCAAATAACTTGAACAACCTAAATTGCTCTTTCTTCTGTTGGTGCCGTGTACTGCAATTTGTCATCCCGATGGAACAGGGTACACACAGCTCTTCAAGGGCCAGGTTGGATGGTTGTTTTTGAAAGTCAGTATGCGGTCCATCGGCGTCGATATTTTGTAGACTGTTGTCTCTATGATCCCGTTTGGTCACCTCATAATTTGTCTGTCGAGAAATGGTAAAATCGAATCTTTCTGCTCGCCCATGCAGGATTTTTCGCTGGGCACTACCGCGCATTTCGGTTGTTGGTGGAATTGGTCTGTTTGATTTTTTCCAAATCAATACACGTATCATCAGCATATCAGATACACAAGCGTGCGCGGTTTGTTTCAAATGCTTTTGTCTCGAAATGTTTCATGGCTGCGTTAGCCAACAAGCTTGGCAGTAGTGATCCCACGGGCGTTCCTCTGGTTTGTTTGTATAATGTCCCACTCAATTGTAGATATGTTTCCATGCGCAATTCTACCAAATAATTATATCATCCGTAGACATCGCCGTTCTATCTGATAAGTTGGAATCCTTCTCCATAATCCGGCGGATGTCGTCCAACGTCATTTGCCTTGGAATATTTGTAAACAGTGTGAAGTCAAATGAGGCGGCGCTTCGATCGCCTCTAACTTGAGTATATGATGATTTGCTCCAGGAATGCAGTAAAACCCATTGCGTCGTCCTGCGGTAGGTACAGACTTAGAAGACCGAAAGGCAATCGGCTGGCGGATAGTCTGTTGTCTGCTGTCTGCTGTTATTCACGCGAAAATTTGTCTAAGCGGCACATTCGTTAAATGGACTTTCGGAAGTCCAAATATCCAAGCAGCTTGCTCCCCTGTAGACGATAGACATTTGTTCTTGTTCGCTGAAATTCTTGTCTCATATATGTGCACACATATGTATACGTAAATGGGTGCACAGTCTAAAATTGCTGCCCCTCACGATTGAACAGAATCTCTCGGCAGACAATCCAGACGTCTCTGGAAAGAAAGATCGAGCCCTGTATCCAGATGCCCAGGCTGCGAATAGATTTCTAGCCATCGACAACCAATGCAAAGCAAAGTCAGCAGACAACGCGTATGCAGCAGGCTAACCCTGCTCGATATGGGACGGTCAATGAGAATAATTCAGTGCATGGCGTGCCTAAAAAGCTTAACAACTACACCACTGGTTGCTAAGAGTTCCTGGGGTTCAACAGATTGCTCAGTGCATTGGCGGAGGCAGTGGCTTCATAAAGCCAAGTCTTTCAGTCCCAGAGCATATCGATAAACTACTCTGTGAGTACAGACCAAACGCAATTCCGCCTCCCAAATCAGACGTGGGATTTGATAACTGGTACCCAAATCCTCCTTTCCGGCAATGCGTTGGCAATTTGGTTCTCCTCAGATGCTAGAAGAAATCAGCTAGCACCACATTTTTTGAGCTAGACGGAGTTCATCTCGGCTAAAGTTACATGTCGGTCAGTCTAATGAGCATCCTAAGTGAACGATAAATTGCTCTTTCATCTACCCTCAAACAAAATGCTATCATCTTACTATCAATTTCCCCTTCCAGAAAAACAATACATCGTCGATGTCCTAACATTTGGATAGGCTAGCTAGTGCTCATGATTACGTCCGCATTTCATATGCTGGCTCGATCTGCTTTGCTAGGGTCTTCAAAAGAGTTTTGCCCTAGGAAATTCTGTAGAAACGACAAAGCTACAATGTTGATGGCCCTGTACTAGAAACATTGCGCAGATTCCGCGCTGATTGAACCGATCGGATGTAGGGAATGAGTTTGCACTGCAGTTGACTGTCAGCACTGGAGTACCGCAGTGCCCGATGTTATGTGCTTTGCTTCCATTAATATATACGAACTATCCTCCTGCATAGGTCTTCGTAAACGCTTCCAGATACCTAAATGATATAAAACTTGGAGCGCAAATGCAACGCTTCCGTAGCCAGCGACCGATAAAACTCGATGTTCTAAACATCAAGCAAGCCCATATTCCGTGTAACATGTAGAATAACTGGTACTTCCTTTCCCTGCTTTTGTTCGTTCCTCTTTCGATAAAAAGACTACTCCCGGTCGACTCGTGCGCAATCACACTGATTTTGGTCACTGTTTATTTTCCGCTTGAGGCTTTTAATCTTACTTGTTTTGCTCCCGTGTTCTAAAAGGTAGATTTTTTGGACGTTTGCATCATTCTATTGCGTTTCAAATCTATTTTCCGAATACTTTTTAATGAAATTTTGATGTTCTGAAACAGATCCATGAGCAAGAACAAACTTGACACTCATTCAAACCTTACAGAGCAGTCTTCAATTGAATAGCATCCAGACCATTCTTGGATGAGGCCAGGCAAATAGAAAAGACAAATTTTTTTAATCAGCGCCAACTTGTCTATCTAGTTTGGCACTGTCAATATTGGAACCTTGTCTAAGGCCAATGTGGATGATTCCTCGTCACTCTATTCCTGGTTTCTCTTTTTTGACTCAGCGATCACTCACTCAGATCAATGGTGCAACCAGTAGAAGCTGAAAAAATCTCTTTAATAATTCAAGGCTGTTTCTGCCGCCCCAGGCTTATCTAGGCGAATGGGATCAGTGACGTTCGAACCGAATGAGGTGATAGTCTATCAATTGCATCCATATGTCATCATCCTGTTTGTTGTTGTAATGTTTATCCAGATCAGTTAATGCCTTGATTCTCTCTGTATATTTCACTGGAACGATGCATCGATTCAATTTTCTGGGGTGCAGTTTACCTTCCTTCCTTTAGTGGCGGTAGCCATCAAAGACAGCGTAGAGGGTGATAAAATAACCTTCCGCAATGTGAATGGAATACAAACGAAGCAAGTCACAGCTCGTGACAACAACAAAAGCAGAATTTAATAGAGCGCTACGCTGGAAAACAAGTTCCAATAAAAGGATAATTGCACATGGATGGTGCCCGCGGATAACAGGGGACGTAAGTCCATTTTCTTTGCTTCTGGGACCGAAAAGATTCATCAAACGTTTCCAGTTGGAACAACTAAGTCCAACATCCCCGATATAAATTTTCAAAGCCCTTACCAAGGTTCTAATTTTCGTCTATACTGAGGAATTCAAAGTTAGGTTTAAAAAAGGCTAGTTGTGCTGGGCAAATCCATGTTGCCAACATATGAAAGCAGCGAAGCTATGTAAATGGCTCTTGTTTAGTCCACAAATTACATCTCATGCGCAGAGAAAGTGGGTCTCACTAAATTACCACGAGGATTTTCAAAGCCTCACTTTATGATTGATGGATGTCTTGCAAAATCGGACGTTTTATGTACCCTGACGTTTGTGCATCCTCTCCTGCGTTTCAGTCAAGCAGAAATTTATTAATAAAAGTAATAATGCATATTTGTGGATTTGCGAGAAGCATGCACAAGACAAGGGGAAATTTTTGAACGGAAGGTGCACAGCAAACGCAAATAACAGAAGTCAGAACAGATATATATGTTTAACCCTGGATTACTCGAGAAGGAATCTTGGGAGAAGGATCGCAATTTGCAAAGTATTGCGTAATGCGCGAGCAAGCCAGTCAACATTCAAAACTGAACATGTCGCTTTAGAAGTTTATGCAGAGCTTTGTGGAATTTTCTACAAGCAGCAGACCATAAGACGTTTTGTGTTTAAGTGCACTGAAAGTGCGTATCGTCGGCAAATCTCTGGCTGGAGTACAATGGTGGATGTCGAAATATGGCCGGGGTCTCCAGACGTCAAAATGTTAACAATAGACAAAACGCCGGGCTGAAGAGATGAAGAGTGATGGGGATATGAAAACTGGAAGGAAATTAGTGAAGCTCATGCGGTAAATCATTCATTGTGGGTAAGTGCGTCGCATTTAACAATAATCAAGTGCCACAAGAACGCTAAAGGAAGCAGAGGAATGGTTTTGAGAATATGCAGGACAATTTGGTGGATATGACTTTATGAAACGTTTTGCACTGAGTGAATATTGAACTCTGAAGACTGCTGGTTGCAGTCATATGGGCCTGGTGGCAAACTGGAATAGATGGGGCTTTGAAAACACTTGTGAAAGGAGTAAAAACAGTTTTAAATGTTCTACCCATGGAGGTCCCCTTGAACGCCATTTTGTTGTCGGAGTTTTGATACAAGCCAGTAGTGCGGGCTGAGACTGAGGGGGTACACAAGCCACTCCTGCGGCAGCGGTAACCGGGTTTTCCCACTCTCGAAGTAGTAGGGGTATCCGAGATGATCAGCAAGTGGCTTAGGTCGAACGGACCAGTGTTGGAGCGCCGGATTTGGTTGGCAGCATCCTAGCCGGAGTAAAAAAGCTGGTAGACTTTGGATTGCTCGTTTAAAGCAGTGCCGGTAATAGCATGTAAAGCCTGGGTTTGAGTGCTTAAACATAAAAGAGAGAAGTATTATGACTTGGGTACCCGCTCGACGCTGCAGTGATTAATGAGCTGGAGATAAATAGAGACATCGGCCCACCTAAATTTGTCCGCTTGAATGAAAAATTATAGGGGCAGATTGCAAATACCGCTCTGAGTGTGGGTATAACGGGGATGAACAATCTCGGAATTTGAATGCGGCCGCCAAGAAATAAAATAGGCCGGGTGACGGAGGGATGAAAGTTAAGGTGAACCGATTTCAAGCCAACCCTTGGGAAGATTTTTGGCGATTCACAGAACGGGTGCCTTGGTTAAGAACAAGGGGTTCGTTATACGGTGACCGCGTTCACTCTGGGATCAGGAGAGCAACGTTGTTGATACCATTATGACTTAGCGGAAAACAAGTTAGCAACTATTCCGGAGCATCAGCTAATGCTGTTTCTATTATTTGACAGTTGTCATGGTCAGCCTGCGCTGCGCCGCTGGCCCAATGAAGGAATTCGGACAACGGAAAATTGTGCGGCTGATGTGTTGACAACAGGAGAAATGTCGGGCTATAGCAAAGGTTCAATCATTGTTATGTTGACTGATTCCGTGTTTTGATGGAGTTACATCAAGAATGGTACAGTGGCTAACTCCGCATCAGCAGTCCTTAGACTTCATCCGCTAGGAGAATATTTCACCAGACCTGCAACATAATGCTATTATCGCTTTAAAAGTTATAACAATACTCGTGCTGTTAGCAACAGCTTTAGGGGCAGTCGAAGATTTGCGTTTGCTATGAACAGCCCATTCCGTGCCGATAAGCATGTAAACGGAACAAGACAATGTGACAGGATGGAGTACATAAGCTGAAGTTGTTTAAAATCACAGAATATAACAAGAGCACTGATCTCTCCAATAAGAGCTTGACATCTTTCTTAGTGAGGGAGTGTAAATAACTTTTAACATTCAAATGGAGAACTGTGGAGTTGGCGGACAAAATTAGACAGCCCTTGATTGCGTGAGCCGGTGCTTCGATAAGGTGAAATCAGGCCGCAGGCATAATGGCAAGCTTTATGATTGCCAACAGACCGAAATTATCTTTTAACATTGTGAAAAAAATATAGTGTTATTACTTTCTTGAAGGGCAGCAGTTATTTGCAGAAAGGGTATTATGAAATAATGCTTTATGTATGCTCATGGTGTCACCGTCTGGTGTACGAACCCGCATCACTGCGGTCGGCAATGAAACATGCGAAGAGCTGGTCCATCGGATGCAGTTATAAGGGCGATCTGCACAAATGCTGCAAATTTGGGCAATAAGTGACCACAGTTACAATTAAGGACTCTGGATGTATATGTGGTAGTTGTCACTGAGGCACGGTTACAACCGAGGCAGGAGATACAGTGAACTGATTTCGCGAGGTTGCGCATTCTTTAGAATGGATAGAGAGGATGGGAGAATAGGAGGCGGATCAGTGATCCAGTTTTCCGGAAATTACGATGCGCATGATGATCACATACGAAATACCCCAAACATACAGATTATGGAGGTCAACACAGCAACTGGCAGCTCCACAACCTCAGTTGCCGGTGTGTACCGAAGCCCTGGGTCGGCATTAGCGGAGGACGGGGAACTGTTTCTCTTTTTCATTTTGGTGGCAGCGTCCGCGGGCAAACTTCTCAAACTGGGGTATTTCAACGCCCCTGAGATTGACTGGGCTTATGAAACAACCACGGAAGGCAATTTTGGTCGTTAACTCTTAGAGTTAGTCCACATAAATCGGATGCTTCGTCAAGTCACCCAAGCAACTAGATGGAGATTGGTGCTAACGAGAACACCGAACGATAGAGAGAGCCTTAAGATGAAAACGCAATGGAAAGGAGCGACCACGCTGTAATCCACATGCGAGCGAGCATGCATGGACTGGTGGCCTCCGATGAACATGGCAGGGACCTCTCATGAATGGATAAAATTAGACTGTTCCACCCGGACCTCCGGACTTGGTGGGAAGTGGAAAGGGGTAGCAACTGCGTGGATCGTCAGTGGGAGGCAATTAAGGGGAACCCGCTGCACCACTCCACAGAATCAAACAAAAGAGGTAGCCACCAAAGTGAAGGAATGGGTTCACAAGTGTCAGGAAGCGGAACCGCAGGGCTTTCATGAGATTTAAGGACACACTTAGCTACCGGGATTACCTGGGGTACATGGCGGAGAAGAATAGGAAGTTACGTATCTAACAATAAGATCGAACTACCGAGGGGGAGCGGATGGTTGGCGCCGCTAGATGCAACCCCACAGCCTACTATAATCATATGCAGTCTAAGGCAGCTTTGCGAAAGGCCGTGAGTAAAGTGAGTAACCACCAGCCAATTAAATCAACCGGCAGCCAGGAGAATGCTGACTGTCTGTTGGGATTTTCCCAGACGGTACATAGATGGGACAAAGGGACGCAGGGATTAACATTAAGTCTCGTCACCCGTATGGAGATGTTGGATGGGGGGAGAGGTGTGGGACAGTCTGAAAAAACGGACGCGTCGAAAGCGGCTATGCCTAATGGGATCCACCCAGCGATTGTAAAGCCTCTGGCGGAGGGCCTAGGGAAACTTTTACCCAGCTATTCAAAGCAGCGCCGGACGAAGAGCAGGTTCCCACGGACTGGTCGACGTCGACAGTCATACAGGTCAATAAAGAAGGGGAGGATGCGGGCAGAGGCTGAAGATGCTAGGCTTGTGCTCTCGGGAATGGCATAAGAAAAGGGGTGACTGAATACATGCCTTCAGTATCGTTAGAGTCTGGCCGAGACACGGGGTTACCGTGAAGCCCTATTCTAGATAAAAGGGAATGAGACATTTAGAGAGAACGGGAAAATTGATGTGCGAGAGCATGCAACCCCTGAGTTGAGAAGCAAATCTTTTGCGGTTCTAGCAATGGATGGCTGAGGCAAGCTACCCGAGTAAGTGGTGGAGGTGGGATCAGCGAGTGAATTCAAAGGCAGAATAGACAGTGTACGGATATCTGTGTTTGGAGAGGACAGTGTGTGGATTGTGGGCTGAGGAGGTGGTCGAGAGGTGATGTAAATGAGGGTCGGAGACACATACTAGACTCCCACCTTTACCCTAGAAACTGAAGATGACATCCACCCTCATGTTAACGAGGCATCGTCCCATCCAAGAAGCTCTCAGTGCAAGAACGTGGACGACTAGGCATTTCGCCGTATAGTTCTACAACCTTACTTGAATCAGAACTGGAACCCATTCAGATATTTCTTTGTCATCCATCATAGGTTCCGGAATTCGGCCCCGAATAGCTCCTTGGCGGAAGGTCCGTCAAAAGACACTCTTATAATATCTTGCTCTATTACTCAGCTGTAAACCTACTGTCAGAACCCAGGCTACTTGAAAGATGTGGTTCGTAGTCCCACCAACGTCATGAAATCTCGTGATTCAATGCACTAAGGGTGACCTTTCCACGGCAGGCGGTCTACTCAAAATGTCACAGGATGGATAGTCTCTCTTTTTTGCTGTGAATTTTGTTTGCTTACTGCGTTGGTTATCGTTACTGTTTAACCATGAGTGGAAAATTCAGGTTATAGTATAAAGGGGACTTTTATGCCCTGTTTTTTAAGCTAGCCTTCCATTATACATTGTTGCCCGTAGATTAAAGTTAGATAGTCCAACCGTGTTAGCTTCGCAACTATCCGCTCCTTGTTACTCTCTTCTGAACAAATCCGCATCGCCTTTTAACTAAGTAGTTTTCTTGTTTGGACCCTAGCTTGTGGTAATTGTTCCACCCCGGTGGCGTCGAGTGCCATGTTGTTCATTCTTGGAGAGGCGGTAGACCCTTTTAAAATTATTTATTGTTTTAACCCTTGCCGCTTTCAGATTTTGAGCGCCCGTAGGTTAATCTTCTTCTCCAATCGGTATTTCTGTTGTTACATTACACTCGGTGCAATTCATCCGTCCATATTCTCTCTGTGCCATGGGATTTCATCGCGTATAGATCTTCAGCTGCTACAGTTCTCAGGAATTTGCAGTAATTTGGAACTGAACTTTCTATAGTGCGTTTCTCTTATGTAGCTGTGTTCAGCAGTTCGCGTTCACCCACAGTGTGGATATCCTTCTCTTTTGAATGAATAATCTTTTTCTGTTTCAAAATCTGGGAAACCGCGCAGATTATGTTGGGCGCTAGAAAGACGGCAGACGATGTTTTTCGCAAACTAAGCTCTTTTTTTGCCACTTACTCCGAATCACTCAGTGAATGGTGGAACTTGTTTCAACTATTATTTGGAAAAGGACGCGACAGAAAAGTGATCGAAAAGCAACTGAATGAATACACATGCATTTCGGACATTCTTGTTTTGTTTCCACATGTCTAAGCATGCCGAAAAATGAACAGGAGCGCATAATTAGGCGCCGTTTTGCTCTACGAGGTAAAAGGTTGCAACCCACTACTTTGACATCTCTTTGAGGTAGGATACGCTATTTTTGCCTTGCAACTAACGGAATGCATTCTCACAATAAGTTTTGGCGAACCACCAGTTAGTGTTGGTTGGTATCCAATGATCGTGTTGGACAACCGTAGATGAGGTGGTTAGCGGATACAGTATGTGGTCAACTTTCTTTATAACATGCTGGACATGTCAGTTTGTTGGGGTAGGATTGCCTCATAGTCATTAAGGTGCACTACTCGAGGACTAAGGACCGGAAACCATAAACCTAAGATTTGGAATGTCTTGGGACAAATTAAGGTCCAAATATTTCGCGTCTGGTAACAAGCCAAGCGACAGCGAGTTGTTGTCTATCATAAAAATGATCCGGGGATCCAGGATTCGGACTTCTGGACTTTTTGGCGACAGTTTAAATTGACTTGACCACCGCGACCGCTGTGGTTCATTTCTCTGTTTCTTCTTGTTCTCCACATTTTGGTGGATTCGACGGGAGACGACTAGTGCGCGAGCTGTGCGGATCGTTTCCACTCTTGGCACTCTCACCTCATGTATATATATATATATATGTATATATGTATATATATATATACCTCTATGTACAGGTATATCGTGATTTTTTCGCTAAGCTGGGCAATTTGGTTGCAGACGTTTCAACACCAGCCGCGGTGAAATCATCAGTGCTGCGATCTTGTGGCGAGCGTCTAGCTGCCATCGTTCGCCTAAATGTATCACCTACAATCTTTAGACGGTGTTGATTGGTTGCTCTGGGTAAAGTGGTATGGTAAAGATGCTAGCTCCTTTTGCTTACTTCATCTTTGTCTGTTGTTGATATGTGGGCTGAATCAGCGTCCGCTTTTACTGGCTTATGCTAATTGGCCTTTTGGTCGGATCGATATACATATATATATATATATATATATATATATATATATATACAAGGTCCAGATCGACTTGTCTATTTATCGATTTTTCCGAAAAGTGCCAAGCTTCGAGAAATTCCCTCAAATGCTTTGTTCTACCCTAATCGGCAATCCTCAAGTTTTCGAAGTTGGACTTGTGACCTTCCCGGTATTTGTGAATGGAAATTATGGGAGAACAGGTAGTGCCTCCTTGTTGCCAACTGGATCCGTATCCCGAGTTTTTTTCGGTTTGTCCTGTGTACTGGTTTTCGCAGTCTTTGCAGTCGATTTGATAGACAAGGGGATGTCTCCTGGATTTCTGTTATTTTACAGGATGGTTTATAGCATAATGTAGTCACTTGACAATGTAAATTGGGTTGCGGAGAACAGTCGCATGAAAGCCAGTTCTTGGCCTTATTTATAGAGATTGTTAACGGATATAGAAACATCGAAGGATGCTGTTCCACGAATTGGTAGTTATAAAAAGGAGGACCTAAAAAGCGAGGTGCGACACATTTGGCTAGGACCTTGGACAGCTAACGGCCAGAGAATGGGATAGGCGGAGAAAAGTCAAAGGTAGGGTTTATTAATCTGCGGACTAACGTATTTACCCCAACAATTGCGATTCCCTGGAAGGTGTCACTTGACTTCAAAAGAGAATTTAAAGTACAGTCCGAAACTCGACTGTTAAAGTGTCTGTTTGTTGTGGGAGGGGGATTAGCTGTTCCATACGAATCCGGCCACCGCCGCCAGTTCTTTGAACTGGTTAGAGGAGCCTTGGTCGAAGCACTTACCTCTCTACTCCATGACATTTAAAAAGAGGAGCATATTTCGTAATCTTGAGAGTAAGTCACTGATTGAACTCATCCTCGAGAAGAGAACACGTAGCGAATGTAGTACTAGTCATGGGATCAGTTCGATTCCGATAGTTACCAAGGTTTTATCTTCGATAATGCTGTGCCGTTTGACACTGTTGCGCGAGAACCTCGTCCGCGAACGACCAGCCGGATTTCGCGCAGATTGAGGTTGCAACGGCCAGATTTTTAACCTTCGACATTCACTCGAAAGATGCCGCACATCTTTGCGCGGCATTCGTGATTCTTATCCCATTTGACTCAGTCGACCGAACAGCGCGGATCAGTGCTGTTCACCTTAAGAGTATGATAGAGAAGTTGGTAAGCGCCCTGAGAGCAGCATCATCGTACACCATTTAACAACAGGGAAAACCCCACTGATCGCTTTGTTTCTTCCAGAATTACACGCTAATATATACAGACTTAATTTGCAGTGGGACAGGGAGCGGACCTACGCAGGCGGGAGAAAAAAAGAATGATGTAACCAACCCGCGGAACACAGTCTAACTCTGAAGACACACTTTTTAATTGCTTCTGATTCCACGGAGAATGAAAACGATCGCCACTGTTCACGATTCACTGCCATATCCTTCAGTGTTTCCAGCTCACTAGTTGATTGGTCTTTCGGACCCCAATCACGAAGATGTAAGACACCTACTTCACCTGTGTTGGCTGTACATTTTCTCATCCCGCGTTGCCACGTCATCTGTTGACCTCCACTTGACTTCTCCCATTCCTTGGGAGGAATGCAAACTAGGGCACGACATGATTGATGAGTCTTCGCCATACCCAACGCGTGACTCGACTGACGTAATCTACTATATTTCATTCGCTGAAATAAGGTATTCTGCAGGCGGCACGTATTCGATTCCTGATCTCCACATTACTCACACGGTCACTCCATCTAGTTCTGACGACACTTGTATCTTTTCCTTCCTTTATTAATAAAATAACAATGTACATTATGTTTCGGGAAGTGGGCCGCAGCCAGCGGAGGGCTACCAAGTGGCAAAGCTGATCTGCCTTGATGATTCGAATCCACGACCTTCACGTCCAAACGCCACGACCTATTCCGCTTAGCCACTGCCGGCCAAGGTAGGCCCAGGAGGATCGAGCCTACACAAATAATGGATTTGGAACAATGGTTCAAGGGTCCTTACTACGAAATATTGTACACAGCAGAAAACCGTAGACGTTGATGGTCGAAAACTTCTAACTGACGAACATCTCCCACACACATACTCCATGTCTCGCAACCATACAACAGAATTGAGCGCACTGCGGTACAGTACACACGGCCTCTCAACTTCAGTAGAATATCAGGCCGACGCCACAAATGCTCCAGTCCAGCGTAAGCTGCACGAGCCTTGGATATACGCATATTTACTTCCAATCCCGAGCTACCATCGTTGGACACGCAGCTACCAAGGTAGACGAAACGGTCCACAGTCGTTAGTTCGTCTCCATCCGGTACCAAGTTCGGCACCACTGTCGTCCAGTCCTGCTGCAACAGCACTTTGCACTTTGAAGGTGCAAAGCACATGCAAAACCGAGCTACACACCTCGAGAGTTTATCTAGTGCGCACTGTGCATGATTCGCGGATTCGAACAGGCACACAACATCGTCTGCATAATTTAGGTCACATAACTTCCCTCTATTTCCCAGTTCGATTCCTAATTCTTGGAGACGTTCCAAAGCATCTTCCACCACTTTGTTCCTGACGAAGTTGAATAGGAATGGAGAGATGGGACACTGTTGTCG
>LUCM01003298.1:127526-204425 GCA_008360955.1 Fasciolopsis buskii | reverse complement strand
TCAATGCAATGGGCTGCGCGGTCCTGATTATCCTGTGCGACGACCGATGCAGTATGGAATTATTTGTAGACGTGTGACTCATGGGGATTGATGGACGGGTGGTGCTAGAGAGGCTCAGCCGCTAAGCAGAAGAACGATTAGGATTCTCAATCAAAGCCTTTGGTTCTGACAAGAACCTGACCGCAAGGCAGCGGGGCATAGCTGAGTGGAAGCCCATCTACTTGGATAAATTATTCTTCCACTCTTTTTTCCGACTAAGCCGCTAACTCAGATCAAACCCCGGCTGGGAGGACCAGGAGACTACTTCATCAGGCCTCTACTCATTGACCTTTCAGGCATGATTGGATCTTCGGTTTGAGATAAGCCATCCAGTATAGCTCGCTGGGTCATGGAGGCACGGAAGCCGTCACATCACGTCAAGTTGCACTCCCGTGGTCGGTAGCTCAAAAGTCATGGATTTAGTACTCTTTCTCAGGATTCAGTCTTTGGAACCCTGACTGAATCGAAATTGGTTGGTGTTTTGGGACATATTTTGCCCATGTCCCCGGAGCGATTACCTCATTCATCGCTGTTGCACGACACTGTTAATGGTTGGATATTGGTTCTCGGTGGCCAGTCAGTGATATGGGAAATTTTTTTGAAACCTTCAATCGGTGGACTGTCTGGTTTGGATGCAGTTTGACCTCCGGGTTGGGGTCCAGGCGATATCGCGAGTCAATCGTTGGAGCCAATAAGTGGTACAGCTAGGTGTCGCAGTCAATGGGCTTTAATTCAGAACTTTTATTCTTTCATGCAGTTCCTCAGCTTACTGTTTCGCCGTCGATCTTTCACTGTTCTTCGTTCTTTTTTCTGCTTGAGCAGATAATGCTACGAGGCAGCAACCACAACTAGAGCATGGTTGGCGGTTGTGCAAACTGAACTGAGTTAAACTTACACCTCCGTAATGCAAGGTAGTATCTGAAGCCTGACCGGGGCCTGTGCCTGCACTCACCCTTGATGATCACAGTTGGCGGAATTGTAGGGGAGGAGGTTACTTTACGAATTGCCAAAGCGAAGGCTTCCCTTGCGGGATGGGTGTACAATGCCAGGGTTCGTAATGTTTTTTACGGTTGTGAGACCTGGCCTATCCGCGTTGATCATGCCCGACAATTTCCTGTTTTCAACCACCAGTATCCAAAGCATTGCTCGAGTAGGCAATGACGGGGTGCGCCGTCGTATGCTGGGTACAGACAGCCGTCCCGTGACTGGGATAACCGCTCTACATGGCTTCCGATGGCCTGGACAAATATTGCGTAGGCCTGTCCTTCGTCTACCTTTTCGTGCTCTTTTTGCGCGTGCTGGGCAAGGGTGGACGAAGTGACACGATGATCTGGCTGACTCGGCGTAGATGTGTGAAGAAGTTAGCTGGGGTTTTGGCCTCGTTTAGTGCTTCGCACATTCCTGGTTGGAGTCCAACAGGTGAGGATTGTTTTTGCTTAGAGACGCTGGAAGATATGGCTCAAAGGCGAAGTCTGGCGCGAATGCCGTGTGGCTTGCTCGTAGAACTAGTCTTCCTTATAGAAGCACATCGGAAACGACAAAAAATTCAAATTTCATGCCAGTGTTATATATATTCTTGGTTTAATTAGCGGAGCATGCACAGCATGTACTAAACAGTTTCACTACCCGTGCGTTTCATCTTCAAATTGTAAAATGTATTTACAGGACTAGACAACAACTGTATCGAGATTGATACTCGAAGTAGAGGAACTAGTCACTTCATCGTTGCACTTACCTAGACCGCTGCGTAGCGCAGGGTGCTGGCACGATAATAAAAATGAGCGCGTCTACACTCCAGTCCCAAATGGAGTCAGCTGAATTGAAGCACTTGTAGCGCTAACCTAACATTTAACTGTAGTAAAGGGTTGTGCTCATTTTTCCGTGGAATGAGAAAATATATAGCAGACTTAGGTAAAATAGGTGTCTCATGTCTTTGTGGCTGGGGTTCCGAAGGATAAGTCAACTAATCGTCCGGGTATGGCACTAAACCATGAAGAGTGTCGATCGTGTTGTCACTTTCTGTCGAATCAGAATGATTGCGGAAGTGCGTTTGTACAGTTAGACCGTTTTCCATAGGTCCACTCCCTATCCACTTTGCACATTCATTCTTTCTAATTCAGTTCATAACTCGATGAGGAAGGCATCGGTCAGTGAGGCTGCTTAGCGCTGATGGTAGTTGGGCATGTCCCTTTCACTACATTCCTGCGTGATTTACATCATAAAAGATTCCTGTCCCACACATGACTGTTGTATTCAAGTACCCAGTAACACTGAATCCCGTGCTTGTCAGATGTTTCTAACATGATCAAGATCTTTGTCCAATCTTGTAACCAAACCTTCCTAATAGATAAAAGGGTGTAAGCACAATGCACATTCAGGATTGTTTAGTATTCAACTACTTTTCTAACCTCCTTCAAAGGTACCAAGAGAAAATTTGACCCGTTTACCTTAACATTGACGTAAAACGTCTACATTTTGTGAAGTTGTAGCTTTCAGTGTTGAGTAATTTCCTCCTTTTAATTCGGAGTACTGCGAAACCGGCCGACGAGCACATTTTTATCAACGGGCTAGTTCTATACAGGAGTCACAGGGTCGTCCTTATTACGGAAACAGTAGTAATTGAGATAAACATGTTCTTTTGTCTTTGCCATAACTGCCTAATATACATTTTAGTTTACATATTTTTTGTTCCTAAGTTAATTGCGATATTGCGCAATAGTGGAAGGTGGCAAATCGTTATCATTTGACTTCTTGCAATGCGTAACCCGCTGGGGTTTGTTTATCTAAAAGTCATGTTTGCTTATTCCCCTCTGTGTGGTTGACCCTAGCAGGTGAGACGCCTCTTTTAGTGAACCCGTCTGTTAAACATACAATGAAGTCATATTTAGTAGTCTTTGTTGATTTGAGATAGTTCCTGATGAGGTCTACGTTCTCTTACTTATCACGACGAAAATCAGCTGAAAATGGTGTTACATTTTCGTTTTAGCGCATCTGTATGAACGAGGTGAATTAACCGATGGTCGTATTAAACTTTTAGGCCTTTTGTTCGTTAACCATTGTTTGATGTACGCAATCGACGACCCTGAGTCAACATGTCCGTCGTGGGTACTCTTAGTGCGGACGCAAGCCGATTTGTCGATCGTGTATTAGTTTCCCGTAAATCGAGTGGCGGAAAATCAGCAGTCAACAGCCACGATAATGGTTCAGCCGCTGTCACTGCATCCTCAGCGTCATCGTCCTACGCAACAACGAGTTCGGTTCAGCAAACTGGAACTGATATTCCATCGTCACTGCATGTAAGCAGTCACACACTGGACAAAGTAAAAGTGGCAAAAATCACTCTTGAACACTATTACCACAACTTGGTTCAGCAATATCGCGAGCGACAAAATAGGTATGTTTGCCGTCTTTTGAGTTGATTCACTTTCATTAATGGAGTACTGAAATCCGTCAGATAAAGGTTTGTGGCTGTTTCCTTTGATGAAAGAAACAATTAGATTTTAATACTGACGAAGTTACTGTCATTCATATCGTAACCTAAGAAGTTGTTACTGCCGTGTTTTCCTGTACTTCTGTATATGAATGCTCTCTTAAGTACTGACGGACGGTGAATCATTGAAATTGTTTTATGATTTCAATAGTTGCTACTTATATTTTGTGAAAAAATTAAAACGATTTCATTCTTTATTGGCTGCTCCAGCCCGGTTTATGGCGTGAGTGTGTACATTAAGCCTGGTTTAGGTCTTATTGATGATCTGTTGACACTATACCATGAGATTTTTTAATTGATATGCACATTTTAATCACTTGTTTTTCTTTGTATCACTTCTGCTTACATTCAAAAACTAAGGCAATCCTATGTGGTTCTATGTTACTCCAGGTTTCGTGGTTACGGTTACCGGTTCCCATCCCCCCTTCTCCCGATCAGAGTTCCCTGATGGCTATGGGCTTGACTCTTCCACTCATTCGTGTTGCATGTCATAGAAACTTTACGCCAACATGCTTTGGTTTTGGTTAGTACTTAGAAGCACCGAATAATAGATCATAAATCTGATTGGTCATGGAGAAACCTAAGAATTTCGAAGGCAAGAAAGGTACTGATTGCCGCTTTTAGCCATGTAGGCTAAGGTCCATAACTATCTCATTAGGGATCCTGTTGACTTCAGTCCGAAAATCTAACTCAACCCGTTGGGCACAACCCACATACTACGCTGTTCATGTTCTTTCGTCACATCATGGACTGACTACTTTGCCCCATCTCCCGACCATTACCATTACCTGTTTCGGGTAACAGCGCATACCAAGGTAATCGATCTGCTGGCATATGCATCACTTCTCCTATTCCAATTCAGTGGCTGTTCGATTGACTGAGTCCCGTAATCCGATGCCGTTTGTCTAATTCCGAGTTGTTAATAATACTTTCCTTTCATGTTCTGACAATGCTACACGGATATGGGTGTTTGAGCATACACAGTCTCCGCACATTTTGTGTCCTCAACCTTCGTGATCTTGAGCTTTGTGGCAAGAGCGATCTTACTACTGTACAAAAATTTAATATCTGCACCCATGTCATTGTCGCTGTTTTCAAATATGGCTATTGGTTTTGCCGTACTGATCCAACGATCCTTACTATGCGCTATTATACACAGCAGAAAACCGTAGACGTTGATGGTCGAAAACTTCTAACTGACGAACATCTCCCACACACATACTCCATGTCTCGCAACCATACAACAGAATTGAGCGCACTGCGGTACAGTACACACGGCCTCTCAACTTCAGTAGAATATCAGGCCGACGCCACAAATGCTCCAGTCCAGCGTAAGCTGCACGAGCCTTGGATATACGCATATTTACTTCCAATCCCGAGCTACCATCGTTGGACACGCAGCTACCAAGGTAGACGAAACGGTCCACAGTCGTTAGTTCGTCTCCATCCGGTACCAAGTTCGGCACCACTGTCGTCCAGTCCTGCTGCAACAGCACTTTGCACTTTGAAGGTGCAAAGCACATGCAAAACCGAGCTACACACCTCGAGAGTTTATCTAGTGCGCACTGTGCATGATTCGCGGATTCGAACAGGCACACAACATCGTCTGCGTAATTTAGGTCACATAACTTCCCTCTATTTCCCAGTTCGATTCCTAATTCTTGGAGACGTTCCAAAGCATCTTCCACCACTTTGTTCCTGACGAAGTTGAATAGGAATGGAGAGATGGGACACTGTTGTCGAACGCCACTAGCCGTTTCGAATGAATTTGATAATTCACCGTATACCCTCACGCGACCATAGGTATGCGAGTACAATGCTCTTAACAGGTTTACGAATTTCACTGGAATACCCTTCCGGTGGAGGGCACTGGATGGTGCTGTCCGACCCACCGATTCGAAGGGGTCTTTTAAGTCGAGAAAGACTACGATCGTAGGGCGGCGGTGTGTGTGGTGCGTTTCCAGTAACTGTCAAAGAATGAATATCTGGTCGATGCAACCTCGACCTGACCGAAATCCGGCTTGCTGTTCGCGGATACTACTCTCGCGAATCAGTGTCAAACGACGCAGCATTATCGAAGCTAATACCTTAGTAACTATCAGGATTAAACTTATCCCATGATGATTGCTGCAGTTACTTTGTGTACTCATCTTGAAGATGGGTACAATCAGTGACTCATCCCACGATAACGGAATAGGCTCCTTGTTCGACGTATCACGAAGCAAGGAGGTAAGTGATTTCATCAGAGCTTCTCCACCCAGTTTGAAAAAAACGGAGGTCAGTTCGTCGGGACCGGCTGCCATTCTTCGCCTCAAAATCGAATATTCGACTTTGCTTCCACTTCCATTGGGGGGGTCGACAGACAGACGATTTCACTAACCGAAGTTCGCCGCCCACCGCTGTCACGTATAAGCTTGAACAGTCTTTGATTGTTACCTGAATTGGCCGATACTTCCATCCGTTCGGCTACCTTAACCCACCAGTTTCTGAGATCATTCTTAAGACTTGTCGTCAACTGACGCTGCAACTGTCGACGCATTTTATTCACCTCCTTGCAGTTAGGGAGCTCGGGTTTTTGCTCCATTAGACCCAGCGACCCTTGCGAGATCCAGTGCACTTGACGAAGGCTGGATCTAGGGCCTCAGGCGAAATCTGCTGCCAAATGAATCGCCTGCTTGATTTGATCTCACTGCTCGTCTACATTGCTGCTCGTCGAAGTTCTTAGTTGCTCGGATAATTTCTGTTCATAGCTGTTGTGAACAGCTGCTGCGAATCAGACAAACGTTCGACAGCCAATCGGGTTTGTGGCCTGTGCCGATTCCCGTTGAGCTGCAGCAAAAATCGTATTAAAACTAACACATTGCCCAATTCGACGTACGCGGTCCAGTACGATCTACAATTCTGGATAGAACCGCGCCAACAGTAGCTTACTGCGATATGGTCGGTCTGACTCAAACCACCTGTCGAGTTAGAACGCCATGTCGCCGTGCGACGCGAGCTATGCCGGAAATTCGTACTGGATAGGAATAAACGATTGTCTGCACAGAACTGGAGAAGTGTTTCCTCGTTATCTGTTCGCTGAGCAGGCAAGGCGCACCGTCCACCTAAACAGGCTTCCGATGCAGTTAGTTTCCTAACTCGTACATTGAAATCACCTGCTACCACCACAATGTCAGAGCCTTTGCTCTTTGGAACAAGAATGTCGAAGTCATCATTTGTTTCTTGTTATGGCACGTCCCTGCGCATTCTGTTGGATCGTATGCAGAGATGACAATAATCAATTTGGTTAGTCACCTTGCGATTGTCGAGTTTAAAATAGTCATAAACACTAGTCGCTCTTCGTCTATTCGCACACTACGATTGGAATAAATGAATGGGTTTATCCGCTACATTCGTCATTGAGAGGAAGTTCCGCGGGATTGTATAGTCGACTGTCTAAAGCTGCCTAACGAATTGGGAAGATCAACATCTTGGGCCTGCGGAAGGTATGCATGTGTCGCAACATCTTCCCTATGGATAAAATATGATCGAAAACTCACTGACCGGTTTGGTTCTAACGCATGGGCTCTTCGTGAGCATTAGTTGTCCGACTGAGGAAAATACTCACAAGCGGTTTGCACGTGATGCAGGCTGGGAACATTCGAGGATACCATTTCGCGAACTATCACGTCCCATTGGTCATGTAAGGTTGAAACTATTTCGTATACGTATGTGCTCATGTTCTCATCTCTGCACCCCTGGAAAGAGTCACTAAATTTATATAACGAGACATGTTTAATCAGGTCCTAATAGTCACTTGGGCATTGGGTACTTCGTTTTCTTGATAGCTGCGTTGAAAACTCCAGCTGGAAATGAATTCAACGCTTATCATCTGAAAAAAACAGGACAGGAGGAGTGGGTTTTTTGATGTGCCCCCCAAACTGGGCGCAGACAGATGAGTGCGGACCAAAGCATGATCTGAGTCCATAGTTGTGAAGCCGAATGGTCTGCAATCGTCGACCGACCCACACCACCGATGACCAATAAAAATGTGAATGAGTCCAACGCTGAAAGGCGAAGGAGGTTAACCTGTATCGCTTTTTGTGAAGAAATTTTGTGTTCAACTGAAACAGTCTGTCGTCGGGACAAACCTGATTGAGACAATGTCTGTTGCTAGTTTTATCGGCTGGGACAAAAAATAAACCTCTCCGATGTGGCCTTCTGTCTTCCTTTGAAGAGTCGACTTGAGCTTTGAAATCGCCAGCAACGACCATAATGCCCGTCGTTTGCACGCTCTAAAATAATCAAAACAAGTCCCGATACAACTCGTCTTTAGCTTCAGGAGAGTTTCAGTTGGTAGGAGCAAACAGACACAGCACAGTGGGTGGTTACCGAGCTGTAGACCGAGCTGCACACGAACTGCTGTTCACTGGGATCCAGTCTAACAGTGCATGCTGGATTCATCCCCTAATCCATTCCGATTCTAGCGTCATCAGGAGCGTTCATATCAATGCAACTTTTCTCTGGAGTACGTACCGGAGAATCGGTTTTAAATTCTTTTGTACTATTAGTCTCAGCTATCTCAGTGTTTGCGACTGTATAATAAACTAGCTTTGTCAAGATTGAATTTTTGCTGGCTTTGACAGTAGAATTAGTCTCTTTTCATAATATCTGGAGTGATTTTTGCTGAAGCAGTAAATTGCTTAAGTGCGCAGCAGGTGTTACTAGCGAGCAGAGACAGAAGAATATTGTAAGATCCAGAAGAAAGCAGTATTATTGCGCTTTTTTGAATGCGTTCTATATATTTGAAGCGTTTTGACAAGGAAAATAGTTTGGGAATAGAAAAATTGGGAATGGGAGAGAGGTCGGGTAATTGCAACGGTTCAGAAAAAAGAGGTTTGATACGGATTCCTCACTACATATGTTGGAGATCGGCGTTGAAGTATTTTAAGCGTCGAAAGCACGATGAAATAGAAGCCTAAGTAGTTGCAGTCGAATCGGCGTATTGAGGTAACAATATATCGAAGATAAACAAACTGTCGACAAGCTTTAGAGTCACGTCACTACAGGATGATAGCTTTATGTTGCTCTCTATGGAAGATCAATACAGAAATCAGTCAAATATGTGCCTCAAATGTAATGACCATCTGAATTCACGAAGCATGTGTATCGTGCACCGGAAAAGATATATCTAACGGAGAACGCTTAGAAGCTTGACAAAATGGTATTATTTTTTGAACTGAAAATCTGTACATTTTTCATCGTCGTCATCATCGTCATTTAGCATTAAACTGCAAGGTAAGTTCCACTGTTTGCTACCTTTCTCATCGAGTTATACGTTGCAATAAGAAGAATAAATATACACGGTGTATAAGCAGTGGACCCACAGGTGAGGGAAAGGAAAAAATGTCGTAGTAGCCAACAGACGGAATGCAGTCTAACCGTACAACAAACCGTTGTCAGATAGGCATTCGACTCACAATCGTCCTTCCCCATTTCTCTTCCCAGTTCGGGTACGATAGATAAGCACTGCTGATGGTTCCCAACAGGGATGAAACAGCTTTACCGTCCTTCCATGGTTTCTTTATATCTCATGATGAATAATTTTGTAAAGACGAAAATAATCACAGAAAAGAGACATGCAGATACAATCGGATAGGCAGGCACTAGTAGATGCATTTATCAGCCTGATCGTTTTGCCTTGAACCCGATGACGATAGAATACATGACAAGATGAATTCAAATATCTCTTTTTCCAATATCAGGCATAGGCGATCTATTGCTTTTCTTTCTAATTTGTGCTCTTTCATTTGTTTTTATTTTGTTGTATATAGAGTGAAGGCAAAAGTCCTTAAACACACATTGTTACTAATTAAATAAAGGGTTTGCGAAGCAAACTGAAATCAATGAGTGTTTCGTAGATGAAATCCATTACCATATTTCTTCGTAGGTAGAAATAATGTTACTGTTTGCATTGTTTTTTCAGGTATAAAATACTTGAGTCGATGATGGAAAGTGAAGGCCTTTCAGAAGAACAAGTAAGCACGGCTAAACAATAGGTTGAATAACTTAATTTATTTTAAATATAATTTCAAGATCACTGGATATAGGGAAAATATGAGCATTCTTTTATTCATTCTGCGTGCCTAACTTTTTGTTCTCTCAAGAACTTTTCAGTACCTAATGAACTCAAGAATTTTCCCATTTATCATTAAAACATTCGTACTGTATTTCTCAATGCAAAACCATGGCAATCTTTAATCCCTCCTCATTTTCTGGTCTATTGTGCTACGTTTAGCACTAATTATACGAGTGGAGCACAAAGCGAACGGAAAACTGCCGCATACTAAAGATGTTTCACCTACCGGGGAGGGGGGGCTTCACGTTCGCTACTTTGATCAGTATTGTTGTCTGCATCGAATGCACATCCGGCACCAGTCGTCGGTATAGCGTATAGAACGAATCAGTGCTGATTTATTGCTCGTAGGAAATGTAGTGGACTGATATGCGGCGTATGCACCCTCTCCCGACATCAGTAAGTGATTTGGCCGTCAGTAACTATGATGTCCTTTGGATTGTTCCCACTCAGCACTGTTTGGTTTCATTAATCCACATATCGATGGGATTGCGGTTGTTCTTCGTTGTGGGATGCAGGGTATATTCATTGCTCGGCACTCATGTGCATTGATGTGAAAAAATAAAATAAATTTCGATATGTCTTACTTAGTGCATCTTCCAAGTGCAAAATAACGAGATAATAGTGGTTGGTGAAAGAGCCATTGGAAACGATCTAGCTGAACAGAGCTACTGTTGATGCAATTTGCATATTGCTACCTGATACTTCATCGTTCTTGACTCAACAGTTGATCATTTTGTTCATTTTCGGATTTTAAATTTTACTGAACGAGCGCCAGTCACAATTTAAAACTTCACTAATTAGAAGATTTTACAGTTACAATCAAGATTTCGTCGGCATTGGATGTGCTCCTGATTTCTGTAATGTACTCCAACGAACTGGCCGTTTGGACTCGTTAGACTCACTTGACCAATTAGATGATTTTCCTTAGCATAGGGTAACGGATTTGCGTTCGAATGGTCACACGACTCGTACCTGCCTCTTTCGTTGGCACTGAATAAACAGATGGGTGTGCTTGACTGAGATAAAGAGACTGGTGATGGTTGGGCCCACGCGACATCAGTTTCATGAAGTAAACGCAACTTCATTAAAACAGTTGTTTATGTGTGGAAGGGAGTGGTAGAATGCCTAATCTACGGTTGAGAATAAATCAGCTACATCTGTACGACAGTGCATTGTGCTGGCATGGTGTTTGCAAATAGCATCTTGTTCAGTACCAACCTGAGCGAAGTTGGTGGCTCCTATCTCGGCTGTGCCACAAAATCCAAGCATTCAAAAATGATGAAAACAAATCGGAGTTTGCTAATTCAGTGAACAATATGGTGCTGTTGTATCTATGTGGGTGTAGCGAAGCCCGTTTGGAGGAAAAAACCTGTGCGTACATATATATATATATAGCTCTGTATAGGTCGTGTTTTACACTTCCAAAGTGTAAAATACTTTTACAAGATTGGGTTAGTCGGAAGCTTGGCCTCCACGAGGAATGTTAAACGAAGTAGATTAGCAGTTACATTTCACCAGATGGTCCTATATCGAGTAAACTATCGTCGCGTGTTCAAAAAGACCGATTTATATGCCCCAGTTTGGATCAGTCGTGGAATCAGTGTTGCACCCCGTTACCCACTGTGTGGAGTATGCACAACAGCGTAAATATCTCTCCTCTTTATAACATGTTTGAAGCAAGAGTGCGGCAGAAGGGACGCGCCTCATAGCCATTAGGGCCCATTACATCTGGATAGAGAAGACTGAAACTTGGACAGGCGACAGCCGCCGTTCAGACAACGAAAACCTAGAAGGCTTCCAATGAGGATGGCATCCCACCTGAGGTCTTCAAATATTGTTCACCAACTCTGAGGAGTTCACCTAGTAATCGGTTTCACCTGGGACTGAAGCTTTCCCAAAGATTGGGCAACTTCTGTTTCCCTCCCTATTCCAAAGGAAAGTGACAAGACTATGTGCAAGCTACGGGGGTATTGGTCTCTTCGACATAATGACTATGGTTTTTGCAACCCTTTTGCTAAATCGCTTTGTTGCTGTTTCGGACACGAGCATGTTCTACCAAGTGTTTTTTGTTGAGGAGGGGGTTGTGTTAACCAGATGTTTACGCTACTTTGTATTCTAAATCATTGGTGTAAATTTCTGTAATCCGTCACAACGTGCCTCATCGATATCTATGCAGCATTTGATTCCGTTGATAGACAACCACTCTGGAATATACCTCAAAGCGGTTGGATGCCCGAAAAATACCTTAGATCGTTATGAACATACTATGCATTAACAGAGGGGCGCTCTCCACTATGCCATCTTCAGTTTACAGACATTCAACACGGGATTTAGTCAGACAAGAGTGATTTCGATTTGGCGTTAATTTTTTTCCGGATTTTTACTCTATGTACTGTGTATTTGTCAGTTCTCGACACTGGTTCAGCTGTTCGGATTACGCAACGGTGGTTCTTTGTCCTTCGCGGCTTCTCATTTAGTCTTTCTCTAGAACGTGATTTTCGAATATGTTTATCTCAACCCGAGATCGGAATTTCTTTCTCACCCTAGTGAATAATTCTGTTTACGACATTTGTTCGGGACGTGCCAGAGTAGCGTTGTAAGTGATCTCAGTCAACACTTTCTTTCGACCTTTAAAATGACCAACAACTTTGTCAAATTTGATTCGTCCCTATTTCCGTCATGTTTACCTCGATCATCTTTGTGTATCGGACAGAAAACCTCCTCTCACTCAATGAGTTTGATACGGTGTCTGCCTTTCTTCTCTCGTAAAATACTGCTAAATTTCCAATCTCCCTGCACACGTAGGTCAGAATCACCCCCACACATCCGTCTGTGCAAACTAGGACGATTTAAGCGGTTAGACTTCAATTTGGACAAAGACCTAATGCTAAATCACTGGCTTCAGCTGGCGCGATGATTTGTCGGTTTCATCTGGAGCGAGTTTTTTGGGGTGCTTCATTACTTAGTGGTTTTTGTCTGTTGCTGTTCACCTTTCTGTCAAACGTCCATTGTGGTTTCCTCATAGAACCTTGACATCGTTAATGCGCCAATGAAAAGATTGTCTGTTTCAGACGACTTCGTTTCCCCACTTATTTTCATCTACTTGCTATTTTCAAATTTCTGTCGTTTATCCATTCAGTTCGGCAATTACATGCTAATCATTATCTCTTATTCACCCATCATTCGTTCCCGTGATCACTTGATGCCCATATGCATACTCTTTTCGGGAAACGAACAGAAGCAAGTGAAGCGGTCTCAGCATGCGCTGAAGGAAAGCGAGTTCTTACGGTTGAAACGTGCGCGACTAACCGTGGATGATTTCATCCCGCTGAAAATAATCGGGAAAGGGGCATTTGGTGAGGTGAGTTTTATACTCCTTTTCTATCCATATCGAAACGTGATAATCTTCTACTTGAGATATAATTCTTTTCTAAATTCAAGCTGTTACAGACTAAGAATCTGTTGGTTCCCTATTCTGTGGGAAATGTTCACGTATGATAACAGCCTTCCGTATTTGATTTAATCCCCAAAAAACTTCAGTTGTAGCATCCCTCTCAATTGATCTTTTCTAGACAGCAGTTGCGCTGTTGTTGACTATAGTTCCAGGATTATTGTTTGTTTTACTGAAAACTGACACGCGGTAGATGGATTTGCAGTCTTCTTAATGTCGTCAAACCTGACCAAAAGCTACAGCTGTGAATTTACACGAAATATCAACGCGTCACTTTGCATATTGTTTGTATAGGATGATAATGGTGGGCAGTTGAACAGGTGGTAAACAGATCTGGTGTAACCCAATTCACTACCATGCCCAACTTATTGATGTCTTATGTGATTCTACACTCCAAATATCAGGGTTTGGGCTGCCGGCTCGCTCACACCAAGCCCGAGCTTGGAAGTTTAGATGGCAGATTTTTGACGTTTATAGAATCAATCCAACTGTGAAAAGTCCTCAACCTCAGCGAGATTCAAACTCACGCTTTTGTACCGCATCTGATCGGCCAACTGAGCTACGATGCCATACTGAACAGTGTTCAGACGTTTCACTTAATGATCAGGGGTTACATACCCGGATTGCGCAAATCCATGGCATCCACAACAATGAATTTTTGACAATTTGACTGTCAGAGCTGGTAGAGCACACGCAGTACAAATGCGTGGACACGAATCCCGCCGAGGTCGAACACTTCACAGTTTCATTAGTTCTACAAACATGAATTTCACAAACCCAATAAATTATTGCTTTCGTTCATCCGCGCGTACTCCCTCACGGAACACACGCACCAAACTCTCACCGCTTTCGCTAACATTCCTGGTTTGAATCGAATTATTCACTCTGTACACCACTTTTTCCAACATCCATTCTTCATTGCTTCATTTTTGACAAAAAATTTCCCTTTCGTCTTCATTTTCCCAACTGCTCATTTAATTTCTGCTTTCTCTCTAAATCTGGCATGCGCGCCTACGTTCACCCTCCTCCTCTCGACTTTCATATTTTGACTTCTTCACCCGGGACTAGAAACTCATGTGGTTGCAAATCTGATTCCCTTCTCCTAACCATTGTTTTTGTGCCGTTTACCGCTCCTCCACTACAGTGATCCTCTGGTTTTTAAGTTATAATCTTCTAGCATTGAAACGCTGACTTCAACGGATCCTATCTGCCAAGTTGCTGTTTTTGCGGATTTCGATGTCCTGAACAACGGTTAGCTATTGCACTCATTAGGCACTTCAAACATGGGATGTGAGGCGGTGGATTTTGCTGTAATCGACAGTGTTTGCCGGCTGATTGATCTCCCTAGACACATTTCCGACCGTCTCCTTGACCGAGCACACATCCTTGGCCCCATTCTTACATCCATTTCTCGTTTATTCTCTGATATCACCTGCCCGTTTCCTCTGAGCTCATCAGACCATTGACTCGCGTCATTTTAAATTCTTTTTTCTCGCCCCATCCGATTGTCTAACTCTAGTCACACCTCTGGCGTTGCAGTCTTTTTGGCTGCGACGGTTCTCATGACTTTGTTATCCTTAAAATGACTGTTGCTGTGTATCTGATGTTTCTATGTCTGTTTATACTTTCAGTGAGACTGTTCTTCATGGAATTCATCTTTGCATTCCATACCTCTTCAGACCCGACAAACCATGATCCTTTGATTCGATCAACCACGTTTGCGACCATGCTATCCGTTTGAAAATCTCAGCGTACCGCTCGCTGAACCAAACATCTCGACACCGTCTTCTTCAGGCTAGTATGTATGCTCGCTTTGTACCCCACAAAACTGAGTCACTAGTCTTATTCTCAAATGATAGCAGGTCATTCTGATTCCGTAATTTCTACCCTCCCAACTTCCCTCCCATTCGCTTTTCTTCCGGCTCTCTTATCCGTGACCTTCTTGGTAAGACCGAGATTTTTGCCCTGCGGTTTACCTCAAACTCCATTTTGGCTATCGGGCCTACTTCCCCACACTCTCATGTTCGCGACTATAATTTTGTTCTTGCCATAACTACCTGAAAAGCCCGTCAAGGTCTGGCTGAATGTTTCTAAACCTCCCAGTCCGGCGGTACTCTGCCCGTCGTCCCAAAAATCTTTCGGGTTTAGTCCTCATATCACGCCGTTTTTTCTTTCTCCCATTAATCTAAATACTTTCTCTTCACCATAAAAAACGTAATTATTCTTCCTGTCGAGAAACATGGAAACATTTCTGACCCCAACGACTATCTACCCATCCCCCTTACCTTGTGCTTTTGAAAGCTTTTAAAATCGCTTTCTCGGACTTCGTCGTTTTACTGGTGGGCGAATCCTAATCGGCTGCACTCGATAATCACAGGAAAACTCACATAGTCTCGCTGGACATCTCTGAGGCTTTCCACCGAGTTTGGCATGAAAGTCTGCTGTCAAAATCGCCTTCGTCCGGGTTCCATCCGGCTCCTAACGTGGTCCTCATGCTTCCTCATCAGTGGGCCATCATCCGAGTTGGTGAGGTCCTGCTTCAGCCGCTCTCTGTGAATGCTGACGTTTCCCGAGGTTCCAAACTTTCATCCACCTTTCTACTGTTTCTAAGGGCCTTGCATCAATCTTCAACTCACTTCACTGTTCTGCAGATGACGTCAGTCTCTATTGTTTTTGCTATTTTACTACTCGCCAAGCCAGTTCTAACATCAATCACGATAGTATTGTTCTCAGTGCATCACTAGCTTCTGAAGGGATCTCGGCCTGGAGCTCTGCCAACTACATCTTTTTCAATGGTTTCAAGGCTTCTCTCTACTCTGTTTCATTTAAACATCCTTATTCTTCCCACCTGAATTTTAACTCGATTTCTCCCCGTTCCACTAAGTCATCTTCGTTACTGGCCTCACTCGTGAATCCTCTTTGTTGGTCTCATTTTTTGTCAACACTTGCCTGACGTTCCACTACAGACGCTTTTTTACGCTCTTCCACCTTTTTACGAGCTGTAATTCATCCTGCACGTAAATGCAACATTCACATCTGGGGTCGAGCTTTGTTTGCCACCCTTTCTCTCATTGATATGGTTTAGCAAAAAGGCGCTCGGTTGATCAATGATCTTTTCCTGCGGTCACTTGTCCATCGCTTCACTGTCTCTTTTCTGTGTATTATTTTTGCTTTTGTTTTTCAAAGCTCGCTACGACAGCTCTCTTCATTATTCGTTTTCCTTGTATTCAGGCGGTCACTCACTCTTGCCATGTCTTCATTCCTTTATATCCAGCTTATTTGTCAGCTCACATTTTCTCAAGCCTCGTCAGCCTCTGCATCTGGGTTCCTTCAATGTGCGCACTTTAATGCATGCTGGCCAACATGCGTGTTTGACTCTGACAGTGGACTCACTTTCGATTGATGTCTGCTGCGTGAGTGAAACACGAATTCAGGATTCGAGTAGAGTAATTCAACCAGCTGCGCCTAATATCTCGTCGAGATATTTCTGCACACTTCAGGAAACGAAGCAGCTCAAGTTGTGGGGCAACGCACTGTTGGAACTAGTGTTGATAGCGAAGGCTGATACGACCCTTTGCGACTGCATCCTGATTAACAGTCGCTTGCGCGCTGTAAGACAGAAAGGATTGGTCCGCGTCTGGAAGGATAGCAGTGTTAAGCGCAGTTTATTTGTCATCTCTGCATACGATCCAACAGAATGCGCAGGGACGTGCCATAACAAGAAACAAATGATGACTTCGACATTCTTGTTCCAAAGAGCAAAGGCTCTGACATCTGTGTGCGCCCAGTTTGGGGGGCACATCAAAAAACCCACTCCTCCTGTCCTGTTCTTTTCAGATGATAAACGTTGAATTCATTTCCAGCTGGAGTTTTCAACGCAGCTATCAAGAAAACGAAGTACCCAATGCCCAAGTGACTATTAGGACCTGATTAAACATGTCTCGTTATATAAATTTAGTGACTCTTTCCAGGGGTGCAGAGATGAGAACATGAGCACATACGTATACGAAATAGTTTCAACCTTACATGACCAATGGGACGTGATAGTTCGCGAAATGGTATCCTCGAATGTTCCCAGCCTGCATCACGTGCAAACCGCTTGTGAGTATTTTCCTCAGTCGGACAACTAATGCTCACGAAGAGCCCATGCGTTAGAACCAAACCGGTCAGTGAGTTTTCGATCATATTTTATCCATAGGGAAGATGTTGCGACACATGCATACCTTCCGCAGGCCCAAGATGTTGATCTTCCCAATTCGTTAGGCAGCTTTAGACAGTCGACTATACAATCCCGCGGAACTTCCTCTCAATGACGAATGTAGCGGATAAACCCATTCATTTATTCCAATCGTAGTGTGCGAATAGACGAAGAGCGACTAGTGTTTATGACTATTTTAAACTCGACAATCGCAAGGTGACTAACCAAATTGATTATTGTCATCTCTGCATACGATCCAACAGAATGCGCAGGGACGTGCCATAACAAGAAACAAATGATGACTTCGACATTCTTGTTCCAAAGAGCAAAGGCTCTGACATTGTGGTGGTAGCAGGTGATTTCAATGTACGAGTTAGGAAACTAACTGCATCGGAAGCCTGTTTAGGTGGACGGTGCGCCTTGCCTGCTCAGCGAACAGATAACGAGGAAACACTTCTCCAGTTCTGTGCAGACAATCGTTTATTCCTATCCAGTACGAATTTCCGGCATAGCTCGCGTCGCACGGCGACATGGCGTTCTAACTCGACAGGTGGTTTGAGTCAGACCGACCATATCGCAGTAAGCTACTGTTGGCGCGGTTCTATCCAGAATTGTAGATCGTACTGGACCGCGTACGTCGAATTGGGCAATGTGTTAGTTTTAATACGATTTTTGCTGCAGCTCAACGGGAATCGGCACAGGCCACAAACCCGATTGGCTGTCGAACGTTTGTCTGATTCGCAGCAGCTGTTCACAACAGCTATGAACAGAAATTATCCGAGCAACTAAGAACTTCGACGAGCAGCAATGTAGACGAGCAGTGAGATCAAATCAAGCAGGCGATTCATTTGGCAGCAGATTTCGCCTGAGGCCCTAGATCCAGCCTTCGTCAAGTGCACTGGATCTCGCAAGGGTCGCTGGGTCTAATGGAGCAAAAACCCGAGCTCCCTAACTGCAAGGAGGTGAATAAAATGCGTCGACAGTTGCAGCGTCAGTTGACGACAAGTCTTAAGAATGATCTCAGAAACTGGTGGGTTAAGGTAGCCGAACGGATGGAAGTATCGGCCAATTCAGGTAACAATCAAAGACTGTTCAAGCTTATACGTGACAGCGGTGGGCGGCGAACTTCGGTTAGTGAAATCGTGTGCGATAGGAATGGAAAGCTTATCCATGGTAGACAACAAAAAGTGAACCTTTGGGCTGAGCACTTCAAGGATCAGTTTAGCTGACCACACGCCAACGTACTTAGGCCAACGTCTGTAGCTGCGAATCCTTTTGGGGGTGTCTGTCGACCCCCCCAATGGAAGTGAAAGCAAAGTCGAATATTCGACTTTGAGGCGAAGAATGGCAGCCGGTCCCGACGAACTGACCTCCGTTTTTTTCAAACTGGGTGGAGAAGCTCTGATGAAATCACTTACCTCCTTGGTTCGTGCTACGTCGAACAAGGAGCCTATTCCGTTATCGTGGGATGAGTCACTGATTGTACCCATCTTCAAGATGAGTACACAAAGTAACTGCAGCAATCATCATGGGATAAGTTTAATCCTGATAGTTACTAAGGTATTAGCTTCGATAATGCTGCGTCGTTTGACACTGATTCGCGAGAGTAGTATCCGCGAACAGCAAGCCGGATTTCGGTCAGGTCGAGGTTGCATCGACCAGATATTCATTCTTTGACAGTTACTGGAAACGCACCACACACACCGCCGCCCTACGATCGTAGTCTTTCTCGACTTAAAAGACCCCTTCGAATCGGTGGGTCGGACAGCACCATCCAGTGCCCTCCACCGGAAGGGTATTCCAGTGAAATTCGTAAACCTGTTAAGAGCATTGTACTCGCATACCTATGGTCGCGTGAGGGTATATGGTGAATTATCAAATTCATTCGAAACGGCTAGTGGCGTTCGACAACAGTGTCCCATCTCTCCATTCCTATTCAACTTCGTCAGGAACAAAGTGGTGGAAGATGCTTTGGAACGTCTCCAAGAATTAGGAATCGAACTGGGAAATAGAGGGAAGTTATGTGACCTAAATTACGCAGACGATGTTGTGTGCCTGTTCGAATCCGCGAATCATGCACAGTGCGCACTAGATAAACTCTCGAGGTGTGTAGCTCGGTTTTGCATGTGCTTTGCACCTTCAAAGTGCAAAGTGCTGTTGCAGCAGGACTGGACGACAGTGGTGCCGAACTTGGTACCGGATGGAGACGAACTAACGACTGTGGACCGTTTCATCTACCTTAGTAGCTCTGTGTCGAACGATTATCGCTTGGCAGTAGAGGTAAGCACGCGTATATCCAAGTCTCGTGCAGCTTGCGCTGGACTGAAGCATTTGTGGCGTCGGCCTGATATTCTACTGAAGTTGAGAGGCCGTGTGTACTGTACCGCAGTGCGCTCAATTCTGTTGTATGGTTGCGAGACATGGAGTATGTGTGTGGGAGATATTCGTCGCTGAGAGGTTTTCGACCTACGGTTTCTAAGTAATATGGCTAGGATTGGTTGGAGTGACCGGGCGAGTAATGTAGACTTAAGAAATTATTGCCGACTCTCGGAATACTTTGTTTCAGCTTGTGATTCCTTATGGTCTACGTTGATTGAGGTTCGTCTTGTGCATGTTGAACACTCGTCTCCCTTGTCTTACCCTTTTTTGGGTTCCTCCCGAGGAATGGTAGGAGCCCTGTGGAGGCTGACATATGCCGGGGCAACGTGGGATGAGAAAACGTACAACCGACACAGGTGAAGTCGGTGTCTTACATGTTCGTGATTGGGGTCCGAAAGACCTATCAACTAGTGGGCTGGAAACACTGAAGGATATGGCAGTGAATCGTGAACAATGGTGATTGTTGTCATTTGCCGTCGAATTATTATGATTAAAAAGCTGCGTTTTTACAGTTAGACTGCGTTCCGTCTGTTGGACACACCATCATCTTGTCTTTTGCCGCCTCCGTGCGTCCACTTCCTGCTCCCCTTGGCTGTTCACTCTTTTTATGGAAACGTGTAACTCTGGGAAAGAGGCAGCGGTCAGTGAGGTTTGCCTTGCTTTTTAACGTTGGATAATTGTGATGTTGATGATGATGAACTTCTTTCAGTCCGCTGACTTCAGATTTCTGGAACGCTCCTTTTCCTTTCGTTTTTTCGATGCTGACCATTCTACTGTCCATCTTCATTCTTTTTAGAGATTTAATCACCTCACTGGAAGTCGAAATCGAGTCCTCACACTTTTCCTTAATCAGCCTGATAAAATCATGCCTTAGGTCCAGTGATTATGTTTCAGTTTGATTGACTAACCGCTTTTCCAACATATATGTATATGCTTGAGTATGGTTAGAAAATCATTTCAGTAATTCCGATATTCACCCCAGTGCATCGTTGTCAAAAAGCCATTTTTTGAACCAAAGATGAATTTGACCGGTTTTTCGTTGATGGCACTTGTGCTGTGTATGTCCCCAGACAGATCTCTTTGTGCACCTTTTTCCATGATGCATATTAGTTGAAAGACTAGTGGGTACTCTCAGTCTATGAAACGACGTAAAAATGTACGAACTAAACAGCCCAATGCCGTCTTACACTTCTCTGAATGAGTTTACACAAGAACGTAAAAATCATCTATGGTCGAATTACAATTGTTGCTAGATTTCTTGTCAGAACTTATCCCTACGAACTGTATGAGCGAGAACGAGGCGTTTAAGCAGATCTAACGGTTTCCATGACTTAGGCTGCATTCCACTCATATGTTTTGTATAAACCGTTTATGGGTGACCATTGTCACATGATTACTATTCCAGGATCACGTGACTCGGGTGTTTTTCTCGTTGTATGCACTCTTCTGTTAGCAACATTTTTATGATGAAGTCGTGTAATGGGAATGGCCCGATGCATGTGCGCAAATACACGGTCTCATGTTCCGCGTTTTAAATAGCCAGTTTCTGGATGCGCTTTGGATCTGGCTGTTCACATTGGAAATATGATACAAAGGTGGGGGCATTAAAAGACAAGGATAGGTTCGTTTGTTTGACTTCACACTTTCCAGCATGCCTGTGCTCTTGTAGTCCTTCATATATCACTGGGTACGTCCAAGGGGTGAACAGATCTCTTCCTGTTCCACCATATGGATTATCTGTCGTCCTCGTTCATGTTTTCGTTCTTTGGGAATCTATTTGTTTTTAGCACGCTTTTAGGTCATTTGTTGATATCACGTTCGCGTTACTTCTGTTTCCGTCCATTCTCCATCTTATTCGTTCAACTGTGACTTTAGGAATCGTAGGTCATTCTGTAATGAATATTAATGTGCTACTTCAAAATTCAGCTTTCCTCCACCATGAGCATACTTAAAGATACAGTGAGCCATGTCTTCATTGCACCGGTACTCGAACGCAATAGTCAATGTTCATCTACGAACATAACAGTTTACTCTCGTCGGTACTTGGTGATTGGATTTCGAAATAGTGCGCAGATTTCGTTGCGCTTGTGTTGGTCACGCAGTTTCATCAGCTTCACCGTGCCGCTAATAACGATCTAGGACTCCTATTACTTAAAGTCGACAATGGACGATGACTTTTTGTTGACGCTGTTTTCTTCCGTCTGACTACAAATTATTGAATAAAAGGTCTGGTGCATTCCGTTTCTGAGCATGTTCGATGCGTGATACTTCCATGTAGATGATTCCGGCCTCACAAAAAAAGCCTGTACTGCACACCTGCACGGGTACTATTTCGTATAAAAGTTATGTAAGATATTTTTCACACTGTAACTCATCCCACTTATGACACTGTCGCAATCTGCCACTGCCATGCAATTGAACAAACCATTTTCGGTCTGTATAAGCAGTACTGGCTCATTTTCTAATTTGTTCCAAGCGCGTGGTAAGTGAATAGAGACAACCTGATAACGGGTTCCATTTGATCCTCCTGTTTGCGTGACATCCCACCGGATCCGCCCACCGTTCGCATAAGACATGCATGTTTACATTTTTTTTCCAGCATTGTATACAGAGCTATCCTCCCTCTCATGAACTGCTTTAGTTTGTAGCCATCACATTGTGTGGAGAAAATTTGTGGAAAATCTTCTTCCCTACATCAAGCGTAGATATGTAAGCAATCTAGTTGATGTTCCTATCAGTCACTAATTCCTTGAGTGAAATCGAATTAGTTAGTCGCTAGATTAGTGCTGTTTTAAGACACAAAAAGGGACGGAGACGTTTGCTCGGGTTTCTGCTCGCTAACTGACTGTCGATTCTATCTCCATCTCCGCAGCTTTAGAGAGAACAGCTTAATTGAACAGGCACTGCGTTTTTTTAGTAGACGATCACGAATCACTTACACTGGTTTTCTCTGATCGGCACCCAGTGATCGGTCAATCAGCTGGCATGACCGGTGCGATGTCGCCGCAGTTGTGTTGACTTTTGAGCTGCATAGGACTTTGACGATTCATCATTGTCCGTCCTTACAGGTGTTCGCTGAATTCTGCCCGAGGTTTGTGATCATGATGCCTCAAAGTTACGAGCATATGCTCGGTTGCTCTGAGATGGAAATCTCTGACTTTTGTGGTAGAATATGTCCCATCCACCTAACAATCGCTGATCCACTATAGGAATGAAGAACGAACTGATCTGTCCGTTTACGTCGTACATAATTCCGATGTTCATGGGATGGCTCATTGAGCATCACCAACTATCTCATCTATAAGAGCGTTATCTACTGTCGTCTGCTTGGTTCACTAAGGGTACATGTTCGCCATTTCCTATCTGGAATCCGAAACGAACAGGCTTGCCGGTCAACCAACAGGTCATCCGATCCGTCCATCGGCGACCTGTATCAGGTCAGCACTGTGTAACAACACTCGCTGCTCCGTAGACCGGTGAACATTCTATTTCTTTTTTATTTCCGCAAGTTACAAGTTTTAAAGTACTCCCAAACGGGTATTTAATATTCATTTTGACTTTACAGTTTCTACAATCATCGAGTTATTCCTACTTCTGTTGTGATTGCAGGTCCGTTTGGTACAAAAACAAGACAATGGGTACATTTATGCCATGAAAATTCTTCACAAGGCCGACATGCTTCAAAAAGACCAAGTATGTTTCTCAATTTTTTAGTCTTCAAGCTTGTCTTATGCCCAGTTGAAGAAATGAAAGATTTCTTAGCTCACCATCCGATTGCGAATGACGTTTTTATTTCCAAGTCCTAAAACAAGCCAATATCGATGGTCTCCATTTTCAGCCGGCCTTACTATACTCCAGAGCTGTTTCTTTTTTCGGCTCTGCAAATAAGCCTCTCATTCTGATTATTCCGTTTATCTTAGAACGGCTAATCTGTTTTCGAGGGAACATCCGCGCCTTGTCTTTCCTGCAGGCTGGTAGGGTTTATGAATTCAGGATGCGGTTTTCCAAAAGTAGACTGCTTTCGGACGTCCTGAAGTTTTCTATGAGTCGATAAAACACTTCCTGTCTTATTTGTCTGAAAAGAGATGCTCTCACTTAGTAGGCGCAGCAACTAATTGCCGCTGGCTAACTTCGGTGCCAGATGATGATGCACTTAACTGCTTTCCGTTAGACAGTTTGATTGACATGTTTGACAAATTGTGAGAAATTTTCGATCTCCATAGGATTCGAACTCATTACACTTCAATCATGATTCTGATTGCCACGTTCAGTAGGGCTTTATTTTTCGCTGGATGATCGCGACTTTCACGGTGCTTTCTTTTTTGTTCATTATCTTTTCATTTATTCTGCTTGTCCTTTTATCTTTTACTTCCTTTATTAATAAAATAACAGTATACATCATGTTGCCTCGAGTTAGCGACCAAAACTAAAACAACGTTGCCACGGTAATGGCTGTGAGACGAAGTCTTACCCAGTTGGTTATCATATCCGTTATGTTAGTGTCTTGTGTGATCCATCGCCATGATGCGCATCCGGGCCATAAAATCACTCGACAATAAGCTACCGTTGGTGCGGTTCTGTCCAGAACTGTTGGTCCTACTAAATGGCGTACATAGATTAGCACCGTGGATTCATTTTAACACGATTTTTACTCCATACTAAAGGGCACTGACGCAAATATCAAACTCGGTTAGCCGTAAAGCGTCTGTATGACCCAGGTGTTGCCACCAGTTATGAACAGGGACTGTTAGTTCAGCTGAGCACTCCGTCAAAAAGTAATGTTGACTAGCATTTGGAGCACACCAAACGAGCGATACACTTGACAGGAGGTTTAGCCTACGGTCCCAGATAAGATGCCCATCAAGGAAACAGGAGTCGCTCAGTCTAATGAAACGAAAACGCTAACTCTGGAACTTTCAGGTGTCTATGATAAGACAACATCTACGACGTTCGGTAACGACAAGTGCTAAAAAGGATCGTGAAAATTGCTGGGTCAAGATAGTCGTCGGTATTGAAATAGCAGTAGCTTTAGTCAGTAAGCAACCACTGGATGGCAAAATTCGGCCAGTGAAGCTGTGACAAAAATAGAGAGCCTATTCGTAAGAAACAGGGGACCGTTGGGCCGGACACTTCAAGGATTTGTTTAGCTGGCCGCGTTCCAATGTGGTTACCTCGACGTCAAAACCTGTGAATGTCTGAGAAGTGCCATGTAGCTCTCCAACAGAATTAGAGGTAGAATGGATCATTCAAATACTGAAGCATGAAAAAGGTGACGGTCCTGACGTACTTCCATCTGTTCTTTTCAAACTGCGTGGTAGTGCCGGGGTAAAATCACTTATCTCCTTTCATCTTGGCACTTGAAATGCGGAGTACACGCTGCGGGAGGCAACCACTGATTGCACTCGTTTTCAAGGTGGATTACATAATGCTTGTAGTGGTCAATAAGGTATCAGTTTAATTCCGGTAGTTGTCAAGGTATTACCTTCTATTGCTACGAGGCTTGACACCGGTTGGCAAGAGAAACAGCAGGTGGGATTTCGTGAAGGTCAGCAGATGATGTGGCTTTTTCGAATGTGAAAGTATACAGCTAGCTTAGGGATAGTGGTTAGTGAAAAAGGTGAGTTGGTACAGTCAGACTGTTTGCTACTGCGACGTACTTTTATCTCTTCGACCTTGTAGGTCCACTCCATGTGCACCTTGTATATCCATTTTTTCTATTGCAATGCCCAGCACGGTGGAAAGCTCAGCGACCAGCTGGTTCTGCCCTGCCTTTTGGCGCCTTACGATGATATTGATAGAATCTGGTTCTCCTTGACTATCTGGTGGTAGACTGCCTAAGCTACCTAAGCGCAAAAACAAATATAGATCTGATCTGAATTCAAAGCGCATTTCATGGCCATCGTACAAGGGTAGTGGTTGCCTTCCGCACTATCATAAACGCGATCGTGTCATTCGGCTAAATGACTAGGGACAAAAATCTAAAGGCAAGGCTTCGTTAGACCTGTTACACGTTAAGTGTTACGCAGATATCTTCGTGCACATTGACATATAGGGGAGGAGTTAGATTATGTATTTTGGTACCCAGTGCACTAGTAAGCTTCTCACTGCAGCAACTACCTTTTTGACATTTATTTCTATTCTGTATGTGCTTGCATATGACATCAGTAACTGTCACTGCCCTTGTTTTGCCTGAGATGGAAAGAATTCCTTAATAGTAAATGGGAAATTTACAACTTCTCATTTTTAATTTAAAATAATCTTAACTTATTCACTTGTTTAGAATCCTAATCCATCAACTAGTCTAGTACGAATGCAAACATGTTAATCACAGTCTAACATGTCGGAGCCCTCATTTGTGTTGGTGTTGGTGCGTTGAACCCGGTTGAATTTTTTCGGCTTGCCTTCTGTTAATGTGTTCAGACCGTCGACCGGTGGTTGTTTGGTCACGTGATTCCTCATGAACTAATGATAATCTACACTAGTTGCCGGAACTGGATAAAAAGTACATATTCGTTCGCTGAAAAACAAAGTTGTTTATTTGTACAACGTATTCGTTTGTATTGGAAATACGCCACTATATAATCAAGACAACCTCCCCCCTAAAACGGAGGTTTTGATCCGGATTCTTGGGAGTGGCTTGGCGACGATCCAGTTGCGTCACAGTTTCACTTCATTATTGCAGAGAATGGTCACGAAGTTTGGTGCAGAGGTCTCAGCCAAACAGGTGCGGTATTGAGCACGGTTACGTCATGTGTATGCCATTACAATGCAAGGGCATAGCTGTGTGCTTCCTTGCGCTTTCCCAAATTGGGGGAGTGATGAGAGGTAGTTTGCTTTGAATAAGTTGAGCACAACCTTGAAGGAGAGCGATTGCGGACAAACTGCGAGGACGTGGTGCTTCGTCTGGCAAGCGTCCCCCCACAAAGTACCACGCGCGCCCTTTAACTGGCTGCGCTACAATTCTATCATTCTTATTTCGTTGTTTTCTTGTCGGATATTTGGTCCAATTATGGTCTCCGTTCGCTGCTCCAATCGATCGAAATTATTATTGTTTAGAAACCGTATTGTTTCTCATCATGGGTTGAGATCACGCATTACTGCACCTCAAAGATCTTATCCATCTAAAAGAGGCACTCGTGTTGGCTGACAGGCAGCTCCTAAATGCACCTTTCTAACCAAGATGTACATTCCGGCATTATTGAGTACCAACATCCGCTCTCTGTTTGCGAGAACGTCGGATCTGTCCCTCACATTTCAACCACCGATCCCTGTTCACACTTGTGTCATCTGCATACAAGAATCGTGGCTGAACCCGGATATCACTGATTCACTCATGTCGGCACAGAACTTCAGACTCCATCGGCAGGAGAGAGTTTCGTACAAGAATAAGACTAGTAGTGGTGTGACAACATACATAAACTCCTGGTCTCGCAAGTCCGAAGTTATATATACGTACTCGCTAAACGGAATTGACTGTCTCGTGACACAGTGTCATCCTAGCTTTTCTCGCCGTACCAGTACAGTCGTAAGGAAATGATATATTGCCCCTTTCAGCTCGCGGCACAATATCACATCTTTTTGCGACTTTTCTAACAATCATTGTTCCTCTTCTTGAGGATAGTCTGCATATTATTGCAGATGATTTCAATCATGCATCAACCCTATCACTGACTGTGTTTCATCTGACCGACCTCTGCGTTTCTCCCACCAGAGGCGGCTCCATCTTAGATAGGATCATTGCCAACCACCCTGATTTATTCTCCCTGAAACTGCTCGCTCCAATTTCAAGTAGCGATCGTTGTCTGCTTCTCTTAAGGCCCAAGATATACTCTAGGTCAGCATTCCATTCCTTCAGGCAAACAAATCAAATCCGAGTTTTCGCCTCCGTAACTTTTCACACAACAACCTTGTTCTTCTTCAGAAATCCTATTCACCCGCATCTACCTGTTTCTCTTTTGAACCCATGCTCAATGACAATGTCAAACTTTTCACAGAGACGGCCAACACAATCCTTGATATCTGTTGTCCCTCAGAAACACTATTCGTCTCAAATGGCCATATCTCCACCACAAACTGAAATCTCTAAGAAGACGCAAGGAGCACTTCTACAAATCCCGTAATAACTCAAGCATGCGGTATATTTCCACCCTAATAAAAGCCGAAATCAAACGCATCGACACTACATTCACCAGCAAACTGTTAAGTGGTAACAACAATCGAATCCAATGGCAAGACATTCGACTGTTGTGTGGGACAAAAAGAAACGTGCGAAATTTTCTGCAGATGTCGACAGAATCGATCGTGCTTTCATCCATCCTTCCACTTATACCCCCAGTCATATTTGGACAGGGTGGTGATATGACAGTTACACGTTTTTCTAGAGAAGAGGTGCTCGACCTTCTCCGCAACACTAAACTTGCCAAAGGAGTTGGTTCTGACAATCTGTCCTCAGCTATTTCAAGGCAAGGTGCTGTGCTCTGACCGATGCATTTACTTCTCCGATTAACTCATCATTAAGCCCATCTTCTATCGCTGACTGCTGGATACCCGTCACTTTTCCTCCCATCTCAAAATCTAGCAGTTCTATTGCTTTGGCAAAAACATTTTCGCCCCATCACCTTAACATCTTCCGGTCTTAAACTGATGGAGTGTGTTATACTTAGGCGCCTGCGTTCTTCTGTGTATACTACTGACCAACCTTTTCTGTTTGACTATAAATCTGACAGGTCCAAATTCGACGCTGTCGTCTCCCTTATTCACCACATTTGTAAGTCTTTAAATGCATCAATGCATTCTGTGCATTGCTTGGTTATTCCACGCCTTTATTAAAATGGCTGTCTGATTACGTTACTAACCGAACCCAGTGCACATGAATGGACGGTAAAACATCAAAACCGTTGATTAACAACTCAGGTGTGCTACAGAGTGTTGCGCTTTCACCGTTTCTTTTCTCTACTTACGTCAGCGACTCATCAATTAGCTCACCCTGTCATCTGTTTATGTATACTGATGATGTTACCCTCTCTCAATCAAGCCGTTTCGAACAACGATGATTTCCAAAGTTTTTCCAACAGCCTATCTTCTCTTTTCGATTTCTCTGCACGAGCTGGTTTAAATTTCAACACATCTAAATGTTTCGAAAGGCTGTTCTCTATCTCTCTCAGTCAGCCAACCCATCCGAAACGTCTTCCATCGACTTCAAAAGCTTACCAGGGTTGATTCTGTGAAATATCTGGCAGTTGCTATTGCTAAAAACTTGAAGTGTACTTCCCACATTTCTACTTGTGTAAAGAATCGCCGACGGTTGTCACATCAAATCAAGAAGCTTCGGCACTACAAGGTAAAACGAAGTACCATCTCCCGATTTGTATACCAATATGGTTTTCCAATCCTTCTTTACTGTTCTCTTGTTATTTTCCCACGTTTACTTGANAAAGACTCTAAAATTCTTCACTGGGGGCTATCAATTATTAGCCGTGTCTTTTATACCAGTAACTGAATTGTCCCTAAATCTGTGATCAGCGCTTATCTGCATGTGAGAAATTTGCTCACAAAATTCCTTCTGATCCCACACATCCTCTGCACAACGACCTTTCAAAGTGTCACTCTCATATTTCTACACGATCCGCTTTTCGTTCCATACCCTCTAGAATCAATATCTATGGGAACTCCATTGTCCCATACTTAGCATGCATTCTGACAAACCGTGACGGTTTTAGCCGAATTACTGAGCAGCCTATTGTAATTTTTCCGGGTTATTCCTCGATGTTTTTTTTCACGTCTTTGAAATTTGACTGTTGTGTAATTTTCCTATATTTCTTTTTTACCCTCACGTTTTTTGACTGAAATGCAACATTATTTTTTTTGTGCGAAAGTCTATACGGTACAATACAATAGTCCAAATTCCGCTGGCGCCGTTGCGACGTGACGAATTTGGATATCCATTGGATTTTACCGTAGTACCCTGTCTTCGTTCACTCTATTGTGTTCTAATGTGGGCATGTTCGCAGTGATTATCAGTCACCGACTGTGCTGAAATCCTTCAAAGTGTGGAGACTGACTAATACCAGAACAATTTGCATGAAATCTAAAACTGGTCACTGGCTTTGTGATGTTAGCGAATTCCCCGCTTCACTTTGCTGCTCTATGGACCAGGTGTTTTAACCCTTTAGGACAAACTTGAAGTTCCTTCTGGCCAATGAGACAGCACCACGTCCAGAGGCGAGCAAAGTTTTGTGGTAAAAAATCGATGGCGTAGGGGAGGATTTCGGAATTTGCTTGGAAATAGGCTCTCAGTAATGCCTCACCAAGGTGGTTTAGTCTGAATTATCATTTCATTGTCTCTGTTTGGTCGTTGGAGGTGATGATTCATTCAATTGATCAGTAGCAGTGCGGCTTTGGTTTTATGCATCGCTACTTGCACCGTCTGTCGTCTGATATAATTCGTCTCGAACTCCCTCTGATCGATTCAACATTCTTCTGTGCTATGAGGAATGACATCTGATTGCAGGTATTCGATTTGGTGTGGCTATGGTTCGCACACCTACTCGTATATAGTTGATCATTGAAGAGTCGCGAACCCTACAACATGTGGTGGCTCGTATCTAGGTGATCAGAAGTTACGTTGTCCTCACCACTCTCTTTGTTAAGCCCGGTTTAATTTTTTGTTCCCTATTAAGCTTCTGCTCCAGGTCGACGTTTATCATACGTGTCACAATGCCGGTCGGTAACCGGGGCAGCTGAATCACCATTTTCTGTAAAGCTAGAAGGCGTACTGTCCGTCGTTCATTTCACCATCCGTTTTCTGCGTTGAAAGCCAGCATTTGGCTACCTCGTTCTTTGTTGTATGCTTTAAGCTCAGATCTTGTCCATGTGCCATAGTTGCTGGTCAAACTACAGTAGGCATCTCAGTATTCTTTTATCATTTCTATATTTATCCTAAAAAGATCTTTATTTCACCTGTAACTTAGTGATAGATGTGATCAACTGAGAAAATAATATGACGCCAGCATACTCGATGGACAACCATATTATATTTTGCAGCACACTCATCATCGTTGTTAGTTGATCGTCTAACCACCAAAAAGTATGAAACACTCTGAACAGTCGTTTTTATCGTTGTTGGGATAGTGCATATTCACCAACTTCTAACTGCTGCTCCGAACTGAAATACACAATTGTAAATCAAATACTTGATCTTCACACAGGAGTGATCCCTACTGTGAAAGTCAATCGTTGTATGATCAACGTTTTGTGATCCAGTGTCGAAAACAGCTATATCATGTAATGCAGATTTAAACAAGCCGTCGTGAGTCAACCTGTGTAGCTGAGCAGCTGCGTTCCATTTACACGAGTTCATCCTTGGTTAGGGTCGCAGTCCGAACACAGAGAATAAACACGGCTGATATTTATAACAGGGAGCGAATAGCTCTACCATGATCCCATGTCTCCCAACAATGCACTGAGCATTGACATTAAGTCATCTTCCGAATACGCTTTCTATTACCATTTCGTGGTTCATCGTATTCTTACACGTTGATTTAAAGAAACGGTGATATGTGATCCCTATTTTTCACCTCATTTTTAAGACTACTCGGGTACAATAACCACGGAACTTAGGGTGTTGCATATAAGAACCACCCTGTCAGAATTGTACTGTGATTCATATCTCCGCTTAATTTGACTCCTATGGCTTCGATCGCCTCTTCGTTTTTTTTGAACCTAATTTCTCTGAATAGCTTCATCCATAACCGTACAGAATTTCACAACTGACGCCATTAATGCTCATGGAATCAGCGTAGCTTCATAAGTTTATTAATTTTTCTATAATACTTCCTATCTTGGCGACCACATTTTTTGTTTGGCTCTCCGATGGGCACCGTCAGGTGGAAACACAGAATCGACCTACATAGGATCGACCTTTGTGACTTTTAGCTCGTCTCTGCGTAATAACAATATCATTCTTGGTTTGTTGTGGTCCGAACGATGTCCTCATACGACTCAAGCAATGCGTGCGATTGTACACGTATGCTTATCCCACGGGCCAGAATATATTAATTGATCAACTAAGCGACTACACCACAAAGACCGTGATGAGAAACCGCACGCTTCTCCACTCCGATAAATGAAAGAAAGTTACTTTTTCCCGATCTTTTTCATCTTTAGGGTTCAGTTACGGTACTCTACAGGCTCGTTGAGACGTTGGAAATAGCATTTCCCTGTAGGCGTGCTGACGAGCATTGTTATAGCACGTTTGAAGGATGAGTACAATGAGTAGGACCTGTCCCACAGCCACTGAGGTTCACTACATGAGGGGGAGGAGGCCAGCAACTTTGATCCCGATACATGGAGTGGTACAGAACTAATTGAGGTCTCACTAAGACCATTTCAGTGATACTCATCCCAGTAATGGTTTTTCGGGGATAGCACTCAGAAAATCATGTTCGGAATTCCATTTCGGGCAACAAGACTGAAAGCGTGATGTTTGCTAGTTTCGGCCATACTGTTCTGACTCATAGGTGTCTGATGATGTAGCGATGCGTTTTTTTGTCGACAAGCTTGTCATCAACAGTATAAGGAGTTTTGAAAAACTATTCAATTAACTCAGAGAACGCGCATCCTGGCGGTCATTTTTTCTTCGATATGATCATTTAAAGACGGTCCACAGACTCAACGGTGTCTCATTTATTCTGATCTTCGAGACACGAACACATTGGTGCCAAATCGTGATGTAATGTACGGCAAAAATACCGTTCATTTTTCATTTTTTATCCTTCATGGTCCACATGGTTGATCGCTTCCCTCGTAAACAAATACAACCATGAAAATAATGGAGGGCACGTTAGTAAAGGGGCTTGTTGATTCCATAAGTGGGTTATCATTTTAAGTGAATATCGTGGAAGAACAGTCGTTCCAGGTTTACTTGCAGTCATCCTAGTGCATTACCCAGCGAACTGTTGTTACGAAGGAGATAAATGCTATTACTTTAAGGGGACTACGAATTGGCACAACAAAATTACTGAAGTCAGTTTGCCAAAAAATCATTGACAAAGTGACTAGAATGTTTCGCATTTCTTTATTTTCCAATTTGGCTCGCCCTCCGTTTCCAGCATCAGACAGTTTAAGCGTCGCCTGACAAAGTGTGCTTTTGCGAGCAGCATTCTATCTTATAGAATACTAACAAAAATTACGCTGGTTTTATCAGGCTTCAAGGAAATGCAAAGAAGTTGGGGAAACAACAATTTCCACATCAGTTTAGTACTGTACGACAAATAACTGGTCTATCTAGGACGTTTGTTTTTATTGGTATACGAAACCAAAAGCTTCCATTGGTTGCTAGAAATTAGTTCCAAATGGTTCGGTTGTTTGAAATATGGGAATATTTCCAGTAATGGTAACTCCACAGTATCCAACCAGGATGATGTGTGGAGCTGATCAGAAAAAGAATGGTGCGGATTGTGAAGTGTTATACGGTACTGTGTTTATGAAAGTAGCGTTGTCTATAGGGGTAATAATTAACGGATGTTTCGATCACCATGAATGACTTTATCAAGGCAGTTTCCTACCGAATGTTAGTCGATTGAAAGCTATTTTGAAAACTGTTATTCGTGATGACCGAGATGTCAGCTCATTATTACTTCAACTGTTTTTGACGAACCCCTATTTTCACAAGATATTTAATTGATGACACCTAGTTCTCCCCTCCAGTCAGCAGTTTGCTCTACTCACTAATCATCGGGCATTTGCCGAATTGTTTACTAGTGATTGGGGCCCACCGGATACATGGAGAAACAGAGTGTAGACAGTTCTTTTGTCCGTACCAAGTCTACGCTTTGAACATCCACTGTCCGATATTTTGCGGGCTTTCGGGCGAGATTAGGCGATCTGCTCCTCGTCTGTTTGCCGTTTTTTCCCCTGTGGACTATGAGTTGGCTGTTATGCCGCTTGGCTAACTCTGCCAGTATGGAGATTGAGTCAGCCGCGTGTTCCCTAAACTGTTGTTCGCAATCCTTTGTTTGTTGTTCCGGTCATTTTATGTATGAATCATCATCAGGTCGATGGTCTAACGCTAATTCCGCAAAATTTGTGTAGCCGTAGGGATTTGTTTCTTTGCTTATCTCTGCATGCATGGGTAGCAACGCAAGCTCTTGTCTATGTGCGTGTTTGTTTATACATGGCTGTGCGTAGCTTACTTCATTTCCCATGAATCCTTCGGATACCAGTTACCGATCTCATCGGATCCACCTCTTTTCTTCATGTGACCATTTCATCAAGTTTGGTGTGAAGCATTCGGCTCACATTGGTGGTGAGAAATTAGCCGTTTATTTCACCACCTTATTTGTTCTTTACCTAGCCTGTTTGATGAGCGCAACAGCGGGGTGTCTGAGAAGACGGATCGATAATGAAGTGAAGACAAACGAGCTTCTTTTCTTGCTGTCATTCGTGCGGCCATCAGTATCCGTAACTTAAACTGATTTTCCATTTACTGTTGAATTGATGGAGTGATCACAGGATATGAGGCGCTCGCCGAAATGTGCCATGATTTTATCCTTGCTTCCTACTTGTCATCAACTAGATACAAATGTGACAATTCTGAAAATTTGGAAGACATACTTTCTTTGTCAGTTAAAATTGTTCATTATCTGCAGGCCTTTAAACATCAATATTGGTAGTACTTGGTAAAATCAGGCCAGTTTTCTGGTTGTGCCGTAACAGATTTGTGGACGGTCCATTCCACCGCCTTCGTGGTTCAAACATGTGATTTAAAATGGTCGATAAATTGTGTGCCAAACACCCCATGTCTATGACAAAACTTCATTAAATTTTCTTCGGTGGCGCCACAGAGCCACTCCATAATGGTATCCTTAAATGTCATTCCGGATCCCGTACTCGACACAGTCTCCCTATTATTCCCCCACGAATTAAACTACAAATTCCTCGGTCGCATGCTGATCAAAAAAGATCTGGGTAATGCGTACTAATCTTTCCAGCCTTACCTTTTGATTAATTCGGCATGTTTTTGTTATTTTTGAACAGTTTCCGTTTGTAACTAAATCAAACTTAGATGCGGACCTCGTTGGAACACCAGTGTTAAGTAACCTATAATATACTGTACGATTTACTAGGTACAATGATCCCGAGGATCTTTCCGGGACACTGATCCGAATTAGCTTTGAGTTTCATAGTTCTCATTCAGATGTGATATATTTCGATCCGCACTTTGTATAGGATTGAACTGTTGCTTACCTGTAGCGACCTTTCATGGGTGCCTCTATGTCAGAGGAACGTTTGATTTATGATCTTATGGCGAATTACCCTGATGTTTGCTCTTAGAAAGTGCGAATCCTAATCGAAGGGCAACTTTTCTCACTTCATCCTGATCCGTTGTATGATTTTTTTGCAGGTATACACTGAAATTGATTTATTATCTTACTATTCCCATTGTAACATCATAGCCTGCTCGATAGAAAAGGTGGAATATTAAATAGTGATTAGCGCTCGCACGTGACCGATGGCTGTCGGATTTTTCGAGAATTTCCTTAGTGTTAGTTAATTCATGATGATCTTGTTATATCTTCGGTTTGGCACAACTATGGAGACAAGAACAAGGCACGGGGCGTCGACGCTGGACCTCGGGTAACACGTGACAAATAATATAGGATATCAACACTATCCATTGATGCAGTAATTGAGGAGTCAGATCCAAAGCTAGGCCTCTCACTATCCAAGTAGAGAGCACCGAGGCAAATGACACGATTTTAGTGATCCCGACCATTGCAGCCAGCGAGCGGCAAAAGGGCAGCATATGTTCAAAGCGATCTATCGAGCATATGCAGCTAGTTAGTCAGGGTGAGGATCAGTGACCTTGCAACTTGATGTGAAAACGTGAAAATTTGTCACACAGGGGAGGGCAATGTCTGAGCTAAAATCCGACTATCCAGTTACAATAAAATTGAAAATAAACATTCATAGCAATTCCAGTGTCTTCTAATTGTAGGAGCTTCGTCGTCTCCACAGTCGATGTTCCACTGTGGCCGACATCCATGTGTAAAATGAGGTCTTTCATCATCGTTTGTTGTACCATTGCAATCTGTCATCGGTTCATCGAGTGACTCTGTCATGGACGTTTTTTCAACAGGAGGTCCAAGGTAGAGGCACCTTGTTGTACATGTTATTGCCGTCTAATGAATGAACGAAGGCAGGCCTGGATGGCTGTCTCCAACACATGTGCTTCGCAGTCGTATATGCCAAATTCCACTTTAACTTGACATTCGGTGGATAGATAGTGGCGTTAATCATGACCGGTTAGATTGAAAGTATATGGGACGTCGTTTTGATTGTAAAATAAGTTGAACACTGTTACTGCATAGTGAATTGCTTCAATAACAACAAATCTAATTGCGTATATATCTGCCTATGCCGTGATTTGCGAATTGCTTTCTCACATTTGGTTTTATTTCATGTTAGGTTGCACATGTCCGCGCGGAACGTGATATCCTGGTGAAAGCAGATAACCCATGGGTGGTAAAGATGTTCTACTCCTTCCAAGATTCGGTCAATCTTTACTTAGTGATGGAATTTCTTCCTGGTGGTGAGCTCATTTTTTTTTATCAACTGCGCATATCTGTTCGTTTTCGATACGGAAATTCTTAGTAGTTAAACAGCAATAGCCATTACTCAGTAATCCTTTGATATAACAAATAGTTATAACAAAATAGTTTCAAAGACTGACGAGACCTGTGGACATGTGAGCTGGCAGACTGAAAAGCATCTGCCACACTATTTGACAGTGCACCGTTGTGAGTACCGAGCGTGTCACCAGAGGGGACATTATGGGTAAACAGAGCGGGCAGAGATCTGGGTTAAACATCGGGTTAAATGCCACCATAAGCACGCATTCCGTTTAAGTTGTTCACATACGTAGATTCAATGGTTGAAACAAATTTCTCTGGCATACCCTTCAATAAGATGCAGCACCAAAGAACACGATTGAGTGAGTCGAAGGCTGCTTTCAAATCAAGAAAAACAAATCGTAGGTCTACGGAATGCGCTTGTTTTAAGATCTGTCGTAATCTGAATAGGTGATTAATGTAATCCCGATCGAGCCGGCTACCGACCTGATTCTCACGCATGCATCTTTCACGATTACTAGATAATCAGCGGAGATTAATGTATGCGATCAGTTTGGATGCGATGCTTAATAAATTAATTCTTCTGATTTCACTTTTCTTATAAGTCGGCACAACCACCGGTTTAAGCTAGTCCTTAGGGATCTCCTCTCTTGCCCAGACTGGCCCCAGCAATTTTATCAACTCCGCCGTCATTGGGGAAGGACAGTGACAGTCTCTCTGGTCCAGTTGCCTCATAACTCCTAAGAAAACCTATCTCCCTCATCACCTCTATTTCCGATGGTGGGTTAGTGTCCACTTGCGTTGGTCCACTTGCAGGAATAACCGGAAGGCCCATTATGACTGTCGGTCAACTAACGTACGCCCTAAAGTTTTCTGCCTAATGTTCCAGCCGACGGTCCCGAGAGTGAATCAGTGTGCTGCCGGGTTCCCTAACCACTTGGCTTATGCTCGGCTTCCGTGGACCAGTATTCCTAATCTGTCGATAAAGGTTGTGACTAATCTCCATAACCGCCACTTTTTTCACTCCACTCCACTTTCCTATCCACCACTGCTCCCGGTCACTTCTCAAACTCCTGGTCAGTTGACTACTCAGGAACCTACGTGCCTTATTGCATTTTGCATCTGCAGAGACGGATCTGCGGGCACCTAAAAATGCAACTGAAGTCGAGGATATCCATCGTTTCTGGGGTTTATGTAGCATGGAGCCCTGTGTGGCCTGTTTGGCCACTGAGTGCAGAGCTTCCCTGATCTGGTCCCAATGCTCGGTCGGATATTGGGCATTTTATTGAAATGACAACTGCAATGAAAGTTCGGAATGGAATTGTAGTCGGCGATTATCGTCTGGAGTCAGCCGCGCCGGGCAAGTGGCCTTCGTGCTGATGTGACCACAGAAAAGGCGCAGATAAAAGCAAGCTGGGAGCAAAGTATGGTCTCAGTCCACAATTGGCTCCATCAATCTGCAGCATACATCGGCGGCCATGCCCCGGCAAACTGTTTGACATGTAAGCTGAACCATTTCGTGGATTGCCGACGACTAACTGCCTCAGTAAGGCGATGTTTGTCATGGGCGCAAGCGAACGAACCTTCAACGGCCACTAGGTCATCTGCAGCAACATTTCTGTCCTGCGGTCTTCAGTTGTCTATGCGAGAGTCAGATTTTCAGCCTTGAACGAAAAGGCCGTAGGGTGCTGGGTGCGCCAACTGGTACCCATTCCCTGGCTCTTGGAATATTTTCGGCACGTCAATTGCTTACCGTTCTACGGGCGTCTTCCGGAACGGACGTTCCTCCTGTTTCAGCTTTCGAGGCGATAAGACTGGAAGTTGGAGTTCTCTATTGCAATAAGGAACAATTTCCACTTGTTTAACTGTCACAACGTTACTAAATTTCAGCGGCTATAAATGCCAATACAGACTACATGGCTGCTTCGTATATCCGGCCACCCAACTCGGGTAGCCGATGGACAAAGTTATCGGTTGTGGATGCATCTTGATAGTACGGCGACGAGAAGCTCCAGTCTTCGTGGCATTGCATTCCATTTGAATCAGACAGCTAACGATGCAGTGATCTGGGTTGGAGCCGATCTCTTCATCGAATCATCGTGACATGGTTGAAAGGCCTTCTACACTGCATGACGACGATTGAGGTCTGCGCTCCAGCTAGTGCGGGGAATAAAAATACCAAAAATGGATTCTGGCACAGCCTCCAAAAGGCATTCAAGTGGGTTCCAAGGTATAATTCACTTTTGTTTGGAAGAGGTTGGGACGCTCACACAGATACGTAGGACGAATTCAGTCGCTATTTTATCGTTGAATTCAGCGTTAGCCGATTTTACGGAAATGGCCACCGCCTTTTCGTTTTGGCCGATGTTAACAGAACAGTCATCTGCAACACTCCACTTCAGCATCCCAAGAAACACTAATTTGGTATTTCAGTGACGGTCGCGATGCAACTCAGCTTGAACACATCCTTAGGTTATCCCGTTGGGGCTCGTTTTTGACGGATTGCCGAGCGAATCGTGGTAAAAAGACTAGAAATGTAAATCGCCGTGTCCGCGTAGTCTTACACGCGTGCTTTGAAGTTTTATTATCTGCGCTCGCCATGGTCTGTGTATCCTTTCGGATAAGCAAAGTCTTGAACAATTCTGAAACACGAGCGGTCTCAACTCAACTTTTCATCACAACTAACACATAAGCAGACAGAGATTCTGCTTAGGAACAGTGGACTCAAATCAAGTTAGCAATTAAGAATTCGTATTAAGGATACGAAAGAGAACAAAAAGACGGATCAAGGATATGACCTCCGAGAGCATGCTCCAGCGGTCGACGGAAGCACAAGAAACCTGGTTTGTACGTACTAGTGAACCCTGCAAACTGCAGCCAGAGTCCACACGCTTCATTAGGGCCGACTGCAAGATATACTAAACAGGAACGGCTGATGAAATAGAGACCTCCTGAAGATCGGGTGACTTTAGCAAACTCCGATTCGCAGTTCCTCGAACGCGTACTACGAACAGGATTTTCTCCTTCACGATGCAGCTGAAACCTTATATCCGAACAATGACGCGTTTGGATTTGAAGGCTTCAGTCATCTGCGGAAGCAGCCTGCAATCCACCAATACCAACTCCGTCAGTTCAGTACAAAATCAGCTGCGACCGATGTAGTATCACTGCATTCAGTGACGTCAAAAATGGAAAAAAGAAAGGCTACTATGGAAGATAGGATTCCACATATGTTTATGAATCGTGTTTATTGTTACCGATCGGCATATCACGTACTCTTATTGTCCCCGTATGGCGAGGTTTGTCATTCCGGTTCGACTGGGGCATGTCCATTTTGGTGCTCATTATTCGAAGAGAGTATAAATCGGCAAGTGCGCACTTTAATGGTAACCATATTCAACACCTTGTTGTTAACCCGTATCTCCAAGACAAGAGACCAATGCACCCTCCTGAATCACTGGAGTTCTTCTGGTGATAGAAGCTGCGTGAACCAAATCGTTGCACTGTGTCAAACACTGAAGCACCGTTAGGAATTCAAAAGATTAGCATTATATTGCTTCATTAACCTCCGGGCTGTCTATGACTCGGTCTGTCGCAAATGCCTTTGGACCCTAATTCAATCGGATCGGTTGCACGGTAAGCTGAGCCTCTTGAGGAAGCACCATTAGGCCACTGGCGCTAACATCCTTGTGTATAGCAATAAACTGAATTTTGTGCTCAGTATCGGGATTAGACAAGACTGTCTTCCCTTGACGGCTATGTTTAGCTATGCATTTGATGGGAGAGTGAATCAATCATCATCACGCGACTCCCCTGGTGTTCAGTTTAACCGGAAATGCACCTCGCAGACCTAGAGTTTGTCGGTGATATTGTCGTATTAAGAAACTCCTCCACTGCACTGCAATCAATTCTCGGCTGATTCGATTTATTCGCGAAGCATATGAAGCTGGAAGTGAATCTGGCAAAAACCAAAGCTTTCAAAATCAATCCAAATCCGAAACTCTATCAGCCATTCACCAACGGTTTAACAGTCGAATGCATTCTTTCATACAAATATTTAGGCTGAACTTTGTTTCTGAATGATCAGGGAAAAGATGGAATGGTATTGCAGATTGACATCGCCAAGCAGGCACTTCTCCGTTTTAGAAAGACGCTATAGACTTGCAACGAAATCAGCTTACGGACCAAGTTTACCGTGTTTACCGTGATGCTACCCTCCCGGTACTCATCTGTGAATGCGAAACGTGGCCATTGGGAGCTGAGCATACCTGAAAGCTAAGAGTTTTTGATCGCCGATACCTGCGGAAAATTCACGAAATGAACTGGCGGCAGGATATCCAATGCCGAATTAAGGATACGGTACTCTGACATCGACAAACTCTCCCTTCGTCTTCATCTTTCACGGTCGCAGTGGTTAGTCATCTCCTACGACAATTCGAATTGTAGCTTATAAACTAAACGCTGTGTCCTACCCCTCGCTTGATTTGGCGCTGTTACCCTGACGGTCAGCTCAAAGTTTGGGTCCGTATCATAGAAAGGGACATAGAACTGCTGGACCTTCGGTTGGTTTACGGAACCCGACGATGGAAACGGATTGTCACAATTTGCACGGAGCTCGTACCCAAACACCGTGCTTGGTCAGGAAAGGTTCATGGCGACTTATTAACCCACAGGAAGTAGCCGAGTAAAAATGAAAGTAAATGGAGCGATATTGTCCGTTGTTTTAGCTATCCCGCCAATATTTTCGATTTCTAGCTTGACTAGCCAAATTCATCCTACTGGACAAAGACTACTGTTTGAGATTTTCATAGCTTTTCGCTTTGTCATGAACTTACTATCCTGAGCAGTCCTATACTCATTGCCTATTTCAGAAGGTAGTGCATATTGAGGGTATTGTCTGTGGGTGTAACAATACTAACCCGTTTAAATTTTGTATTGTTGACATGATGTCCCCGCCGTAGTCGAAGCATATTGACGATATCCGAGCACGTTGAGCCAAAAGCGCCAAACTGGCTGATAAGTTGGACATCAGGTCAAAACTACAAATGGATGAAATCGCCAAATATCAATCAGACCATTCTTATACAGCAGGATGTTTTATGTCATTGTATTGTATTGTATTGTATTGTATTGTATTGTATTGTATTGTATTGTATGGTATTGTATTGTATTGTATTGTATTGTATTGTATTGTATTGTATTGTATTATATTGCATTGCATTGTATTGCATTGTATTGTATTGTATTGTATTGTATTGTATTGTATTCTATTGTATTATATTGTATTGTATTGTATTGTATTGTATTGTATTCTATTGTATTGTATTGCATTGTATTGTACTGTATTGCATTGTATTGCATTGTATTGCATTGTATTGTATTGCATTGTATTGTATTGTATTGTATTGTATTGTATTGTATTGTATTGTATTGTATTGTATTGTATTGTATTGTATTGTATAGACTTTGTGTACAATCAATAATGTCGCATTTCAGTCAAAAAACGTGAGGGTAAAAAGGGAGATGGAAAATACATAAATAATTAAATGCACTCATCACCTCGTAAAAATCATAGCAGATCTCATTCGGGAGTAGCCATGGCACATTGTGGTAGGTTGCTCAGTAATTCGGCTAAAACCGTCACGGTTTGTCAGAATGCATGCTAAGTATGGGACAATGGAGTTCCCATAGATATTGATTCTAGAGGGTATGGAACGAAAAGCGGATCGTGTAGAAATATGAGAGTGACACTTTGAAAGGTCGTTGTGCAGAGGATGTGTGGAATCAGAAGGAATTTTGTGAGCAAATTTCTCACATGCAGATAAGCGCTGATCACAGATTTAGGGACAATTCAGTTACTGGTATAAAAGACACGGCTAATAATTGATAGCCCCCAGTGAAGAATTTTAGAGTCTTTTTCAAGTAAACGTGGGAAAATAACAAGAGAACAGTAAAGAAGGATTGGAAAACCATATTGGTATACAAATCGGGAGATGGTACTTCGTTTTACCTTGTAGTGCCGAAGCTTCTTGATTTGATGTGACAACCGTCGGCGATTCTTTACACAAGTAGAAATGTGGGAAGTACACTTCAAGTTTTTAGCAATAGCAACTGCCAGATATTTCACAGAATCAACCCTGGTAAGCTTTTGAAGTCGATGGAAGACGTTTCGGATGGGTTGGCTGACTGAGAGAGATAGAGAACAGCCTTTCGAAACATTTAGATGTGTTGAAATTTAAACCAGCTCGTGCAGAGAAATCGAAAAGAGAAGATAGGCTGTTGGAAAAACTTTGGAAATCATCGTTGTTCGAAACGGCTTGATTGAGAGAGGGTAACATCATCAGTATACATAAACAGATGACAGGGTGAGCTAATTGATGAGTCGCTGACGTAAGTAGAGAAAAGAAACGGTGAAAGCGCAACACTCTGTAGCACACCTGAGTTGTTAATCAACGGTTTTGATGTTTTACCGTCCATTCATGTGCACTGGGTTCGGTTAGTAACGTAATCAGACAGCCATTTTAATAAAGGCGTGGAATAACCAAGCAATGCACAGAATGCATTGATGCATTTAAAGACTTACAAATGTGGTGAATAAGGGAGACGACAGCGTCGAATTTGGACCTGTCAGATTTATAGTCAAACAGAAAAGGTTGGTCAGTAGTATACACAGAAGAACGCAGGCGCCTAAGTATAACACACTCCATCAGTTTAAGACCGGAAGATGTTAAGGTGATGGGGCGAAAATGTTTTTGCCAAAGCAATAGAACTGCTAGATTTTGAGATGGGAGGAAAAGTGACGGGTATCCAGCAGTCAGCGATAGAAGATGGGCTTAATGATGAGTTAATCGGAGAAGTAAATGCATCGGTCAGAGCACAGCACCTTGCCTTGAAATAGCTGAGGACAGATTGTCAGAACCAACTCCTTTGGCAAGTTTAGTGTTGCGGAGAAGGTCGAGCACCTCTTCTCTAGAAAAACGTGTAACTGTCATATCACCACCCTGTCCAAATATGACTGGGGGTATAAGTGGAAGGATGGATGAAAGCACGATCGATTCTGTCGACATCTGCAGAAAATTTCGCACGTTTCTTTTTGTCCCACACAACAGTCGAATGTCTTGCCATTGGATTCGATTGTTGTTACCACTTAACAGTTTGCTGGTGAATGTAGTGTCGATGCGTTTGATTTCGGCTTTTATTAGGGTGGAAATATACCGCATGCTTGAGTTATTACGGGATTTGTAGAAGTGCTCCTTGCGTCTTCTTAGAGATTTCAGTTTGTGGTGGAGATATGGCCATTTGAGACGAATAGTGTTTCTGAGGGACAACAGATATCAAGGATTGTGTTGGCCGTCTCTGTGAAAAGTTTGACATTGTCATTGAGCATGGGTTCAAAAGAGAAACAGGTAGATGCGGGTGAATAGGATTTCTGAAGAAGAACAAGGTTGTTGTGTGAAAAGTTACGGAGGCGAAAACTCGGATTTGATTTGTTTGCCTGAAGGAATGGAATGCTGACCTAGAGTATATCTTGGGCCTTAAGAGAAGCAGACAACGATCGCTACTTGAAATTGGAGCGAGCAGTTTCAGGGAGAATAAATCAGGGTGGTTGGCAATGATCCTATCTAAGATGGAGCCGCCTCTGGTGGGAGAAACGCAGAGGTCGGTCAGATGAAACACAGTCAGTGATAGGGTTGATGCATGATTGAAATCATCTGCAATAATATGCAGACTATCCTCAAGAAGAGGAACAATGATTGTTAGAAAAGTCGCAAAAAGATGTGATATTGTGCCGCGAGCTGAAAGGGGCAATATATCATTTCCTTACGACTGTACTGGTACGGCGAGAAAAGCTAGGATGACACTGTGTCACGAGACAGTCAATTCCGTTTAGCGAGTACGTATATATAACTTCGGACTTGCGAGACCAGGAGTTTATGTATGTTGTCACACCACTACTAGTCTTATTCTTGTACGAAACTCTCTCCTGCCGATGGAGTCTGAAGTTCTATTGGCGTCACCCCCTTTGCATATTGTAAGTCAATTGGTCTACCGGGTCGTAGTGAGGGAGGGGCACCTAGTGCTGTACATTCCATTTTCGAAGAATCCGCATAGACTTTCGGGTTGTTTTATTGGATATGACCCGTACATTGTAGGTACAAGCACGGTCTTTAAAGTGCCATTTTTCCTTCTTTAATGCAAGCTGCACGTGTCGATCTTTACTGTTTTTAGACGTCACTGGATGTTGATTTATACCTAATGTCGCGTTCGTTTACTGTTCTTTTTGCTCAATTGCTTCTTCAGATCGCTTGGTATTCTGTCTTCGTATTTTTTCGCTCTTTGTGACTAGGATTTGCTTACTAACCATCTGGATGTCGTTATTCTGTTGTTAAAATTCTTTTCCGATTTATGTCATTTGCGATGTTGTTTCAGATTATTTCGTTTCTACCAAGGCTAATAATACGTTTGTTAAACTATGGGGCGCACCTGGTATTAGTCATCTCTGATGCCCAAAGCAATCGGCTGTGGGAAGCAATTCGTGAATAGTGAACGCAAATTTATTAGCCTCTTGGAATAGGTTTATCATGTTTCGATTTTCTTAAGTTTCAGTGGCCCAACCTCAGTCCATTCGTTTGTTGAAATCCATTCTCCATGCGAAATGGTGGGTCACAACGAAAAGTATATTGGACAATCAAGGTGGACTCCCACCATAGTTTGTTTATCTACCTGAAATTGGACCTGCGGCTCACAGGTTAACCTTGTTATTCCCCCCCTTCTTATTGTGAATCTGCTTGCTGTTTCCTTCTTCAATTCGGGTTTTGCTTCGCTTTCATAACAGTTTCGCTTCTTAACGGACTCAGTTGAATGCACAAAGCAAATATTCCGCCTTATTCAATTATTGACAATGACGCACACGATTTGTTAGTCTAATATTCCGTTGCTCATCCTACGTGCCTACGATAGCGGCAAAAGTTTCTAACATGACCTAATACTAGGGTATTTTAACAAAATATATGTGCCTGTCAAACAGCATATAGTTTCAGTGAGATTGATTTTGGAAGTGACTTTCCATTCAACCACCTCAAGTCGGTCGCATTCCTTTGGTTTCAGCACAATTTCTCAGCAATTGGTGTAGGTCTGTTCACTTTTCTCTCAGAAACTTTGTAGGATCAGTTAGCAGCTGATACGAATGACGTCGGGCACATGATTTACCTGGTCAGATAACTTTTTGATAACAGTCAGGTTTCCTGTGGTATGTTTAAGAGATATCCTGGAAATTTTGCTGTTGTTACAGTCGTGCGTTTGTGTGTAGAGAACATATATGCTTATTTCTCGTTCGTGTCATTTAAGATACTGAGCTTTCCTATTGTCATTTGGTTCCAAGCAACGTGTTTTTGATTTTACTCAATACTGAACCGGATAATTTTTTTAACTTTGTTCGCTGGTCCTATTGCTCGACACGTCGGCTAAAGAATACACTGCACGTTAGATTTTTCATACTAATTTGGACCTTCGCAGTCTCCTCATTTCTCGATGGAATGCAACAACCATTTTGAATACCACCACGAAAACGAGAATCTGACAAGGAATGCAAAGTAATACAGCATTAAAAGTTCCACATCTTCCTTTATTTCTATCCAAAGTAGGCAAGTCACTAACGAGTGACGTTATTACGGCTCTTGGGCTTGGATTATAAGGGTTTAAGGAACACATCATTCTTCATAGTGAGCTACTCATACTTCAAAATTTATTGTTGCTTATTCTTTTATTCAGTTATCTCAATTCGATACAACGTTCGGACCACCATTGTCCAGCTAAACACGGGGTTAGGACTTGGGTTGTGAAACAAAAACAAGCTTCTTATTCCGCTTGTATTGCGAGGTACCCAATAGTTATTCCCAAAGTCAACCTCAGAGTGACAGTTTGATGTCAGTCACGATAGTGAGTAGGGTGTGCGTGCGACTTAGTGAATAAGAAGCCACATGCAAAAAACATCATCCTACATATTTTACTCTTTTTTAATATTGACAACAACGTACATAGTTTTCAGGATCTGGCTCCGACCTTTGAGAGGCTACCGAAATGGGGAAGCAATCGGCGGTGGATGGCCTCAAACCCAGGACATTCGTGTTGAAACATCACGGCACTGACCGCTCGAGCAATTCGCTTTCTTTTTCCTTTCTGTTTTGACCGCCTTGTTAATTATTGCACATTAGATGGATAGATCCAAACATGAAAGTAGTTGCTCCTGAACGAATGTGAACCCATATATTGACGGCACCCATGATAGCAATTCACTTAACCCTCCTAATACAAAGCACTTCCACCAACTCGTAATTTATTGTAATAGTATGGGCAAAATTAGTCTGAAAAGACGTGGGAAAAATTCGAACATGTCCACTTCTCAAGGTGACCCTTCGTCATGCGGATTGCCTTTCATGTAGGTTCATTCAGCCATCCACGGTTAGGTGCATGGCTGCCATCTCGGGCATGGTTTTCTGGTGACAGCGGGGTATTCTTTCGTCTCATGTGTGTACTAACGTTAAAAAGGAAAACGGCTGCCTCACTCACTACTTCATTCTCACGAGGCTCAAGGAAGGGGGAGGGAGTACGATACCTAGTTACGGGATTGTTTTCCATTAACCATCATAGTTTTTTTAGTAATAATATCCAAAATGTCTGTTGGACTGTCCCGAGAAGCGGGGATACAACGAAATTGCTAAGACCTTTCGCTTCTGAGCTTTTGGTTTTTCCAATTGGTCAGTGGATTTCTCCCATAAATTGTACATCTTGATATGCGATCGTAAGCATCTATGTGAGTCTGTACGCTGTTGTGCACTCATTCCGAATTCAGCGGCGGTGTTTCAGTCTATTTTAAGTCGTGATTAAGGGTCAAGTATCAGCTGTGATGTCGAGATCTTCGATAAAAGTACATTTCCACGTGTGTTGCATGCACGCACGGGTGCACATGCAGAAATAAGGGCGTAGTGGGCGAAAATGATAAAGCAGCTCGCATACTGTGCACGTGGCTGATCGATTTGCCACTTTGGTTCTCTACGACTGACGGCAAGACTCCGGCCTGCTCATTAGTGGCATGCGACAAAACTCTCGATGTACGAATTCGTCCGCTAACGGGGTTGACTGCGGTTTTATCCGGTGGTTGAGTTTTTTAGTCCCGGCAACCGCTGCTAGTTTACATTTTGGTGTTTTAATCCGTTGCCCTTCTACAACCACAGTTTATTATCACTGTGCATTCTGTATTGCGACTGAAGCCTTCAGCATCATGGCGACATGTGTTGCGTATCACACGTATCGGAAATAGTACCGAGTTAAATGAAGTGATCAAACTGGTAACAAGTTGTTCCCCGTCCTCTTTTAGTCTAATTAATATCTGGTCTCACTACGGTAAACTTGTCATTCTCCACCCTATGTTCTCTTTCGACTCGAGCAGTGCTTCGAATACGGAAAGGCTTCGAGCGTTCTCGGCGCAAAGGACTACATCTCATAATCGTAAAGGAGAACATTATGCACCGTTTCCTTACCTTACTTGAATACCTTCTTTGACAAACGGTCCAACGCGTGTTGAATCACCTGTACAATGTAGCTCAAGAAGGCAATATCATCGGCATAGCGAGTCAGAAACTACGTGCCGTTGTGAGGAGTTCAACTCCACCGTCTGCTAGACCAGACAAAAATTTCAGTAAAACATTTTCTATGATAAAGTTAGAAGAAAATGGAATATAGAGCATTCTTGTCTTAATCCAGTAGAGGCAAGGGAGAGTGGCTCAAGCTGCTTATAAAATTTAGCTCCAGACTCGATGCATGACAGTACAGCTGTTTGAAGGCAAACACACTTCTCAGGTATTTCAGCCCTCGGTGGTCGCATAATACAGGCAAGTCGACGAAATCGAAGACTTTGCGAATGTTTAAGAAAACTTTGATGGTTGGCCTCTGAAAAACAAAACGGTGTCCTAACAGCTATCTGGAGGGATGGAGATTTGACCGACTAATCCACGACTGGTTTCGAAATCCAGCATGTTCCTCGCGAGTTTGTTGTTCACGCGTGTTTTACAACCTGCGGTGGATGACGGACGCTGTTGGGATTAGGCTGATGCCCTTGTGGTTAGCTTAGTAACTACGCTAGTTCTTCTTAAGGATGTAGAGAACTATCGGTTCTTTTCATAATGGAAGCACTTTATCGGAAAACCAGACTATCAAAAACCATCCGAATGCAGAGTGTTCTTTACAGATGATCAGTGTTCATTGGTGTTATTAGCACGCAGGAAATCCAGCTTCTCAGCTGGCGCGCTTCGGAAAATTGATGGGCTAGTCGGATCAGAGAGTTTATCGCAGTTTGTTCAGACTTCATCGTGCTTCTCAACTACATGCCGAAGCACATTAACAACGTGGTATGGAATGAAGCGCGGTCGAAGTCCAACCGAATGTTCCAGTACGACCGGCAGTCTTAAACAATCCTGCCATTTATATCTGATAGCAGTATGGTCAATCGGGGTCGCTCTGAGAAAACGCTCTGGGTGGCGTACATGTGATTGGAATGTTTGAAGTTCGTGCTAGCGGGAAGTAGTCGATGGTCTGAACACAGGCTAGACAACCGTTTTCTGTCATGTGGAAGACAAGAATAGCGATCGAAAGGACCTCGTTTGCGGACAGCTTACCTACTCGAGCACTCACGTGTACTGCTAAAATCATTCAGCTATCCAGCTTTACTGTTCCTAAATGATTGTGCAGCTTTTGGTAGAAAGTATCCATAATGCATCTGTGTTCCAATTTGTATGGAGCATACACTAAGACGGCAAGCAAATTTCGTCAGTCTGAGCGACAACGAATCTCTAGGTCTCGTGGGACATTATCGGCTGTTGATTGGAATCCAATTAATCAATGTATTCTTACTGTCTTGTTGAAAACCACATCGACCTCACCAAGATTAGAATCGGAGGCCTCAGAATCCCCAGACAGATGCAGGTGAAACCCTGCCGAATGATTGGAGGGAGATGTCAGTCGAATGAAAAAGCTGGAGTCCTGAATGAAAGTAATGGATGCAGCATCCACCAGTAGCTAGGGTCTCCAGTGTAGTGGTTCAAAACGTTTGTTATCCTGCGCAAACCCGTGTTTATACATTAAATGCGACTCGTTTGAGGATGTATCAAGTGTAAAAAAGATCAGCTGGCTGAAGTGGGTTCGGTGTAATTTGAATACTTCCTGAAGGAGGACTTCGGAGAACATAGACGGGACTTTTTCCAATTATACTCCGACCAGTACGGCCGACTGATATTCCCGATAAACGTAGTCAGTGGTATGTAGATAATTAAAAAGTACCCCGGAAACACACGACCGGTTTCGCGGTTTTTGCTGCTCATCAAGCATTTGTGTTTATAACAGCTTCATTCATCACTCCGAATGCATGTAACCAACAGGTTGTTATTTGTATAATATGGGTTTGGAGGGGTCGTTGTCCATTGGCTAAAACAGCCCAACCCACGGAACAAACAACGATCACAATTGTGATCTCTAAATGGATTCTCGATACGAACCAAACGAAAGTTCGATGGCCATACATATAATATGCCAATCTGGTACAGTGTGGGAAAATTTGAACATAACCAAATAAAAATAACGTCTGGGCTCAGCTGGTGCGTTTGGTTTATTCCCTATTCTTTCGCTTTTGTTGCCGTCAGCCCAGTTCACCGAGCTGCAGTCATTCATGCCGTGGTTCCTATAACGGAAGAGCGATGTTTTTTATGATTCACCATAGTAAGGGTGCTCAAGGTATCTAGGCGAGCGATGCATCACAGCTGTCCATACTGCAGAAGTGATTTTTCTTTGGGAACCAAATCTCAGCATCCGACTCTGAGGGCTTATCCCGAAAGCGATGAAGCGTTCATCCAGTACACGATCGTGGCCGAAACACTTATGCGGGAGCTTCTTCACGTTTGTGGCGTAAGCCCTCGTAACGGGCAGGTCGAGGGCACGGGTGGTGAGGAACAAAAGATAAATGTTAAATGAACACTATTCGTCTATCACTGGCCATACCGCTTTGTGTAGTGGGAAACTCGGTCTTGATTCTCCTTCATGGCGATCGGTGTAGTATTTTTTGTGTGTTGTTCGCGAAAAAAAGCTCAATTTTACCAAGAACCTGTAATCAAGACAGCGGGGAGCGGCTAGGTGGATGCTCCTGTGTTTGGGTCAGTTATTCTCTTTTCGGTTCCTCTGTCTGAGCTGCCAGGTCCAATGGATCCCCCAGTCTGGAGCACCCAAAGGCTACTCCGTCAGAAATCTCCTCATTGGCCTTCCAGAGGAGGTCAAATTTTTGGCTTGATATGAACCATCTCTCATAGATTGTTGGATTACGGGAGCGCGCAAGCGGTCATACCGCTTCAATGTCCAGTGTCACTGGGATGGAGGTAGCTGAATGGCATGTGGAGAGAGAGAAGGCTGTCAAAAGAGCTCTTGATGCGTATCTTTTTGCTGAACCTATTGGATTAGTCTTCGAATCGTCGAGGTCGCGCGCAGATCGTGCAGTAGAGGTCACGACAGGTTGAACAAAAGCTGCCACATATTCTTGGGATACATAACATCTATCCCTTAGTCTCCGAAGTTATCGCCTTCAGAAAAGTCATCCTAACGTTCGTGCAATTCAACGGCCAATCCCGTATTATCTAGCCTATTCAATGGGTTCTTTTTCTACCGCATGTGTGAGTTGAAATAAATGATAAAGCAGGCATAATCTAGTGCCCGCTTTCATGGAAAGTAGTTGAATTTGAGATAAATCGATTGAGGACTGCGATTAAGTTCATTGAGCTCACCTTTTCTTGAAAGTGAACATCAATATCATAAAATGGTGATGCGGATATTGTATATCTTCTCAATTTTTCCGTCTCCACATATCTGGTCTAATACCAAACTTGGTGCTGCTGTTAGCTTACTTGTTATTTTCACCCTTCCCCTTGTAATTGGGTTTGAAGTTAGTCCTAACCTCCATCGATCAGTTTCCGTTGTTTTTGTCTTCCATCCACCACGAGTAAATTTCGTGCGCTACTGCTGATGCTAGTTGCCTGTTCTTCTTTTGGTTAATTTGATCGACTTGTGTACTCGTTCCACCATCTGCATTACACATTTTAGTGTTCGCCTTACTGTGGTCCTTCTGTACTCAGAGTTCTCGTAGTCACCATCTTTATAGTACTGTGAGATCTGTTTCTGGCGCACATGCATTCACCCTTGTCCCTTTTGTTAGTATAACGTCTGTTTTTACGACCACGGAAATCCGTTTACATGCTCATTCCACCCCACCCTACCTCTATTGAAACGGGAACGAATTAACTGTTAGACTTGTTTGGTTCGAGCGACTCGCGATTGTTTGGTGGAAGGTCCATCTTTGCAACCTTCCAGTGAGCGGATGGGTAAGAAACAAATTTGTTTGTTCTTCGGCAGGAACATTAGGCTCTGCTCAACTTGCATGCATTCTTCTATGTTTGTGTCCGGTCGTACTTCAGCCAACAGAGTCGACTAATTCCTTTTCGTTTGTATCATTGATTGCACTGGAGTCGTTATTAACGTGCACAGTTATACGCACTAGTAATTGTTTATGAAACGCGTGAAAGAAGTCGGAAGTTGTTGCCTTCTTTGCTTTTTCCTGCTATCCTTTTATCACCCTGTGTCTATTAAGCAAATCGGATACCTACGCACATCGTGCGCACCTATCCTTTTCACATTGATTCATTCCCTAGCTTATCACTGACACGTGTTTGCCAACTTATCCATCATCGTCTTCTCCGCGCCGGCTTACTTCTGGATAGTCGTCGGATGCAGTTGCAGTTAATTATGACCACATTTGTAATCATACCTAACCAGTCTTTCTCTGAACTAATACAAGTTTCAGCTCCTATTGGCTGTTCGATTGTTTGGTTGTTTGCTTCCACCTCCTCCGGTGGCATTATTGTCTCCCTCCATGGCATTGTAACCTCTCGAGTTCTAATCATACTAGTTCTGTTCCTCTCTCATCCTTTCGCACCAAATGACCTACCTCAGTATGTTTTGTTGTTTTGCGCAGCTTAGGCCATAGTATTTCTCAATTTTCATTACATTATCTTCGTTTTGACGTAGACGTATTGGGCGTTTGTTGGCTATATTGTCGTTGTGCATACTGATTAATTTAGTAGTTTATTTTTGTTCTTTAAGAGGGGGGGAGTTAGAACACTTCGCATCTACTATGCGCGGGATCCAGCGGCAGGATCAAATTTATCCGTGCTACAAAGTGCACCCATATCATAAGACGTGGTATCCCGGAATCAGGTGTTTCCGTCACACCCACAGTTGGTCTTCATTCTGTGAACTAAGTGACGTCAACCCAATCTTGTTAGTTAACAGCGGATTTTAAGGTGCTCCGTCGGACACGTGTTTCTTCTTACGATTCATTGAATCCAGCTATCCGTGATCCGTTAAAATATGAAATGCTCAGTTAATTTGTCTAACAAAAAATGCTTGGCACCCATTGTCACGTTTCACTCGCTTGCTGTATCCTCGGATCGTACGGAAGTTCTTTTTTCAAATGACCACATGCCGCTTTTTTAACATTAATCTGTGATTTTAGTGACACTACTTTAAATCTCATTAGCTCGAATCGTTTATTCAATTCAGACTGTTCTTGACGCTCAAACATCGGTACCTCTGAGATTACATCTGTTTGCTAGTTGTACAGATGCTGTAATTTATGAATGCCACTTAGTTACTATCATTGACCGTAGATGCGTGATTGTTCCTAATTGTAGACAAGAATTTCAAGCACAAAGGAAACTTTTAACCCTACAACACTTATGACCAAGTCATACTTTTGACATTCCTAAGAATATCATATTTACATCAGACGGCGCTCTCAATTTCCGAAATTCATTGAATTTCGCTGTTTCCTCCGAGTTTGGCAGTGAATATGAAGGTCTGCTCCGTTTGCCGCCGTTGATTAGATCCCCAAAGCATTCTCCCCGTGCTGCTCCCCAAATCTTTTTGTTCATACGCTTGTACTTGACTGATTGTTAATTAAGACAAGCTGTCATTAGACGTCGGATAATGCGGCTTTTCCCGTCCAGTGGTCGCAGTCTATGCACATTTGACTTACAAAACACATGAACATCTACAGCTGAACAAAATATTTTCGTTGTCCGTTTTACTTGCGGTTCTCCCTCGTCTATCCGTAAAACGTGCATGCACTTAGATTTAGATGATTTATTGTTTCACTTTATCCAGCTCACATAGACGTCGGTTATATTTTTCTCTCTCTCTCTCTCTCTCTCCATCTTTTGGTGTCTGGATGCACGATGTAATGGGATTCCCTTCCGGAACAGTTTTTTTGCCGGTTACTGCGTTCTCGTTCAATTGCCCACCTGTCCGCCTCCTCTGTCTCGGGTTGTCATTCCTCACTTATTCTGTCCACTACGATTAAGGGCAATATCGTCCTTTTTGTTTTTTATTCGTGGGTAATAAAATACTACAAATCGTCCGGGGTCATTCATCTGGATGTTTTATTCTGGTTTTATTTCTTTTTGGGAAAACTTTTCCTATTTTCTCTAAGATCGCTTATGTCCTTTTGGTCGCCTGATGATCGAGAAGAGAACGCGCGCATATTGTCGTTTGGTCATTTCGTGATAATGTGATCATCCTGAATTGTGACAACAGTAGTGGTAATTATGGTTCTGGGAAAACGTTTTTGGTAACTCCGTTTTTTAACATAATCTCTTTCCTGTCATTTGGGTCACTTTCTTCCTTGTGCGGAACATTCTTCTTGTTCTGTGCCTGCGTATGTGACTTTCTTCTTAGTGTCCACTTTGATCATAATCAATGGTATCAACATGGGACAACCCTTGATTCGTATAATGTGTCGAGTTCTTTCAGTCCGGTAATCTGTGTTGGCTAATTCAGGCTTTGCATCAGGTTTATGGTGTCGTGTCTGCAATTTGTCACGTGGCACGTGAATTTTGAATCTCGTACAGATCAAATGTTTTGAAGCGAAATCTCTTGTAGTACTGAGATGACAGCTCCACAGATTGAATATTGATTAGGAAAAATTGACCTACTCTGCGTCTTGTTTCTAGGCTTTGTTATCTCTTGCCACAGTATGCCAAACTCCTTTTTATTTATTCATTTTCGTAGTTGCTAGTTTTAGACTCCACTCGGTTTCGTCATGGTAATAAGGCTGTAAAAAAGAGCAGCAATGCAACTGCCTCCCCAGCTGGGACTTGTTCTGATATTCCACTCAATATTGATTTCTTTCCATTGTATTGACTTTCTCTTATCCACGCGATAGTCTTCCACCTGGCACATGGTTAGATACTGCCGCAAAATGGCAGTCAGAACAAACCAGTGTGAGGTCAATGGTTGAAGCAAACAAAATGAACAATTTCTTTGTTCTTCACTTAATTGAGTACTTCGAGGACATCCGTGTTAGTTATCGGATCGCAACGGACGTCATGTGACTCAGATCGAACTGATCACAGTGGGATTATCATGTAGTATATGGACTGATCAATATGTTCGACGAACTTTCTGTTCGTTCTTCTATCTTCTTATTGTCTCCCATGATAAATTGGACCGGTGTGTCACATAGAACAGACTCGTCTACTTGAAGAATAACGGATGACCTGGAAGGGTTTTTGGATTCCCCATCCAGTCATCACTTTTCCACCTCATCCCCGCACTTCCTACGGTCGACCATAGCGGAGCGCATGACCGCATTTCGCAACATGCAGTGTTCGGACTTATTTTGTTTTGACTAGCAGTTAAAATGTGGTTTCAAAAGCTGAGCTTCTTGGTCATTTTGCAACCCCCCTTAGTTCGTTTCAAACGATGTTTTTGACTGCTGTCTTAATCTTCTTTCATTCTTCGATGGATCTTTCACTCGGTTGCTTACTGATTACCGTCCGGCTGAATTGTCATAATATCCGAGTGTTTCTGGCGTTTTTCTCATTTCTCGTGTGAAGCTTAATCAGTTTGGTGATAACCACCTAGACCGAGCAGAAAAATGAGTCCCAAGAGCAGCGCATTGAGAACGTCATCCAGTAGTGGTACTGTGGATGAAACTCAGCGAAGCTTTACATGAGCATAGTAAATTTGATGTATAGCGTGATCGTCGTTCGAGTTGCATTCCAGGTGATTTTCGGAATGTTGAAGCGCGAGATCCAGACAACTAATCTGTTGCCCTTGCGAAATCCGACAGTCGGTCCCCATTTTTGCAGTGCTGCTTAATCCAAGTCGTCCTATTATGTGGCACGTGAATTTATCCGTGGGGCTAGCGTGCGCGTTCCGGTCTCCGTCGGCATCTGATGTTACGACAGGGTTGATTAAACTTTGTGGAGCATCATAGAATCGGTCGTGCTAGTTGGTGCATGGATAGCAATCACTGCCAAGTTCTGCAGGGAACCTCGAAAGTGGGCAACAGCGAAGCTGAAATATGTGGGTTCCCAGGAAATTAGACATTTGTGCTCTGGGCAAGACGGAGGATTTTACGAGACAAGTCATAACCATGCGATAGTCATGCAGCCTTCGCATCTTTGTTCCAACAGGCTAAATGCATTAGTTTTTTGCCGTATTGAGTTCCATTGATGACTTATCACCCTTGCTGCTGGAACACGAGGTCCTCCCTTCTCCAAGATACCGTGGCATGCTGAGAGCAATGAATGCTGCGATAAGCTGTAGATACTTAAAAACAACTTGCAAGGGACGTCTCAAACACCACTGGTAAATTTCGTTCAAAATTGCACCTTCAACACGTTCGAATGCAACCTGCGAGGCGGCAAAAATGTCTTGGAAAAACGGGTAATTATAACTTTGTCTATTGTTCTCCGAAAATCTAGTCCGGAACGGACAAAACAATAAGCAATTGTTTTATTCGACGATGAGCCACACTCACCGCACCACAGTGTCACCGTAGATTTATGGCTGGTCTGGCTGAAATCCACTAAATCTTCCGCACCGCTTTACGTGTATGTTGCCGGTCATTCTGTTAGCCTAAACCCACTTTGTTCACGGCTGACCACCGATTTCGATGGCCATTCCCCCACGGGCAACCTAGTTACGCATCGGGTTGCATGGAGCTCTACTTTGATTCCCGGCTAGGACGCAGGTGGATGGAACTCTGGCCGACTTTCAAGCTGCTGCCCATCATATAATGTCTAACCTTCGCCTCTAATTGAGGTTGTTTTTGGTGGTCGTGGTTGTCAACTTGACCTTCCGCTAAGGAAGTATCAGATAATCGGCTTCCGAAGGTAATGGTTTGTGTGCTCATGCTCCTTTGTTACTTTCCACAATATAGTCGATTTTCGCCTGACAATACGAAGTCACTTTTGTAGTTTGCCTCTAATAACAAAAATGGCATGTGATATTCACCCTTGTTTATGCAGATATGTTTTGCGCTGATTGCGCATTCTTCATTGTTCTCCTTCATTTGATCTAATATTGGAACATCTGGCTTCGCCGGCTCAGTTGGAATTCGCGCATGAATGAATTTACTACTTTCATACCCTTCTGGTACTGAGTGACCATACTCAAGTACACGCACATTCTTCCATGAATTTCCATTCCCACCTGTTCTGAACTCAGTTGCAGTGAGCCGATTTAGCTCTGAGTCAAGTTGATCGACTCCTTTTTACTGGCTGTGATCTCTCGAATCAGCGGTGTATTTGTCACAAAATTATCAGGAATCAAGCGTCTTATGATAACACTGATTTTTCTTTTCTGCTCGGTCGGTTTGTCTTGGGGCAAAAATCAGTTATATTTGGCTGTATTCATTAGTGCCACGATATTTTACGCGTGACTCGCAGGAAAAATAACGTTCTTCAAAGTATATTGGGACTGCAATTTTTTAGGGCTCACGCTGTCGAAAGTCCATTATGCAAACTGTATTCGTCGTTAGAATTGCACTATTTATGATAATGATTAACTGTCGCCCTCGATAATAGGGATAGTAGAAATCAGCTTGTTCACGATATACCCGATCGATAAGCACAGTTTGAGAAACGTCGGTCTAGCTACCCTGTAAAGACACCAAACACCGCATATGCGACCACTCTAAGCGCATCCCAGATAACCAAACGATGGTGTTCCACTTACTCATGCATGCCTCTTCTCCAATCTGCTATACTAACTACAACAAACTACTTTTATCTAATATTTCTACACGATTATTACCATACCCTGCGGTTGTTCTGATCATAAGTTATGTCGAATCCACGTGACGACTTTCTTTATATAGTACCTTTACAAGCTATTGACTATAGTCATTTTATCGGAATATATGGATTTCCCGTTAAGCTTTAAGCAATATGGACCTTTTTTATCAGGGATCGGAGGCAGCATTCCTTTGTGGTCCCGCTCGTTTCCGCACCTGACCTTTTGAAACTTTGTGATTTTTCAGTAATCAAAGACTAGGGGCTGAAGGGTACATTGTTGCATTTTGTTAGTGTGGACGCATATGATGAATAAATCAGCATTTATGAAATCATCAGGTCGAAAACAACCTGTGATTTGATTTCTATGATATGAAATTAGTAAATGCATTGGGTCTATACGGTACAAGATTACAGTAATGCTCACTTTTTCACTGGTCCAGGCAAATGGATTTATCCCAATTGCTGTCTAACCGAGACTCGTTGGCACGCATTGTTGTGACGTTTTGTTTTTGATCTTGGTGATTTGTTTATGATCCAAAATTCAGTGTTTCCCACAGTTGACTAATGTACAGAGTTCCTTAACCATGGTACTCTTTAAGAAATATATGGAGCTTCAGTGCTATTGGAATAGCTTATTTGTTAACATCAAGGACTCATGGCACTTTGATAGAGGTGTCGATAGTGACCGTGGAGTTTGGATGGGCATAGAGCCACGTAATATCTCGAATTTCGGCGTTCCGCTCCACTGAAAACAGCCTAGTATTGAGAGAGTTACACCGTGGCCATTATGGTAATTCATGATGTGCGTCTCTCAAATGCGACTTGTTTATTTTCTGTCCTTGCATATGTCCTACGCATCGAGCTGAAACTTAGACGAGAGTTCAACTCAACCAGCACCACCTAGCAAAATACATTTCAATTGCTTATGTTAATTAGTTAGCTCTGATGCTTGTTGCGTAAAATAGATCAGTTGAGGTTGCTTTGCTATGGAAAATGCGAGTCTGAAAGAAAACAAGTGAAAATGCAGAAAAAAGCGACGATTCGAAACCCAGATCGTAAAACAAGTTGGACTGCTTGCAGCTAACCTGTGGAAATACAACTTTGCGTGAGCGAGATTATCTGACCTGACTGTTTCACAAATTCGTCAGAAATGTCCATTAATATGTTCGTAGTTCCTCTTACTCCGAAAATTCCGGCACAGATGCTATAGTTAGAGAACTCTCTGTGTTAATGTGTTCGTGGATACATTTAGTTCGGTGTTTTTTTCAGGAACGCTGTATGGCCAGATGCTGACGGTTAATTTTTAGTTAAACTCCACCTGGGTTTTCATTTAATTGCTGTCATGCCGTTTATTTTTACCTTTTAAAATAATTGGTGTGCGCAAGATGGGGGCAATATTGGGACATCTAATAGAATCAGGTGACGTGTTTTGTAGCTCATTTCGACAGTCCTTGTTTCGTAAACAGTGTGTGACTGCGGACGTCGTTGATCCGGTGTTTTCATGGCCTGTTTGCTTTGGTTATTAGTTCCACGTGGTTCGATGCTCAACCATATCCTGGTATTTTACCTGCAACTTATTTCGGGGTAGACTTAACTAGACTTCGCCTGGTGGTCCGATCTTATTTTCCTTTGGTGTTTATATGTGCCGCACACTTTCCGGTGTCGCTGTTGGCTTCGATTCATATGCACACTATTTGTAGTTCGTGTGCCTACTCGCCTGTAGATTAGGCCAGCAGCATGTGATCTTAGCTCGAGGCTTGTCAAGGTGGCGCGATATTTGTACACGTCGTATGTGGCTCCATCGTATTCTCTGTTGTCTGCATCGTGTATGTTTGTTTTCTATACCATTGAGCTTTCCGGTACAGGTAAACTATATATATATATATATATATATATATATATATATATATATAAGCAGGAAGTAGTATCTGGATGCGTAAACAAAATTAGCCCGGGAGCACACGACCGGTTTCGCGGTTATTGTCGCTCGTCAGGTATGCGTACCCGATGCTCTCTTGTCTAAACATCCACATACTTGTACACTCCGAATTGATTGATATTTCTCACCAGAATCGAATCTGTAGCAACAGGAGTGTGCATGGAAGCTCTTCGTCGAAGAGTCCACAGAAGAATCACAACTGTGATTCGTTGATAATTCTTTGTCAGTTGGGCTGAGCCAACCTTAGGAACGAGGGCAGAATGCCCCAGGATATATATATATAAGCAGGAAGTAGTATCTGGATGCGTAAACAAAATTAGCCCGGGAGCACACGACCGGTTTCGCGGTTATTGTCGCTCGTCAGGTATGCGTACCCGATGCTCTCTTGTCTAAACATCCACATACTTGTACACTCCGAATTGATTGATATTTCTCACCAGAATCGAATCTGTAGCAACAGGAGTGTGCATGGAAGCTCTTCGTCGAAGAGTCCACAGAAGAATCACAACTGTGATTCGTTGATAATTCTTTGTCAGTTGGGCTGAGCCAACCTTAGGAACGAGGGCAGAATGCCCCAGGATATATATATATATATAAGCAGGAAGTAGTATCTGGATGCGTAAACAAAATTAGCCCGGGAGCACACGACCGGTTTCGCGGTTATTGTCGCTCGTCAGGTATGCGTACCCGATGCTCTCTTGTCTAAACATCCACATATATATATATATATATATATCTCCAATGAAATACTTTTAGGCTCATTCCAGGCTGGTGCTCACTAGTCATCAGATGCTGATAGCCACCGCTGTTTTGCATCGTCCTCTCACTTCTCGCCCTGGTTTATAGTCTTACAAGATCTCGCTCTGTCAAGATGAGTCTTTGCCAAATGGACAGACTTAACTGTTCGCTTTGCAAACTTGTGTGAATTTTTTGCTTATGAAGCTTGTACAAACAAATACTCGCCTGTATGTAAAGTGTCTTATCCTTTTGCCATTCTCTGGTGGGCTTACTCGCAGTGTCGTAGTTTTTCTTAGCTCCACTCGTTGTAATCGCACACTTCTGTTAGTGTTACTGCGCTCCTATGCAGTACTAGAGTTGTTAGTATTGAATGTCCTGATGTTGTACGTTCGCGCCACTGGAATAAGGTGGTTGGAGACCCTGATTATGAATTCATTGCATGCAAACTGCGAACAGAGTTGAATGACGCTTTTGGAAAAAATCATGCTCCGGATGTTTTACACGTGTAGTTTGAGTGCACACGATGTCACTGTACATATGAGTTGTCTTAGTGCCGTTGCATTCTTTTCCAGTCGGCCAATAACCGGTGTTCCGCGTGCACCTTTAAGTTGTTGTTCCTCGCTCTCCGAATTCTTATCATCACCCTATGCATATGATTCTGAATCGTTTTTTTTCGTTATCGTACCCCGTTAATCCATAGACCGCTCGCGATATGCATCATTTTTCTTATCTATTTTTGAGTGCTGGTAACTCGGCGTTTCGAACTACAGGGTAATCTCTGAAACGTAACCTAGACAGTTTGGAGTGTAAAATGCCAATACTGCTTTTCTTTGATTGCTCCCACTTTAAGTAATGTGGTATCCCTTATTCAGTTTTGTACAAAATTCTCCCGTCTTCGCATACTTAATCAGGTAGGGAGTCGGAGGCATTTTCAACGAAATGCATTACGGATCTGTTGAGTAATCTACTCTTAGCCGTGTTGCTATAATAAATGGAACACTTCTTACATTCAGCATTCCAGTAAATGTACATGTATACTTATCACAGCTCTTCTTCCAAGTGGCAATTAGTCATCCTTGATTCCGGGCTCAGTAATGTGTTAGTTCGAACCAAGTTCTGTGCCAACGAGACTCATAAACCTAAACTAAACTCGTTCCAACAAGTTGTGACCGACGGGATTCGTTGGGTTTTCTTTAGGTTTCTTCCAGCAGCGTTCTCCAAATATCTCAAACCTTTGTGTTGGCTTGGAAGCCTGTCAAAAACGTGATAGCGATGAATTACACGGCGTATCTGGAGAAAATATGGCCATTTCATAATTACGTCATGGTTTATTTTGAACCTGATTAAAAATCCCTTGCATTCTCCATCTGGTTGAGCTTACAGAAACGGAAGGATTTCAAAAACCGTGAACTAATTAGGAATTACGATGCTACCCGAATTCGAACAGAATTTCGTTGCAACTATGTTCAGGCGCATACGGCTGTGTACACCGGCGTCTGTAGCGGATGGCTTCATACAAAGAGCCCATGAACTGAATCACCAGTCACCAAATTCCAGGAGTTCACAAGACCCTCAAATCGTCTCACTACTTTGTAAGTACAGGCGTTTAATCAAGGGCTCGAGGTAAGGTGCCCTAAACCAATCCTCTACTTTGGTTTGGGCTATTGAATAGTTGCGGATCCACATAGGAACTATGGATCTCTATGGGTAGTCGATGATATGAAGGTGGAAACTGAAAGGAATAGCATGTTTGCTGAACTCTGTAGTTTTTAATATATATATATATATATTTATATATTTATATATTTCAAACGCTGTTATCCGTTTTCTTTGGGCGGTCCACCATACTTGACACAAATCATTGCGTAAATGGCTTATTCGCTCCGTTTACTTACTTGTTCGTGAGACATTCCTTGAGGTTATATGCTAGATACAAGAACTTAAATGGGTTACCTACTGTGACTTGGCATGCGAGTTTTTATTCCAGTCACCTATTCGCAATCCAACCAAGTCTTGTGACAAACGACTTTTATCTGACTTTTAAAAGCAGATTTCCTGATTCATTTCTTTTCCTATGGATCGGATGGAACTTGTTCGATAATTTCGGCAGTGCACTCTTACTAGTTCGTTTTACCCACGTAATGTTTCTGCACTTGTGCGTTGTCCCGTGGTTCGTATAATGGTGATGGTGCTCGTTTCGTTTACCCGTCGGCTTTCACCAGTACCATTCGTTTTGGTTCGTGCACCTGTATTAAGGTGTAGAAGTTAGCCGATAATATGAACTCCGCCTACGCACCGCGTAAACAGAAAACAAAATTGTCATTTGGTTCGAGGTACGTTATCAGCTGTACAGTGCTAGTGGCCATTTATATCGATGTTTTAATATAGATTGGTTTTATGGCTTGTGTTGATGAGGGACTAACCGTCCGTTTCCAGTGTTCTGTTATACATACCAAAACGTCAACATGCTATACTACTCTTTTTCGCAACCGTACTGGACGTTGAACAGTTTTCACTGGGAGATATTTGGTCGGATATTACTACAAAATCTGCGAATTGTGACGCATTGTATAATTATGTTCGTAGCTTTGGATTATCAGCATGCATAGCATAGTGTCAGTGAATGCCATGAATATATTAATTGTGTTATTCTATTCAGGTCGGATTTACACCGTAGACTGATAATTAAATGCGTGACTTTTATTTCCTGGATAAACTTATCTAACCGTGTAAAACAATGAATTGTTGGGATGTACAAATATATACCTGATGAGGTTGTTGCAGATCAACGTGGGGCGTTTTTGTTGGTCCTAACTGATTGGTTTACATGTTCGACGCTGGGTATTTCCACTTGTTATCGCACCCAAAAATATATCTGTGAATAGGCCAAAAGATATTCTTTCATAACCTGGGGGCTCTTCATTAACTTACGCTCAATATGAGCTCATAGGCTTTAACGGTAAATTTTTCAATTAGTAACAATTTCCATTAGGATGGATATGAACTTTAAGCTCAAGTTTATTTTGTCCCTACCCTGATGGCTCATCTTGCTTTCGGGGAAACGAAACAAAGGCTGGTTAAATTAGGATTTATTGTTGCCCAGCTGTATGCAATATGAATAGTGTTGTAGGCGCACAGAGAGCTTGCATTTGTATGCTAAGCATCGTTTGGTTCTTCAGCGTGAATGTGGCAACCCTTTGCTTTCTATTTCACGCTGAAACATCCAGGACACATCCGGGAAGTAAAATCATCTTCTCAAAGGCGGTGGATGATTTTATTTGTAATAGCGTTTAGAAATAGCAATGGACTGGTTAGAAGTTACGTCGAAGTTTTTACACATTCTCCCTTCGAAACATTCGGATAGTAAAACTGCCCGAATCGTTAGGTGATTTTTGGCCTCACAAGCACGGAGGAACACATATTTATCTTGTCCAAGAAATAAAGTTGCGATTGATGTATATTTCATGACAGATTTAGTTTGCTAAGGGATGCATGATTTCCAGTTGTCTTTAGAAAGTTCAGTTGAAGTCATTTTTAGAATTGGGTTTCTCGAGAAACCTATTCATTGCTTTATACCGGCTATTTTTTTGATCGAGATGAAACATGACCAGCTCCATCTTTGAAGACCAACTTTTATGGAAAAAATCATCGAGGCAAACTTGTAACTATTCTCGGAATTCAACAATCAGGAAGAAGCTTGTAGTCTCTTTCCCGGAAAATACGTTTATTTACTTGAAAGCGTGCTTACCTCATAAGTTTGATTCATCTAGCTTCGACACACTAGTCTGACGAGAGGAATCAATCGGCTAACTGACACGTTCAGCGAAGTAAAAATTCCAACATAATATGCCACTTTATATAAAAAACGTCATATCGAACTATTTGTTTAAGTGACTTGAAGAGCTGCCGAATGACGGAGGCAAACTTTAGCAATTGGTGCCGCTCGTAAGCACTGTTCCTAATTTATTTTTTTGCAAGCATATCCCTTTGTTCTTTTTCGTTGTGTCTTAATCTGTCATGGTTGAGGGTGATTAATGGTGGCAAATTTGAGATGCAGGTCTGGATTCGTATTGTAACTGGTTGGAAAAGGCGCATGTTCACGGTGTTCTGCAGTTCACACATTTGCACCATGAAGCCCAAAAGTCAGTTTCGATTTCCATACCGATCTTATCGGACTTATGGAGATTTATTAGCTGAATTTCTAACAGCTTGCGTTTTTGACAGCTTCTATCGGCAAAGCTGCTGGTTCTTCCCACGACCACTTTCGTTATCGTCATTTACTGACCGTTGGTTGATGATGACCTTGTGTCGTGATTGGTCGTTTGTAATTCTCCGTCACTTTGTTCAGGGTTGCGACTTTCTTAATTATTCAATGCATTTAAACCCATATTCTTGCAAGACTACTAAGGTTTGTACTGTTCTCAACATTTTTAACTTGTAAGTACCGAAATGCGCTTAAAAAATGCATCTGAGGAATATGGTAACCCAACCAACCGAATTACAGCTCCTTACGTGCCTAGTTGAACAGCGATGTCTTTAAATGTTAGTGTAAAATTTGTCCACGTATGGAAGCGTCTATGGTGCCTCGATTCACGTGACTACTGTCGATAAGAAGGAATGTGATGTTGATAACGCACCGCGTAGACTCCCTTGCCTTCAACGAAGTAAGATACAGACAAGAAGGAGAGAAAAGATGGTGATAGATTAAACCGTAACATCGCAATGGATGTTACCCCAGATGAGATGAAATCCTGCCGTGGAATTTAACGTGGTATTTTTTGCTGCCGCGAAATAAGTAACTGACCGGATTACAAGTCGCTAATGGCTGAAAAGTGGCACAGCAATTTTGTGCAACTTTTTGTTGCTATCATTTGAACTGGTCCCAACTCCTTTTATTCATGTCATGCACGGCTATCCTTTCTATTGTTTCCATCTAGTTAACTGCATGCTGCTGTCATGTTGTTCGTTTAACTACCACAGCTCAGATTGATTTAGTTCAGTAACTAGCCGATTGACCGCGAAGTACCGTCTGTTTGGACACATGTCGAAGTGGCTACGTTCTATCACCTCGCCCCGGTTTTTTAAGTTATTACGTGTTAAAAGACTACGTATCAAGCCTGATGTATCGAACCGGCCATTTTTCCGAAATAAGATAGGGCTTGATGCTTAAGTATTCACTTTCGCTGAAGTTGATGCTGTCATCCCACGCATCCACTCGTATATACATATATATATATATGTATATATATATGCATATATATATGCATATGTGGAGAGGAGTTGTAGGGAACGTCCACGTAAGAGCCAATTCGGAGATCCTGCATTTAATGAGCGACACGGCAAGAAAGGACAGACAAGAGTAAAGAAACGTTTCACACGATTTTGGTAGCCCATTTCGCGTTCATCATGAGGAGCTAGCTGAGATTTTAAAAAAGAGCAAAATAACGAATAAATTATGTATAAACTAAGGAGAGATAATCTGTGGGGCGTGAATTTTTTAAAGAAAACGCAAGTAAAGTGTGAATGAGTAAGGTTCAAGAGAAACGGCGGGAAGGCACGTTTTCGAAACAGCGGGGTCTCCCTGATTATAAGAACCCCAAAAGAGGTGTGTTCAAAATCGGAATCCAGAGGTAAACTGACAGTGCATAGATTGGCGTTTTAATTGATTAACTTTGAAACGGACCCGGTGACTGATACAGCACGAACATATCGTGAACGTAAATAGAAAGGTAACGGTTTTAAGCAAAACCTAAAGTTGACCGCAGAATAGGCCATCGATATAGTAGATTTTGCTGCAATAACTTTGACTTTCATCAGAGTTCTGCTACTGGTTGCAGTGAACGAGGTCGTAAATAACGGTTGGGCAAGCACCAAAATTATAGGCAGATGGATGGTATCCCAAGCTAATATTTGTAATCATTTTCTCGGAATGAATTGTCAATCCGACGCATTCTAACTTTTGGATAACCTCAGTTTCGGTAGCCATATCTGAATTCCTGTCATCGCATGACCGAACGTACAAATTATATAATTCCCCACTGTTCATGTCATCAACTGCCAAATCGTGCGATTCATTTGCAGCGTTTTGTTTTATATGTCTGGTTCTGCGGTTAGGGAAATAACATTACTTGATTCGTTTCACATCTGGTTAAACCATTGCTTTTCGTCCCACAGCTGTCAGTCCAGTTCACCAGACATCGTTTTTATAGTGCTATCTTTCCCATTGGGATTCTAACTGCTAATGGATTTCCCTCTACACTCTAGGTGTAAAGAAGCATGAGCAGATGCCGTAAATTTATGTAAAGGTTTCCTCTGTTACAGCTGTTTGTAGACTGTAATAAGGCCAGTTAAAATTGGGCGATCTTGGTTGTCAAGGTAAGTGCCTCCGAACATGAAAAATGAAACACTGCTGGAGCATGACAATTTTATAGACGTTTTTGGGTTGGTCTTGGGATTTATATTAGTGTAGATTCGTTAGTGATGACAATCGTGTCCAGCAAAAACTTATTTTATTCCGTGTTCTACCCACGATTACGCCTTTATCTATAGGGTAAATATAATTGCTTGTTAATTGGAGTATTTTGCGCTGGCTCAGAAAAAAATTCTTTTAGGAATGATCTTGGTTTACATCAGAGTCGACCTTACGCTAAGGTCATCTAAGCGCACTGCGTTGATCGTGAAAGTGAAGCATTGCTTAAGCAGCAATAGAGTCTGTTGGTACCACAATGCAGAGGATTAGAAACGATTTCAAACCATCGGTCGATTTAAATTTTTCTATCGTTCTAAACTATACAAGGCCACCATTCACATCATTAATAAACGAACATACAGTGCCAGGACTATGTTTTTCAAGAAGGAAATCGATCATATCCTAAGTTAATTATATTCATACTAAAATCTCGCGACAGAAATGCTCTTCTCTTATCTCGTCCCAGATTATTACCGATATCTCATGCACCATCGTCCAGATTTAATTGAATAATATTTATACGCCCTAAGTTTCACCAGACATGTAGCTCAAAGTAATCGCACAAAAAGCGAATATAATTATCCTGTGCAATAGTAGAAAACGCTGAGAGCCTCAATCTAAGTGCCAATCAATTTTGTTGTTGGATGCGTGACTTATAATGACCTGAAATGCACTTACAAACTAGACACTTCTATAAGGTGATTCTCCGATTAAGTTGTCCAACTTTTTAATCTCGCCCAACTTGCTCACTCACACATTGATAAAATAGGAAAATCCTTACCAACGGATCAAAAGTGAACGCAATCCGGATAAGGGAAATTTTTGTCGCTGGGGCAAAGAAGGTATTCCAGTCATTTTAAGAAAGTAGCCTAATATAAAGAACCGCATTGCCTCCGAAAGAAGCTCTCTGTTTCCCTCTGCCAGAAGTTGGTAAACGTGCTTTCCTGAGTGGAATTGTTTTCCTTCAGTCTGACGTAAATCAGGTAAAAGCACACTTGGGTGAAAAGTATGCTTCATATAAACACCTACCCCGACCTAAATGTTGACTCTATCGAAGTTTTTTCATGTTCTAATGTGATAATCAAGAAGATACCTCGAAATTTTAAAGGTTCTCGGAGTATGAAGTAAAAAGCGGTTTCACCTTGGAGGTGCCGAGTACCACATCGAAACCACCAAAATATTGCTGAACGATAGTGGAGATCCATTGACGATCACTATTTATTGATGCTGGATTCCCAGCAATAAATGGGCCAAATTTTTGTGAATTAACCTGACTTTGTTCTTCCCAACGAGCTCGTAATGTGTCGCGGTTCAGATATACATACGGTGATTAAAATGGGATGTCGACTGAATTCCTAACGTATTTGCTCACTAGATAACTCCGGAGCATACGGCCTATTACCTAAAACATTTGCCCGTTCTCGCTGAATAAAAGGAATACGATTTTAAGTATTTGCTTCTCTACGATGCTGCTTATTTGCGAAGAAATTGGTCCAAGGACCTGTATACATTAGGTTGGGTTTTTTAAGCCCTCAAAAGCGCGTGAACAAATATACTAACAAGCTAAATTTCTGGTTCAATTGTTCGGCCTGGACAATGCTTCGTCTAATCTTCTCCCTTCCTCACTTCGCAAATTCGTTTCGCTGGCCTGTGACAGTTGCTCCACTTAGAACAGCAAAATCAACATACACGTGGATGTATACGTTTTTATAAATGCATGTCTAAATCCGTCCTCGTCAGTTTTTTTTATCTGAGTTCTTCACGAATTTGTTTTTAGTGGTCGTCTTCTGGCCCGGGCAATGTGAACCTGATGCTTGGGATGCCATAGGACCACAAAAAGTGTCGATAGATTGATCAGTTGTCGTGACGACTCGAACGACAGCCAATTGCTATCCATCATCAAAATAACCGGCTGCTGTGGGATTGGTACCTCTGATCTTTTTTAGGATATTAGATAATTGAGGCACTGGATCGTTGTCGGCATCGAAACACAAAAATTGACAACTTGAAAATTCCAACTTATGCAGAACATCGCAGATTTCTGCTGTCAAACGAACACTATGACAGTGCAGTCGCTTTTTGTCCTTCCATTGCTCCCATGAATCAATCATTGTTCTGTATTCTTTCTACAAATTTCGCTATGCAGATTAGCTGGGAAAAGGAAGTTGGACATCGAGTTTATCTATTCTATTGGGATCAGTCGAATTTTTTTGTTTTCTGGAAACGATCTCAGGCGACTTTTCACCTCATTGCATTGTATATAATATCATTCAATACCGTTTGATTCAGTCCTCACTGCCCAGCTCATCTCCTTACTCGGTAGACTTCTTCGAAATTACCTTTTTTCACTGTCAGTCGTATGCTGATTGTTCTACACGATTACCTTGTTGTTTCCTGTCTTAATAGACCTCAGCCAATGGTTTTGTTACCGTTATCTCAAATTGCTTGCTCTCTGAGTTTGTCAATCAGCAGACGGGTCTTCCCTTATTACCTGGATTATTTTTCTGATTGAGGGAGATCTGGCTAAATTTGCCGTATTTAGTACATTGTAATCCATTTAGTTTCCCAGGCGCAACCACATCACCTTGATCTCCCACTGCCCAAATGAAGTTGTTTCTATTCTCTGATGTATCTCCCTCGCGTTTGCCATTTCCATAATTGTCCGTCCTATCTCAGTTTTATTTTTTTCCTTTTACCAGGAGATGTCATGACGTTGCTAATGAAGCGGGATACATTGACTGAAGTGCAAACCCAGTTTTACATAGCGGAGGCTGCTCTTGCAATCGACTCCATACACAAAATGGGATTTATTCATCGGGATATCAAACCGGATAATCTGTTGCTTGATGCCAAAGTAAGCGTGATGTTGACTCACTTTCTGTGGATCCTTGTTGTCTTCTGTTTTTTTCTTCTTTACGGCACAATGAATGTCCATATTGCCCCATTATTCTACCGGGAAAATTGATCAGTTGATGGTTTCTTCTAGTTTTCTGCTTGTGATGATTAGACCAACTCCTACAGCGACCGTTCAAATGCACATTTCATCGATTGTATTCTCCCTTTTCGACTTTTGTCTTTACTTTCTTTTTAACAGTGGAATAATAGTGTACATCATTTTTAGAAATAGGACCTCATGATCGCTTCACGAACGTTGGCGTGAACAAATTTGCTAGTCGAATCATGCTGTTATCGTTTTACAAGTTTGCGCTTTCAGCTATGATCTTTTCTACTCTCTGTCGCAGTAAAACTAAACCTCGCCTTGGCGTGACAGCTTGTGCTTCTCCATGACCTGACAATTTTTAAAGGATAGCTTATCCCAATCCGAACATTAAATCATGTCGAAATGAGCATTGGGTAAAGACCTAATGGATTAATCTCCTGGTCTTCCAGGTTGGAGTTTATTCGAGGCGGCAACCCAGTCTTCAAGATGAATGAAATGTTTTTTTTACCATGGGCTTCCACTCACCCACTAACCTGCTCTTCGTGGATAGGATTTTGTCGGAATCAAAGGCCTTATTTGAGAACCTCAATCGTTTCCTTGTTTGGTGGCTAGACTTTTGCGATTTCTCACATTGTTTTGAAATTACGTCAAGTATTCGGATCTGCGTAAGATGTCTATCTTGAAGAAGGCCTGGGAGATGTAAGTCTGCTGGGATATTGTATTGCAATGAACAGATAATTTGAGAACTTCACATTACGAAAGTGCCATAGTGCCCATGGAAGATTGATTATTTTTTAAATCTAAACGAATGAAATCTAAGTGCGTCATTTATTTGGTGGTCTCTAATGGTTATTACACAACTCCGAACAATTTTCACATAATTCCGAAGTGTCATCGAAGTCGGTAAACAGCAATTGCCATAGACACATTGATCAGAGATTAGCGTGTGAAAACTGAAATTCACTACTTGTACATTGCGGATATTCATTCTTTTCGCTGCGGCTGCAATGAGGCTTGGCGCGCTGCTTAACGTCGTATGATAACGGTGGTCACCATCATCATCCGGAAATCACAGGTGTGCCGTGGCATATTTCAGAGTCAGAATTGAGCTGATTTTACTCATCTCTGTGCTCATACTCTCTTCATTCCTTCTCTAGTGTCGGTGGTTAGCAGCTACCCTTCCATATTGGTCATTATACCGTTATTGGGACTGCCTTTGGCACTTCTCTTCGCCGTTTTAAAATTAGGTCTCATTTGGATTGTTTCTTCTACACTGAATGCTGGAACAGTTGAGAATTCCCATCTCTGGTCGTTTTATAGTAGAGGGCGTCGTCGCTTCAGTTTACTCTCAAAAGTCCATCTTTTTTCTGATTTATTGTTTCATTTTCGACCTCAATAGGTCTTTCAAGGTTTCCCATTAACTTTTCCATATTGTCGTTTACAGAGGTTCTTTATGAACCGATTTACAGGTGAATATAGCTGCTCACAGAAATTCAAGTCCATTATCGCAATGATCCAAACGAACCGCGTAAAAATTGAGCTTGAATGAGCGAAGGCTACTTTTCGGCACTGAATCTTAGCTTCCTCGTATCCATTCTCCTCTGTTAGTTCATACATCTCAAATATTCACCTATCGTCGGTTGTATACTCAGCAATACCTCTTTCGCTTCTCGGACAATCGTTGTTCTTTGTGTAGTTCTTAAAGCCCAACTCGTAAGATGAAATTCCTACGTTTCCCAGCAATGCAGTTGAGCAGTATGCTTTCCTACTTTCGGACGTTGAGTGGAGCGGTAACATCGCACTACCGACTACTTCCTGAAAAAGCAACTTCTGTTGATGTTCGAAGGACCGTTTCGTCAACCCCTTTGAGTTGCAACAGTTTTTGCTTGAAAGGGTACTGTTTTCACCTACCTTACGCGATTTAACAGCGCAAATCTTGTTTTTTTCTCGCCAGCGCGGATTAGATTGTACCTTATTTTAGTTCTTCCATCAGTCTAGCATTTGGGAATAATGGTCTCTGAAGAATTTCATCACTCAGGGACCATGGGAGCAAAGCTAGATGCCTCCATAGGCACTGTGCAACCGGTAGGCTCTTTTCATCGCTAGGCCTGTTTTTTCAACTTGTCCACATTTTTCCGGTCATTCATATTTGCATTTGTTTTGCAAACAAAAGCAGATTGCCCTTACACCGTGCACTTCAGTCGACTCAGTAAATATTGTAAACTATTGTATGAATTAACTTGGTTAATCTTTCTTACTTTTTGTCTGTGGAGTCACCAGTAGAGAATAGAATACTTCGCAATCCGACCGTTACGAAGGAAGGGTCATAACTTCCTGGAGTCAAGAGACATTCATTTACGAACATTCTTCAGTTGACAAATTAATTTTACTCGCGTTGCTGTTTTTATTTCTGTCCCTTAATCCCCATAGATTTGTTAACTTTATCTACTTTCGCGTAGCACATTGTTCTCTCGTATCTGATTGTGGTACTCTTGCCCTAAGTAATGTACATGAGATGTCTGGAACCATTTATGTATGGGGCTGTGTTAATCCTTTTGATAGTCATACGTTTCTTTCCAATTTGAAATATTTAAAATTTTGACAACCTGAGCTACGCGTATCTCTGTGTGACCATGAACCTGTTACTGCTCGCATGTCTACATTTTTTCACCTATTCTTATTTGCACACTTTCATCTAGCGTTTCGATGTTACTTACCTTGGAAAATTGTGCACATTATTCAAGCCAGTAACTTCTACGGATTAGTAAACATTTTTTCCCGACGTTCTGACCATTGTGCTTGATGTTTAGATCTCAAACGTTTCGACACCATTTGGGGTGAAGCCGTCAACGCGTGCAACGTCAACTCGACTGGTGATGAAACGTTTGCGATCTAAACGCCTGGCTCGTCGATCAGAGCCTCACGAAAACCTACAACCTCAGCTGGGACTAACACAAGTTTCCAAAACTTTTGATAACAACAAGTCTTCCTAGTTGGTGTCGAGGTTTTATTTTCTTGTCTCCGATAGCCTTATCACGTTTAAAATCTTGTTTCTGTTCTTCTTGTGGTCTGCTTCAATAGGGTCACATTAAACTTAGTGACTTTGGGCTGTGCACAGGTTTGAAAAAGGCTCATCGGACCGATTTCTACAAGGATCTTTCCCAGGCAAAGGCAAGTGACTTCTGTAAGTTCCTTTTGTCGTTCGGATTGATTTCGGTGTCAGTGTTTTATCAGGTGACGTTTTTTATACCAATCCGTTTTTCACTTCCGCTTTGTTAGCGTGGCTAACCAGCCCGATCGCTATTCATCTCTGCTCTCAGTGAGATCTCATTTCACTGTGTGGCTTTGGAGTAAAATAGATTCTTTAACGTCTTCATTCTGTGAACTACATTTACACTGGTTTTACGGAATCGCTGTTTCGAATTGGGACTATCACCAGTGAGGGGAATGAAAGCAAATCAGCTCAGGGCAATATTTACAGTCATTAGGCTTACAGCTCCGAATATTGGTGGAAGAAAATTCATAGGATGATAAGTCCGAACTGTAATGAAACACTAATGTCTCTATTAGATAAACTCGGCTAGCTGCCTCATCCAGCCGTATTGTTTAAAATGCCCAACTACTCTACTGGGGGATCGCATGGACCCTAACCCGATAATCTATCTTGAACCACTAGGGACAGTCTGCTGGTCAAATTTTTTATGCCGCTGGATTGATTCATAAAATGATTCCTTCGACCCGTCTTCCAACCACTTCCTTCTTCGAAAAATAGTGTATACCAAGAGGGTCGACGTATAGACATGTGCAACATATGTCCGAACTACATTTACCTATTGAAGTCAGTGCCCTTTCGACCGACTGAGCACTGTGACCCAGTTTCGCATTCTTAGTATAGAGTTGCGAATTATATTTTCCCATTGCGTTTTAGCAATATACCGCGAATCTCCGCATATTGTGTCCCCAACATCCGTGTTTCTGAGCCTTATAACAGGGCCTGTCTTATTGCTGCGGTGAAAACTCGGCATCTGATTTGTAGTCGGATATAGCGGCAACATCACAGATGTTTTAAAATGGTTAACGTCACGCGATCCCTTCGTATTCGCGGCAGCACTTCACCCGACATGGGAGATGTAACTTTCCAAATAACAAAACTTATCTGCTTGGCCCAATCCTCCCTCCTCCTCCCTCATTCAGACGCACATCAGCGACGTATTCGAAATCAGACAGATTCTTATCTGAGCTAACATCAATGCCACTAATCTCACATGAGGGTATCTCTGTAGTCACTCGGATATCAAAGTTGAAAATATGAAGAAAAGACTACTCTGATGAGCAACACTATTTATCATGGGATCGTCATGAACACGAACCCCGCTTCTATTACCTGCACACATTGTTCTAGAAAGAAGAATAAATTCCTCTTCATCGCCTACAATCGAAACAGCACCATGGAACTTCACAGTCAGCTGAGTCGGATCCCGCTTTCAGAATAAGGACGGCACAGGCCATGAGTATACGCAAAGTTTGTCTGTGTTCTGACACCTATATTATGGGGGAGTTTTGACAGTTACAAACCCGGACAAGTGGACAACTGGCTAAGTTTTCCCCGAAAACCCGATAATACCTGCAGCATTTTGGAAGCAGTGTTTACTAAACCTGCTTCGTTGTGATTGTCATGGGTAAATCAATATAACTTCTGGCAAGTTGGCACAGTCACATCAGTCCATAGCTATATTTTCGTTTTCCCAGATGTACTTCAAGAGTTTTGTTATCCTTGGTACTGTGAGCTTGTCAGCTTTCTTGTAGAAGGATGGACACAACCAGTGTGGTCCTTCATACTTATATCTCCTTGATGATCTCTATTTCTAATGTAAAATTGGTATCCAACTGTATTTTCGCTTGGAAATATAATTGGTGGATGCAACATCGAACTAGGCCAACTGAACTGCTCTCTAAAGTACACGACACGCCTGAGGATCAGCCAACGAGTCGTCGATTTCTTTGGTCACCGTATTTGCATTCGATTTCCACGAACCGGTATTCCCGATTGGCCAGACTGACATCTTAGGGATTTCTGCTTGTCATTGAGCCTGGCCTGTAGATAGACGAATCTCTGGAATCTAGTAGGCAACGGAATTCAAAGGTAACGTTTCCGAGTCCCATCTACTAAGGAGTTGTGGATGATGGTTGCCATTTTACGCCGTCGCAATGCATCTTTAAATCTGCTCCCAATGCATAATATGACAATAACCACAGTAAGTTCCGACTGGATTTGAAGTAGTCAATTATTATCAAATAGCAGCTGCGAAATGCGAGATGGCTTTCGTGGTAGTGTCACTACATAAAATGCACACAGAAATGGTTACAGACTAGCGCGTGATCGAAATCCACGTATGTGGATCAGACTAAGCGCTAGTCTTCGGGCGATGACAAATGGCAACGTGCCCCATCTGAGCTGAATCTGTAGAGGCGAAGGAGGCCGCCGAGTGACCGAATCGCTTTTTATGGCAAGCGTACGTGTGTACGTGAAACGGCTTATGATGGGAGAAGCAATTATGGGGCGTTCGTCGTTTTTGGTGTCATCAGCTGAAACAGCGGATGGGCTTCCGATACGGTGTTCTGTTTCTGCCAGTCAAACACTTTGGGTGTTGAAATCGCCATCAACGACTGCGACGTCTGTTGGACGCATATTTCCACCTAATTGAAACAAGCTTCGACCGAAACCTTTTTTGGCTTCGGATAAGCTGCATTCGGTGAACAAGCGTCCGTTTTTCAGTCGATTGCTGTTGGTGCGTACAGTCGAGCAGTACACAGGTGACTGTTGATTGGAATCCAGTCTAACAGCCAAAGGCCGATTCGTCTTCAAAGCGATCTGGAATCCAACATAACCAATAGCATTGGAAAATGGACCATGTAATGACTGAAAGGTGAAGCGAGAGAGATTGTTTCCCAATTTTGCATTTAATCGTCAAAGTGGAGTCTGATATGCTCGTTTGGGAGGTATGCGGTGAATCTAATGCAAACGTTTCAAAAGTTTTAGTTCAGGCAGCTTGTTGCATTATCTGATTTAGTTCCCGAACATTGTCCACTGCGAAGTTGTGAAACGAAAATTTTGCTTTACAGTGCACTAGACTTGCTTCCCTCTGTCCCGTTGTTATTGCCATAAGCTAAATCTACGAGCCACAATAAGTGATTGCGTTTCCCTGGTCTCTCTGCCGGATGAACGAAGGTTGGTTCGAGTCTTCATAGGAAAGATGCTGGAGACACTAGCACAAGATAGCATTTTGTTTTGGCTTGGCTACCGGTCAGTGCACAAATCCAATCCTCTCGTCTCCGATCTTCTCCCCTCGCTCTGTTGTCTACCTGGCGCGTAAATTTTTATCGACTTCGTCAACTGTTGTTTATTGGATCACGTGATGTAATAGTCTAACCATCCGGGACCCCTCTACTACGTCAGTCATTGTGATTTCTCTGCATTCTCTTCATTTAATCGCGCAGAACTTGCTTTGTCTTTTTTATGTTAACCTCAGATGTCTTGTTTCGAAAAGGACGCTCGGTTGACCTCTTTTCGTTCATTCAAACTTGTTAACAATAGATAGATAATCTCTTCCTCTTGTAGCTTCTGTAGTTTTGTGTATCATTGCCATCCTGTCCATGTTTTCGCGGCAACGAAGAATTGATGAGGGATATACAGTTCGTTAGCTAACATTGGGTTTGAGTGGTAGAGATACACATGTTTGCGCATTACAACGGAGTTTATTACTGCTATTTAATTCGTATTTCTCACTCACGTACTAAGACAGACCGTTCAATATTAATCATCCTTGTTGGACACTGCATTCGAAGTACGCACCGACTAACCCGTGACATGTTTCGTGGGAATTCGTAATTGAAGCAGATCGATGGATGCTCACTGGTTGTTCCCAAACCAAGGAATACTGTGATGGTGTCGATTGTCTGGTTGTATTTACAAGGGGCCGGGTAAACTACTAACATAGTTTATTTAATTAAATAAACACCGGCCTCTGATTCCCATGACATATTCTCATATGTATGTCAAAAACGCGTTTCAGTTCAAGACGCGCAACCGAGCCTAATGTTTTATGTTTATTGAATAGGATTCATGGTTCCTGAAAAGGTTGTAGCTCATCTGAATATGCTATCATTCTTTAATAACCATACATTTTGCTCGCTTTCGTCATGAGGTTGGCCACAAACACGAAGTTAGCGTTCTGAGGAAAATGCCTTCCCCAGTCTATATATATATATATATATATATATATATATATATATATATGCCGTTTCTAGAGGTGCTCGACACACGGACATATAC